>CAMTDV010000024.1:90058328-90658328 GCA_947069175.1 Scalesia atractyloides
TTTTGTTACCGTTGGACACAACAGTCCAATCTTGATCTTTGTGCGAATTTGGCATTTTAAATAAAACGCTTTGGCCAAAAAATGAAAAAACGCCCAAGGGGTGGTTGATGTGGCATTTAGGGGCGCATTTTTTTAGAAAAAAAAGTCAGAAAAACTTCACTACAGATGGTCTTAGTGGTTTTAGACGCTAAATTAATCTTCGAAATATAGGTTAGTTGGTTTAGTTTATGGTAATAATAAAAGTTGTAATAATTGAAAGATAATATAAAAAACAAAGAAAAGGGAAGGATATAAAGTAAGGGACCAGTGGGTAGGTGGCGTTTGGAAACATTCATAGATAGTAGATTTTGTTCTTGAAAATTTTCAGATAATGATTCTTTGTTCTATTGAGATTGATGAATCATTCATAAAGACAAATCCTTTATAAACATTTAGGTTTGTCTAACGACTTGTTTAGTCATCTGAAGACTACAAATGAAAAACCATACAACGATAATAACAACCTGGTCAGGACAGTGCTATTTAATATAGAGTAACTTTTGTTTGCTTAAAAGTAGGTGGAAATTTTGTAAAGTTAATTAGGATAGATATGCGATTTCAATATTAAATCATTCGTAGTGGGGTTGTTTGGGCGTACAAACGGCCCAAAACATCCCAAAACGCTTGCGTCACCGCCCTCCG
Organism: Scalesia atractyloides; assembly: GCA_947069175.1. Classification (NCBI taxonomy): domain Eukaryota; kingdom Viridiplantae; phylum Streptophyta; class Magnoliopsida; order Asterales; family Asteraceae; genus Scalesia; species Scalesia atractyloides. Next base: position 90,059,010 of record CAMTDV010000024.1, read on the forward strand.
GGGTGTTTGTTTTCGAATTTGGGCTTGGGCGTGGTTTTAAATATTCTGGGGATTTTGACTGTTATGCAACGGTAATAAAAGAATTAATTTTCAGTTTTTTAATTCCAATTTTCACCTATATAAACCCTAACTCAACCCCATTTTTATACACTTTTCTCCCATTCTTATAAACCCCTTTCTTATTCTTTATAAAAAAAAATACCATGCATCCATTCCGCCCCCTTTTGGTTTTCTATCTCGGCCTAGCAACCCAAATTCAAGTTACCCGAAGACCACCCAACCGCTACCAACCTACAGCTACCAAAATATTGACCCAAATATGATGGGGTACATGCAATTACTAAACATGCCCCACCAATACTTTAAAGGACCACTTGGTTTTGCATCTAGTGTGAACATAAGCCAAGAAGAAGCTAATGTGCATGGTTCCCAAGAAGAAGCTAATGTGCGTGTGCAAACACGTTGTATTTTGTATAGTTTTGTATTGGTTTTAAGTATCTAAACGTGTTTATTTGTAATGGTATATGTGCTTATCATGCGTTGGGTTTTCAGGTTTAACGGGGCTAATCGAGGAAAAACGAGCGTCCAAGCTGGAAAACGGGTTTGACGGGTCAACATGGGACCTACAACACAAGTTCTGGAAACCTGACTCCCTCGTACCACGCGAGGAAGCAGAATGGGTCTAGTGCGTGGCATGTAGACACCAAGTCAGCAAACGTGAAAACTGAATCCCTCGCGCCATACGAGGGAGCAAAGTGGTTCTGGTGTGTGGCGCGACAACGTATGACAGTGAATTTTTGGTGTTTAACCTACTTATGCCTGGAAACTTCCCCATTCCATTCCCAGCCGTCAGAGACGAACCCAAAGGAGATTTTCTCAGTATACTTTCATCTTCTCAGTTGTTTCTTCATGTCTGATCATATCCCGATAAAAATTGAAGTTGTGATGACTTCCATGCGCGGCTAATCTCGTTGTAGCTTCCGCCCGGATGACAGATTGCTTTGTTTTGCACTAGACATTGTTTTCTGATTCTTATTAACTGGTAAATTTAACTACTTGTGTTGAATTTGTGAAACGTTTATTATATTTGAATTGTTTATCGTTTATGAAGTGTATTGGCGATTTCCTTGCATCGTTAGTTGGTTGGTAAATTGGTGAGTAATTGGTATAATCAAACAGGTTATTAGGTTGTTATAGTAAAACTTAAAAATTGTCCCTAATAATTAATCAAAATCATTAATTCCAAGGCCATGATGTTATGAATCAATAAACGGGTTTTTGTGTTAAAACAGGTAATCAGGATTCCGGGTGGAGGTTACTTTTTCTCATCGTGATAACAACTTTCTTAATCAATTTTCGTGTCTTTGTAATCAATCAATCAAACCCCCAAATAGGAGAATACTAGAACAACGTTGACCACAAATTCCTCGTGGATATGATACCCGAGTTACGCTATCTACTCAATTTAATTACGTTTTTCCATGGCCCGACGACGGTCATAAAAATGGCGTCGTTGTCAGGGAATTCGTGTGCTTAGTGTTAGTTTAGAATAGTTGTTTATTCTTATTAAAAAAAGAAATCATAAAAACCTAAAAATATTTTCTTTTTATTTATTTTTGTTTCGTTTGGTATTACGCAAAGTTTCTTATTTACTTGTGTGCATGTTATTTCTTATTGCATGCATACCAGGTTTTTAGGAAGTCATCACCCTTGCTTTTCGATCCAGAAATTGAAAAAACCGCAAAACACAACCGAGTTGTACTTCGTTCAACAGTTAAAGCAAAAGCACCAGTGTCAGCAATGAATCCTCTAGAGAATCAACCGAACTTGAACCAGCAGCCACCAAACAAGACCCACTTCCCAACATGCCACCACCTCCGTTTCCACAAGAACCGCAAAATCAAAATCGACAAAATTCACCCATAGCAACGCAACGCAACAAAACGAGAACGCCCGACAAGCTCAACCACCACAAGGATTTCATCTGGTCGGTGGACCACTTTATCTAGCCCAATCCGTTAAGGGCTGTTAATCGACCGAACCAAGTTTCGCACCCAAACCAATCAGTAATATGTATGATCAAGAAGAAAAGTGGGCTAGAACCGATGATTGGGAAGACAGGTTTGGAGATGAAGAAGAGTGGGGGATAACAGATGGTTACATGGGATATCGAGGTGGTTTGCAAAATCTGGCACTAAAACGGAATCAACAAGTTTATCAGCAGAGACGACCGCGTGGGGGACAAGGATACCAAACCCCATCACAGGTTAATCGGGAAACGACTATGCCTCGTCAGAGGCAAAGGGGACCTAGATTTTCGGACCCTAACGTTAGGGGAGTGGATAGTATTTTCAACCTCAAATTGGGGAACATTCTTTCTCCGATAGTCATGCCAATTTTGAATGGGGAACGGTCTTTTGAAGCAAAACCGCACATTCTGAACATGTTACCTACCTTTCACGGGAAGGGTATTGAGGAGCCATATGCACATATTGCGGATTTCGAGGCGGTGAGTAGTATGATTGGTGGATACGGGTTTACCCCAGATCAGGTGAAGTTAGTATTATTTCTGTTCTCATTAATGGATACTACTAGAGATTGGTTCACCTCCTTGCCCTATGCAAGTATTCACACATGGAAAGGTTTACAACAACAGTTTCTAGAAGAATACTACACCCCTCAAAGAACCAAGTCGGGAGACCGATAATTAGGGAGTTTTAACAAATGTCGGTGAACTATTTTACGAGTCTTGGAAACGGTTCAACCAATTGATACGAAATTGTCCTCACCATGGCATTCAAAGTTGGGAGTTGATCGAGGCATTTCATGACGGGATTTCAAATGAAGATATGAGAGATATCAAAGCCATGATGGAGGTATGTTTTCACCAAATCATGTTGATATTGACAGGGATTTTTTTGGAAATTGTAGCCGCAGATTCAAAGAGGCAGGCTCATCTGGATTGGAACAAGAACTATCTGGTTATGTCACCGACCAGTACAGGGGTCACCAATGCTAGAGTTGCTCAATTGGAGAGAGAAAAGGAGGTATTGGAATGCCAATTAGCAAAGTACAAAGGCATTGGAGGACGAGATGCATTGCACGCGGCTCAAACTTTTCTGGTTTGTGACTTTTGTGGCGAATTAGGCCATACTTTGGAAGATTGTCAGGGACAGTTCAGTACACATGAAGAGGATGTGAACATGGTGTATGGTGAACAGAAGAAGTATGATATGAATTCTAACACATGTCACCCAGGTTTACGTAATCTTCCTAATTTTCGGTACAGTAATACTTCTAATCAGTTGAATCCAAATTTTTAGGTACCAAATCAAGGAGGTCAGCAATACCTGAAGCAACAATCTAGGCACAATAACCAAAATTACAACCAAGGTGGTTACATCTAGGCAATCAAAGAAGTTATCATAAAAATTCGGATAAAGGCAGAGCTAGTAACCAGCATGAGGGATCCAATAATGAGATGATGGAAATTTTGAAGCAAATCCGAAAAGACCAAGAATTGTAGTCTAAGGCTCATCAAGCCTTAGAAAAACAAGTTGCTCTGTTGGCAGCCAAGGTGGCTCAAGTAAGAAAGGATTCGAGCAGACTGCCTAGTGATACCACAAAGAATCCTCAACATCATGCAAGAGTTACTTCGGTAAGTATCGCTCCTATTTATATATTTGTTGATATATGTTTAACTTCTTCGTCTCAAATAGTTGCAGGTGTATGAGATGAGATAGATGGAGGAGAAGAAAGTGAGTTCAGGAGCAACACTTGTTCCCATGAAAGTGGGAAAGTTGAAGATCCAGAGGGCTGTGTTGGACTATGGAGCAAAGATGAGTGTTTTGCTAGGAAGTTTATATGATCAGTACGACTTCGGTCCGCTACATGATTCTGATAAGAAGGCAGTGTTGGCGGATGATACATGGAAACAACCCATGTTGTAACGATTCGCATTTTGTACTTCCTTACTTAGAAAGTGTATTCATATTTCTATTTATGGAAACTTGTATTCGTATCGCATTCATGTTTCCAATTTTTGTAATCCGAGACTTTGATCGTAATAAAATTTATACTTTATACATGCTTGTTATACTTACAATTCAATCTATTATATGCAACTGATACTTATTATACGTGCAAACATTCGTACATACATTCTCGACACTCAAATTGTACTTATACAAATCTTATATACTTGAAAATATGTTAAATATTAAAGTTTATCCTTGAAATGATAACAAATAAGAAGTTCAGGGGCCAAAATGAGAAAAATTAAACTTGTGCCGGATAAAGGTGGCGCCGCATCAGGCGACGCCCTCCCCCCTTTACCCTACACGTAACGCCAAGGTCCTCAATCCGCAGAAAGTTGTTTCCTTTCTTCAGATTGGCCACCTTTCCTCACATGTTCTCTTCCCCAATCAACATTCAAGCTTACTTATCACAAAACCCTAACTCCTCCCTATATAAACAAGCCTCTTACACTCATTTTCACTTTCTAAACTCTTTACCACTCTCAAAACTCTCTCAAATCAGTTGCAACATCAGAAAACTCAGATTGTTCTAAGTACCAAAGTGAGCATTATACTTCATCTTCTTCATCTTTTCTTCACCAAATCTTTCTCTACAAAGCTTGGATTGCCTTTAGGATTGTTTCCACAGGTTTTCCATGGAAAACCAAGGTGGAACGTCACCATTTTGAGGACCAAACTTTCTATTTTGGAAGATTTTGGTTGTAACTTTCTTTAAACTTGTGTTTTCTCATACAATCTTGTGTTTCTCTTGCTACTAACTAAGTCTATGGTTAGTAAGCTTGCCAAAATTGATTTACATGAATTAGAGGTGTTATTTACCCTCCAAACTTTCTGTTTTTGAAAGGGTTATCAACCCACAAGTGATGAAACCATCCAAGCTTGTCATAATTATTGTGACAAGACTTGTGTTTCGGTATAGGTGTGAATACTTGGAAGCCTTGGCTATCCTACCTTTATTCCACCACCTTACTTGATGCTTTACAATTGCTATCCCAGGTAGTTAGCTAGCTTAAAAGTAACATAACCCCGACTAGCCTCCGACACTTAGTTAACTCTTTCTATGTCGGTGTCGGCTCACCGGGTTAAAGATTACTTGGCTACTTGGTATAGTGATTAGTTGTACAATCATTATTCATTCATGACCATCCGAATCATCCTTGTGATGATTTGTGTATTGGTGAATCTTTTAATGAGGTTAAATGACGGTTATCCACCTACCTCCATGCATGACTTCTATGGAACCTGTGATATATATCGGCCTATTATATACTATATAATATATATATATATAAAATTATACATAACCGAACCCTTGATAATAATCGATATGGTTACTTGTCATGGCAATAGGTTATATTATCTAAGCCTTAAACACACCGTTACAATTCTAATGGGTAGCTTAACCCATGAAATCACATTCACCCATACGGGTTGTCATAGTGTCAAAAAACGGGTGTTTTAAGACTAGATGATTACTTTTGTGTATACATACTTTTTGTACTTTAAATTCCAAATCCGAATCTCCCTTTATTATTCCAAGTACTCACACACCTTCGTTTACCCATGTAGGGTAACCTCGGTGTTCCATCCTCCAAACTCACTATCTCTTCACGGGAATAACAAAGGAAGCTTTGTAAAACCGTGAGTACACTGGAACGCCCTTTTTACGCTTTACATTTTTGGGTGCAACATGTTTAATTTATTAAATTACACACAATCACGCTTATACTTTATGCAAACACAAACAATCCATTATACATGCTAAAATCGTGATACATGATTTGTATTCTTGGAACATTCTTATGTGATTCGCTTGTCATTAACGTCATACGAGCATCCCCTTAACATGTATAGCGCTATAGGAGTAACGCACCGTCCGTATTCTTGAGGTTGTTAAGTCTTTAAATTCTTGCGGTAATCTTTGGGTTGACTTGTAGAATTCCATGCCATGATACATTAATCTAGTTAACTATGTTTGCCATGTGAATTCGTTTAAATCTTTTACATACTTATGCTATATCAAAACTTGTGTGCTCGCCAATGCTTTTGTGTTGAACTATACTTTTAAACATGTTGCAGGTTCATGATGTTGACTTTGACGAAATATAGTAAGGACAACACTAGAAATGCATTTAGAAATATTAGATTTTGTTATTTTATTACGTTAAACTTTATTGTACTTTGACTTTCCAATGTTGTACTTTGCTTCCTTGTATTGTATTTGACAATTATTATCAATGAAATGAAATCGGTTTTGAATTAAATATTGTCACAAATAGTGTTATAATGTCTCGAGCAATCTATTTCATCTCACTTTGATGTTTCCGCCATCGGTTAGGGTGTGACGCCCGTGGGGTTGTTAAGGAGGAGATGATCCAGTTGGGTGATTTCTATTACCCGAAGATTTAATGGTGCTGGATTATACATCAACGACGATGAACGAGCAACAAAAGGTTATAGTGGGTCGTCCATTTTTGCATACTACCAATGCTCAAGTCAACTGCAGAGAGGGATTGATCAACATGAGTTCTGATAATCGTAATTGTGATGACTTCCATGTGCGGGTAAACAAAAGGAGATTTTCTCAGTATTCTTTCATCTTCTGAGCTGTTTCTTCATGTCTAATCATATCCCGATGATAACTGAAGCTATGATGGCTTCCATGCACGACTAATCTCCTTGTAGCTTCCGCCTGGATGAACGATTGCTTTGTTTTGCACTAGACTTTGTTTTCTGATTCCTATTAACTGGTAGTTTTAATTACTTGCATTGATTTTGTGGAATGTTTTTTGTTTATTGTTTATCAAGCGTATTGGTGATTTCCTTGCATCGTTGGCGGGTTGGTAAATTGGTGGGTAATTGGTATAATCAAACGGATTATTACGTTGTTATAATGAATCTTAAAAACTATCCCTAATAATTAATCAAAATCCTTAATTCCAAGGCCATGTCTATGTGGTGATATGAATTGGTAAACGGATTTTTGTGTTAAAACGGGTAATCGGGATTCCAGGTTGAGGTTACTTTTTCTCATCTTGATAACAACTTTCTTACTTAATTTTCATGTCTTTGCCATCAATCAATCAAACCCCCAAATTGGGAGAATAATAGAACAACACTGAGCACAAATTCCCGTGGATACGATACCCTACTTATGCTATCTACTTAGTTTAATTAAGTTTTTGCATGACCTTAACGATATTCATCAAAAGCCGGGCCCGAGATCGAGACGGTGTCAGAGACACAACCGGAGTGCTAACCTGTGGGCTCTCAACGTGGAAAAGGCTTGTATAAAAAAAGGATCCTACCGCTCCCCGTGTGAGGAGGATCCCGAAGTTGGTGAGTTTTATTTCTTTAAGTTGTATTTTTTTAAATAGTATAACAATATATATGTTCTAATTTTTGAAGCTAGCCATCAAACACTACCCCTTTTTTTTATTAAAATTCAAGAAACCTTTTTTTATGGCCATGGGTAAAAGGGAATATCGAGACAAGGATTCGATATGAAGTAAATTGACCGATATAAATGCAATTGACAGATATAAATGCAAACGCCATGCATTTCAAGAAGTTTCCCTCGCATGAGGGAAATTTTTGTTAGTGGTCAAAGCAATGTGGATATATTAGCAAAAGCGTTGGAGGAGTTCAACGCAAAGAGAGGGATATTCGCATACATGAAGTGTTGGGAGCTTCTACGTGGAAGCCTTACATGGGCTAACATACTGATCATGACGTCTAATAGTAGGTGTAAAGCAAAACGGTCCAAAACCTCCTCTTCGGCTGATCCAGAAATACCCACTTCGATGCTCAAAACGTCGATTTAAACAATCCAATTAATATTAACGGGGATGACAAAGATGAGGAAGTGGAGTTGTCTCGACCGCCCGGTAGAAGAAGTGGGAAAAAGTGGGAAGGGCAGAGTCGTCTTCGATAGGTGTCAATGAAACACGATTTCGAAGAGATGAACCAACGACTTTAAGATATAAGAGACCTTTGCCCTAGGCGTTTGGAAACAATAACTTCGAAAACAAAAGTTCGTCACGGTCAAAGAAGCGAGGAAAATGGAGAAAGACATCGAGTTTATGTCTAAACCGATCGATCACATCCAAGGAGAAGCGTTGCTCCTAGCTCAAATGCGTAGGCAACAAATCCGTGACAAATACAGAGTTTAGAGCTATATTTTTTAAGCGTTCGTCGGTTTTTTATTTTTAGTACTTTTTCATGTTTCGTCTTTATTTTTTAGTATTTTAATTTATGGTAATGCAATTTTTATTTATTTAATGAAATATAATTTCTTTTAATTGTCAAATAATAATAATAATAAGTGGGTAATCATTACAAGGGGACATTACGAGACATTAATGCCTCTTTGCTACCTAGGCAGCCACATGTCGGATAATGCCCAAAGAGAGGGGCATAAGTTCAACCACCACTACACATTGTCTTAACTCTTAAGACATGATATTGTAATTAGGTGTTTCGGTGTCTAGTTGACTCATTTCTATATTTATATAGAAGTTTTGTTGTTAAAGAAAAAGGAACACTTAGGTTTGAAGGTTTATTTTGATTCAAGTTTCATGCACAACATAATTAAAGAACTTAGAGTTACTAACTTTTTATAGTAATCACACACATCCCAAAACTAAAAAAAAATGAACAGATCGATCTGTTACATGTGAAGTTTGATGATATTCATATGTAGATTTCAATTAATATGCTAAAATGGATTATTAGATTATAATCTTATAAAAATTTATGAACTGCCGGTCTCAAAAAATCCTAGGAAAGATGTTGATACTGAACTTGTGTTTATTAAATTTGCTTTGTAAAACCAGGCTAAGCTGAGTTTAGCTTAAACTTTCAGCTCGATATTAAATTCGAACAACCCAAATTAACTTGATATAAATTTGATGGTTTGCAATTTAATCGGAACAATAATTACTAAATTTATTACACTACGTGTCGAATATTTAATGAAAAGATAAGGTTTGCAAATTAATTATAACAACAATTACTTAAAATATAACGTGATGTGTCAAACTTTCAATAAAAAAAGTCTATGACTTATGACTTGCAAATTGTTATATAACAAACTTTCAATAAAAAAAGTATGACTTATGACTTGCAAATTGTTATATAAATATTTTCCTTCGAACTTAAGTACTTGACAGCTTGATTACAAATTTATAAATATAAAAAGGTTTAGTTCGGCTCTGCGGCTGGGCGATCTAGTTTTTGATGAAAACGTAGACGCAATGGTAAAAATAATGTTAATGGCAGGAACTCATTTGATATTAGTTCGGCTCATTAAGATACTGACACCTACCGAAAGATAAACAAAAAAAAAGTCATGATATGACCAAAAAATACGGAGATATGTTTACAGCGATCGGAACAATAAAAACGAAGATCAATTCCAAACTGACCTTGTTCGGTCAGTATTAAACCGTTCGTTTTGTTACATGTGCAACATCAAGTTCGATTGAAACTTATAAAAGAAAAACAAAAACCAAAAAATAGACAAAAAAAGAAAGATGAAAAAATCACAAAAGGTCAAAAATCATTATAGCTAAAAAGTGTATAAATTATATATATGACTAGGTTTAACCCCCACGTTACGGGGCATAGGTCAAAAAACCGTGCTATGTTGTAAGTAAACAATGACCAAAACCGGAAGAATTATAAAACAAAAACACAAATTTATACCGCCACGTGACGTCATACGTAGGTAAAGACAAACACGAACTTTCGTGAAAGTTTACGCAAAATGTAGACAAACTCAAATTTATAGCGATAAAACTCTTAACTTCGAAAAAAAACAAAACTTCCATTGCCCAAAATTAAACATAGAAATATGAGAGTGTGAATGTAAAACCATCAAAAGAAAAAAATGAAAGTGTGAAAATGTAAACCATAAAAGGACAAAAAAAATAGAGAAAGAAAAAAAAGAAACCACCCTTCACGATTTTCTGTGATGCAAAGATATTGGCAAAATAGAGTTGTAGTTTGGTAATTAGATGTGAAATAGGGGCTTGTTTTTATACCGTAGCTAAGAGATACTCAAAATGTTTATATATAGTAATAATAAGGCTCCAAACACATAACAAACTGACTCTTGACTCCTAGTTATTGCTAATTTATTCAAGAGAAAAAAAAAACACAAAAGAAATTGACTCTTAACTCCTAGCCTCACATATCTGAGGGAGGTCTTGAGAAAACCGGTATACTTTGCGGGTGTCTAAAGAAATTCTCTAGATTAACTTTGGCCTTGATTCGGATCAACTTCTTAAAGTTCTCCCTTTTCCAATACCTTTCTCCCCAAACACTTGCTTCTTTATATGTAGCACTATCAAAACCCAAAGTCATTATAGTTCATATATGCCTCCCTAGGGTTTCTCGTCACGTACGGCTCCAAAGTCTTATCAAAGCTTCGGAGCCAAGCTAACCGTCTTAGTGATATCAAGGTCTTGTCCGAAGGCTGATCACCAAGTACACCCTCTTGAACACCTTGTAAAACACCCCAGCTCTATGGGGATACAGAATTGCTGTATCTAAGTACTCCTCCATCTTCCCACCAAATGTCTACATGAACAGAGTCTGTGAATTGTTGTTTTCAAACATCTTTCTCCATAGATTTCTGAGCCCGCTTGGGAATTGGAGTTCGGACATAGTCTGATTTGCCTTTGAAGCTCAACTTGGGGATTGTTGATCGGTTCGCTAGAACCAATGTCGGGTTCGAGATGTTAAAGCCTCCAAACTCAAGGGTGGTCTGGACCATTCATACTTCTTGGCAGACTTCTCGTGTCACATTGAGCTCTGGGAAACATTGGTTCAACAACGGAAGCAGTGTGTCAATATTGCCCTGATAAATACCATAAAACAATATTCGTACGGTTTTCTAAGTGGTGTTGCCTATATATTCGGTGTTAAGTTGAACTCTGATGAGTAAATCACGATCAAATTTCGACAACACGTATTGATATTTATGGAAAATGTCTGTCACACCCTGCTCCAGAGCATAACTTGTGTATAACTCACACTGAAAAGAGTAACTCTTTCCGGCACTGGAACCAAATTCAGCTTCCACTGGAGAACAATTCCAAAACTGGAAGCACCACCGTCATGAAACTCCCAAAACAAATCTTCACCCATCGATTTCCTATAAAGAATGTTTCCATTAACATCCATGAAACGAATATCCAAAACAATACCAGTACCAAGCATGTATTTCCTCAATAGGTTTCCATACCCACCACCGCTCAAGAACCTCCTAACACCGACTCCGGCCCAAATATGTAACAACTCTCCAAAACACCCCGAAATTAGCCGAAACGTAAAACCGGACACAAATTGAGACGCGGCACGCAAAACGAAATAGGTCCACCTGGACATTCCAGGCGCCACGCGCCAGAGACACCAGTCTCTGTCGCGACGCGCGGGAGGTGTCTACGTGACGTGTCACTGTTTCGCGCCATCTAGCAACCCTACACTTGTGACCAGGCTAACCTAGCCTAGCTAGGCAACTCAGGCGCCACGCGAGGGGACTCCCAGATTCCCGCGTGACGGGCGGGGGAGGTCAAAATCGGGTATAAAAGGAGCAGCGTGGGACTGAGTTCTGTGCTCAAAATCGAACGAAAAATTCGATCGTATGCTCTCTCTATCCCCGTTTCTCTGAACAATACCCCCTAAAACCCCTAAACCTGCGAAGCGCTGCCCGCTGTAAGTAACTTAACCCCCGATCACTAATTCACTATCCTACCCGAGATTAGGACTAACGTATGTCAAGGCCCTGCCCGATTACGCTCGTTGAAATCCTATCTCGTGTTGTATGGACACCCTACCCAATCGATCTAGAATCGCCAAGGCAAGTCTAGGCTCTGCCCGACTACATTCGTTGGAGTTCTGTCGAGTGTTGTATGGCTAAAGTGACTTGGGTTAACTTACTAACACATGTGCATTGTATGTTTTAATAGAAATCCCAGGAAGTAATCAAGAACCATCACCAGGAACTCCGTAGGAATACTTAAAGTGTTCAAGGGGAGTACATTCTTTTTTTTGTAAATCTTTTTATGAGTCAAAAATGTGTACCAAAACCTCAAATGTTTTAATTATGCTTAACAGTAGTTGAGTATATGTATTCTACAATTACTACCGGTATGTTGGGGTTTTGTATACATTGCTAGTCCAAAGTCATGGGAATGTGACAGAAACCGTTATTGTTGGGTGACAGGGCCCAAAGTAATATGACCCACAAGTCAGGATTGATAGTATTGATTGAGTAATTTTGTAGATATAAACATTGTAAATGCGGATGCTCATCAACAACTGTAAAGTATAATCACTTGTTTTGATAAAATTGAGATGGATTCGCCAGTATTTCTTGATGATAAAGTATTTTTAAAACGCGTTTCAGGTAACTTAATGTGAAGCTAACAGAAGCCAGTTGGAGAGCACTAAAGGCTTAGAAAAGTGGCTATAAAAGTTACCTAAATAAAAATGAGTTTCTATTTTCCATAAATTAGGGTCTGTCCCTAAAAATATGTATTGTAATGGAAACATGGGTTTTACCCCATTTGTTTAATATAAAAGTTTGGTGTTTTTGAAACTCTGATATTTATTTTCTAACTACGATCCTGATGTCCTAATTCCGCTGCCAAATTAATAAACAACGGTACCACCAGCTCTGTATCTCGCGGCCCCTGCTCCCGGGGTGGGGTCGGGGGTTGTGACAGAAGGTGGTATCAGAGCCACTCGTTTAAGCCATTTAGGTGTTCTTTTGAAATACCTAAATTTTAAACGAATGTGTTAGAAAATATCCGCGACTTTACATGTATATATTATTTGGTATTTTTTTTACTAACTTCTTTAGTTTATAGAATGAGTGATCAGGGTACTTCTGAGCTTATCGTCACCTACCTAATTCTCTGATGGATGAAGGAACATCCCAGCCAACCACGGACTACACCGCTGATTCCGAAGATGTTTTTGTTTTCAAAGCCAAATCTGTAGAACCTTTTCCCCTAAAAAGAGAAATTGGTTTAGTAGAGCCAAAGTAGAGAAAAGGAAAAGACTGAGACAAATACAACATCAAGCCATAGCAACTAGAACTGAGAGAAACACCCGAAACCCAGAAATTAGACTCTTGTGGGATGAAGAATTGGATAGGCAGCTAGCAAATTTTCACATGTTTGGAAATACAAAAGGAGAACCTAATTTTAATCAAGTAGCAAATCTAGAACCCCCGTTGCTTCCCTTATTTCCTAACCAACCCATAAACCTATAGCAGAACCAGGAAAATCAATTTCCAATACCAGCCTTTGACCCAATGAGATGCCTAGAATTCCAGCACCAAACCCTTTAGATCCATGGTGGGCTAATAACTGGGCTATTCAGAACCCGCTAGAAAACCCAATCCCATATGAAGAACCAGTTCCACCTTACCCTGAACCAGTGCCAACCCCAATACTACCCAGGGAACATGTGGAAGAACTCCGCCAACTTGGAGATGAATTGGTGGAGGAAGGAAACCGAATTCGCCACATCGGAGAGAAGCTCGTCTGGAAGTATGACGAGCGAGAAATGCAGTTTTAAGGAAGCCATAGCTTAATATATATATATATATATGTGTGTGTGTGTGTGTATTTTGTAATGTTAAAAAACATAAAGTAATATCACTTATATAAGTATATCGATGCATAGGCTAGTAATATTTGAATTCCAGTTATGCTTGTACTAGATGCATATGTATGAAAAGAGTAAAAGTCGCAATGCTCGACGATTTTGGTTCACTGTGTTGGTGTAATTGTTACTTAATTTATTCTGTGATATTAATACCTGCTAAATGTTTATAATTCAGATGTTAGACGAAGTAAATCAAGAAACCCAGAATAACGATAATAACGGGAATCAAATGAATAAAAGTGCTATCGAACACATAGTGGCCCAAGGAATCATAGATGTTATGCCCTATATTATCGACACCATTACAAAGGCAGGAAATAATGACTCCATAAACAGGAATAAACGTGTACCCCTTGAATCTAATCACAGCGTGAATGGAAATCCCGAGCTGTTAATCCAAGCTCCAATTCCAGAAAGAAGAAGAACCATCTCATATGGTTGTTCTTATAAAGAATTCTTATCATGCAAACCGATAGAATTCTCAGGTAATGAAGGAGCTATTTCAGCCTTGTGCTGGATAGAAAAGACAGAAGCCGTCCTCAAGATAAGTAAATGTGCAAATGAAGATAAAGTCATGTATACTTCTAATCTTTTTAAAGATGCAACTTTAGAGTGGTGGAATACCATTCTTCAGTCCAAAGGAAATGACAGAGTTTACAATATGGAATGGAACAACTTTAAGGAAATAGTTGAAAGGAAATTCTGCCCTCCTAATGAAAAGGAGCAGATTGCTAATAAATTCCTAAATCATAGAATGACTGGGGTAAATTGTAGAGAATATACTACCACATTCTTTGAATATGCAAGGATTGTACCAACCCTGGCCTCACCATAACCAATATTAATCTCCCGTTACATCTGGGGATTAATCAGTGAAATCAGACATGTAGTCAAGGCAGCTAGACCACAAACCATAGAAGAGGCAGTGGAATTGGCAAATACTTTGATGGATGAACTGGTACGTATGCAAGAAGAAAACCAGAAAAGGAACCTAGCTCAAAAGATCACCCAGGAACTACGTTATGGAAATTCCAACCATTGGAAAGGAGCAAGTTCTTCTTCACCCCCGTGTAAGTACTGCAAAAGGAGACATTCAGGAAAATGCTCTACATATTGCAATTTCTGCAAATTTCCAGGACATAAGGAAAAAGACTGTAGGAAGAAAGTTAGCAATGGGCTATGCTACCATTGCGGGGAAGCTGGTCATATTAGAACTAACTGCCTGAAACTAGCTCTAGCGGCAAACAATAAAGCAAAGACAGCCGAAGGACCCAAGAAGACTGCCAGCGCGTTCGTGCTGACCGCTGAAGAAGCAAAGATGATTCCGGATGTGATTGCCGGTACGTTTTAGTTAATGATGTTTATGCAAAAGTATTGTTTGACTCTGGTGCAAACCAAAGTTTCATAAATACTTCCTTTTGCAATTTTCTTAATCAACCATTAACTAAACTTCACCAAAACTGTCTGGTGGAGACGGCAAATGGATCTTCTATCCAAATAAGCAAAATCCTGCAAGGAGCAAAGATAGGAATTTTAAATCATAATTTTTCTGCTAACCTTTTTCTAATGGATCTTGCCGGATTTGATGTCGTGTTAGGAATGGATTGGTGGGTAGCCAATCAGGCACGGATAATATGTGATCAAAAGTCTGTAGAAGTAAATGTGCCGTCTGGTGAAAGGATCACAATTAAAGGACATAAGTCGACAAAATCAACAAAGTTCATCTCTGTGATGAAAACTGCAAGTTATGCACGGAAAGGAGAAATAGTGTATATGATTTCCGTAATCATTAACACTAAAGGAAAAGAATTAAAGGATATTCCTGTAATATCTAATTTCTCAGATGTCTTCCCAGAAGAGTTGCCTGGATTACCGCCAGATCGAGAGGTTGAATTTAGAATTCACCTAATACCAGGAACGACACCGATTGCTAAAGCACCCTATCGCCTAGCACCGACGGAGATGCAAGAACTAAAGAAACAACTGGACGAATTACTAGAGAAAGGTTTCATACAACCCAGCTCATCACATGGGGAGCACCAGTCTTATTTGTCAAGAAGAAAGACGGATCAATGCGTATGTGCATTGATTACCGAGAATTGAATAAGGTTACAATTAAAAATCGGTACCCGTTACCAAGAATTGATGATTTGTTCGACCAACTCCAAGGAGCCCGATTCTTTTCTAAGATCGCCTTATGCTCAGGATATCATTAGTTGAAAGTATAGGAAGAGGACATTCCTAAAACAGCTTTCCGAACAAGGTACGGTCATTATGAATTTACTGCCATGCCATTTGGTTTAACCAATGCCCCAGCTGCATTTATGGACATGATGAACAAGATATGTAAACTATATCTGGATAAATTCGTAATTGTCTTCATAGATGATATTCTAATTTACTCTAAAAGTAAGGAAGATCACGCAGAGCATTTGCATATACTCCTATCATTGCTAAGGAAGGAAAAGCTTTACGCAAAATTCTCAAAATGCGAATTTTGGTTACAAGAAGTACAATTCCTTGGACATCTGGTGAATCATGAAGGAATTCATATGGATCCCACAAAGATCGAAGCGATTACCAAATGGAAGGTTCCAGAATCACCCACGGAAGTAAGAAGTTTTCTTGGATTGACAGGATATTATAGACGTTTTATTCAAGATTTTTCTAGAATAGCCATCCCGTTAACTAAGCTAACTTGCAAATCGGTTAAGTTTGAATGGGGACCAAAACAGGAAGAAGCATTCAGGATTTTGAAGCAAAAGCTAACCAACGCACCAATACTCGCTTTGCCAGAAGGAACTGAAGACTTCGTAGTTTATTATGATGCGTCTAAGTTAGGTTATGGATGTGTGCTGATGCAACATCAAAAGGTTATTGCTTATGCCTCTAGACAACTCAAGAAGCATGAAGAAAATTATACAACCCATGGTCTAGAGTTAGGAGCAATAATTTTTTCCCTTAAGATTTGGAGACACTATCTTTACGATAGTAAGTTTGTAGTATTCACAGATCATAAGAGTTTAAGATATGTCTTTGGGCAAAGGGAATTAAACATGAGACAGAGGCGATGGATGGAAATCCTTAGAGATTATGATTGCGATATCCAATATCATGTAGGAAAAGCTAACGTAGTAGCTGATGCTTTAAGTCGAAAGTATCAAGAGAAGCCAAAAAGAATACGCTCTCTTAGACTAATCCTGCAAATAGATTTAAATGAGCAAATTAAACAAACACAGGAAACAGCAATCAAGGACGATACTGAAGGATTAAAAGGAATGATTAAAGAATTAGAAAAAGGAACAGATGGAATTTAGAGATTCCATAAAAATAGAATTTGGATCCCTATCCAAGGAGATCTACGAAATCAAATACTAGAAGAAGCCCATAAAACTAAGTATACAATGCACCTTGGAAGTGATAAGATGTATAAAGACTTGAGAAAGAATTTTTGGTGGATAGGAATGAAAAGGGATGTAGCAAGCTACTTTGCCAAATGCCTAACATGTTCACAGGTTAAAGCTGAACATAAGAAACTTTCAGGCCTTTTGCAACAATTGGAAATACCTATTTGGAAATGGGAAATGATAACCATGAACTTTGTTACCAAACTACCTAGGACACGAAAAGGTAATGATACTATCTAGGTGATTGTAGACCGGTTAACCAAATCTGCTCATTTCTTACCGATGAAGGAAACGTTCAGTATGGAACAATTAGCTAAATTATATGTAAATGAAATAGTTTCATTGCATGGAATTCCTTTATCTATTGTATCCGACAGGGACAACTGTTTTACCTCTCATTTTTGGACAAGTTTCCAAAAAGCAATGGGAACAAGACTAAATCTGAGTACGACCTATCTCCTCCAACAGACGGTCAAAGTGAAAGAACAATTCAAAAACAATGGAAGACATGCTTAGAGCTTGTGTAATTGATTTTGGAGGAAATTGGGATGAACATTTGCCTTTGATAGAATTTTCCTACAACAACAGCTATCATACCAGCATCAATGCTGCACCATTTGAAGCCCTCTACTGGCGGAAATGTCGAACTCCAGTATGCTGGGTAGAGATTGGAGAAAAGCAACTATCAGGTCCTAAAATTGTGCAAGAAACAACTGACAAAATCATTCAAGTCAAGGAAAGACTAAAAGCGGCTCAAGATCGCCAAAAGAGTACGTAGATAACAGACGTAAACCCTTGGAATTTCAAGTCGGAGATAAAGTGTTGTTAAAAGTCTCACCCTGGAAAGGAGTGGTAAGATTCGGCAAGAAAGGAAAACTAAGCCCAGGTATGTTGGACCTTTTAAGATTGTCAAACAAATAGGGCCAGTAGCCTATCAGCTACAATTGCCAGGGAAATGGCAGGAATACATGATGTATTTCATATATGCAATCTCAAGAAATGTCTAGCAGACGAATCATTGGTGATACCTCTTCAAAATGTAGAAGTAAATGAGAAACTAAAGTTCGTTGAGAAACCCATTCAGATTGAAGATAGAAAGATCAAGAATCTCAAGCACAAGAGATTAGTTCTGGTAAAAGTAAAATGGGATTCAAGGAGAGGACCAGAATATACATGGGAACTAGAGTCAGAAATGAAAAGAAAGTATCCACACCTATTCAAATGAATCTCGAGGACGAGATTTAAAACAAGGTGGGGAGGATGTAACAACTCTCCAAAACACCCGGAAATTAGCCGAAATGTAAAACCGGACACGTAAATCGAGACGCGTCACTCAAAACAAGACAGGTCCACCTGGACAGTCCAGGCAACGCCCGGGAGGTGTCCCGGTGACGTGTCACCGTTTCACGCTATCTGACAACCCTACACTTGTGACCAGGCTGACCTAGCCTAGCTAGGCATCTCAGGCGCCAGGCGAGGGGTGTAACATTTGTATAAATCGGGTCTCCAAAACCCGCTCCGTTTTGTAATCAAATATCAAGTTACGAAATTTCATTAAGTATTTATGAGTATTTTGAGTTTAAACGTTACATAATTAATATATAAACTAAACTATAAAAATTATATTTGATAAAAAGTCAAAATAAAATAAATAAAAAATAGTTGGAGCTGACCGGACTCGAACCCGGGTCAACTGCCTCCAACGATTTAACTTCCCGTCTCCAAACCACTCCGCCACCAGTTGTTTTCTGTTGGTATTATGAAAACAATTAAATTTTATACGCAAACTCGGTTTAACGGTGACTGATATATAACGGAAATCGGTAAGCCAAATCGCCAAATCAGTTTTCGTTCGTTTAATTAACTTATAACCGACGCATATCGGTTTTTAATTAAAGTTCAGATTGAATGAACTTCAAGTTTTGGGTTTTGAAACCGAAAAACATTCAAGCTTCAAATAATTCTGATTCCAATCATTTATACGATCCAGAACTGTCTCAAACACACTCCAAACCCTTTTCGTCGCGTTTTCAAGTCTTTTGAGCTCAAGAAAATTGTCGCCGGAATTCCCTGCAACTCTCGCCGGAAAACCGTGTTCAACATAAATCAGTAAGAATTTCCTCTTTTGCTGTTTCAATTTATTGTTGGGACCCTGCTAACATTATTCCGTCACTCAAAGTCAGTCATAGAAGACTTTGCTGGATTTCTGGTTTCGCCGGAGAAATTCTGGGATTTGCCGGAACCACGCTAGTTGACGGTAAACACATTCAATCGTGCTAATAATTCATGTACTCTGGTTCAATTTCAAATCTAATTCTTTAATTCTGTTGATTAGCCCTCTCAGCCGAAGTTTCAAAAACGGAGTTGCCTGTCCTCGCCGGACTTCCTGAAGAAGACGACCTGTCCGGTATTTCTTGTCCCCAAACTGTTCGGTTTGTTCATTCAAACTAGTAGGCATGATATTTAAGTAGTAGAGCCATGAATCAGTTGTCTGAGTAAAAACCAGTAATCATAACGAAGAAGACGAATCTAAAAACGGGATAAGAATAATTAAAACCCGGATAATTAACGGGTTAGACACACAGTCCAGCGGTGGACTGTGTGCAAAGTTTATATACGAGTCCCGAGTTCGATCCTTACTACACACACACTGCGTAATAATATTCCCTTTTTATTCATAAAACTAACCGGGTTAGATTGAGTAGTTGTTAAGTATAATATAATTCAAGAATATAACCGGGTTAGACACACAGTCCAGCGGTGGACTGTGTGCAACACAAACTGCACGTCACGCGATCGAGTCCCGTCCCACACACCGGTTCAATGAGAATAAAACGTTTTGTAAAATAAAGGAATTTTCGGTAAATTCGAATAAGTGTATTAATATAATTAAAACTAGATTTCTAACGGGTTAGTCACGTAGCTCAGTTGGTAGAGCTACGTGCGCGTGAACGGAAGGTCACAGGTTCGAATCCCGCTCGGCGCAAGAATTACCGCTGACCGAACCGGTCAACGGTCAACGGTCAACGGTCAAACAGTAAAAAAATATTATTTTTTTTTAAATAATTATTTGTTTTATTTAAATTAAAAATCAATTAAAAATACTTAAAAATAACATTTTTAAGGATAGAAAATAGCCATAAAATCACAAAAATTATATCTAAAAATCCCATTAAAAATCTTTAATAAAATCCATCCATTTAATATATTTTTCCTATTATTATCTAGGTCAGTGATTCCTCGTTAACTCGTTTCGTCTAAATCGTGCGCATCTCACCAATTCAAATCCAACGCACCCAATGTGAGTGAACCCTTCAAATTCCCCGTTTTAATCATATTTTTGGGGTGTATCATGTGTCTTATTCATTTACTTATTATAACCAAGTTATTGTGCATATATCATATCATGACATGTGTGTTAGTTGTTGCTGTTCAGTAGTTAGAATTGTTTGCAAGTTATTATTTCAGTACATGCAATTGCTGAGGCCGTAACTCCCCATCCCTCGAGGTTGAGTTTGATCCCCATTTTATTATGTGGTTGATCAGGGCGTGCCCGCACGATCGGCTCCGTTTGATTGAGCCTTGATCGGTTATTTACATTTCAAGTTCATGCAATCCGCTCGGCTCCGTTTGATTGAGCCTTGAGTGCACAGTTCAATTTACATTTCAAGTTCATGCAATACGCTCGGCTCCGTTTGATTGAGCCTTGAGCACACAGTTCAATTTACATTTTTAGTTCATGCAATACGATCGGCTCCGTTTGATTGAGCCTTGATCTCACAGTTCATTTATGTTAATTATCATATGATGTTGGTATGATCATGTATGTTATCAATTATTAATGTATGTTATAATTGTAACCGATGTTGCCATTGCTTGATTTCATACATATGCTCTTTTATGATTATGCACAATATTTTATTGATAAACTAACCAGAAAATCATTATTAAATGTTTATCTATAAGGTTCACTCGCCAACTTATGTTGACCCAAAAACCTCCCATTTTACACATGATACAGGTGAACCAGCAGCAGCTAGGAACACGTAGGACCTGGATTAGAAGAAATAAAATGATTTAGTGTTTGGGATTATTATGTTTGGTTATTTTCCTTTGTAATGAATGAACATGTTTGAAGGTTTGAGAAATGTAACTTTGACTTCATTTAATTATGAAACATAATAGTAAATGTCATGTGCTTTGGTGATAACCCAATTATGCCCCGACTCTGATTTCCGCTGCGGGTCGGGGTGTGACAGATTGGTATCAGAGCCATGACTATAGGGATATAGGATAGGTTATTAGACCCTTAGAGCCTATACTATAGTCGATTAGAAACCTATAGGAATTTTGTGTGTTATATGCCAAATTTCATGATGTTTATATGTTTATGTTAAAATGTTACATTTGATATTGTTCAAGCATGTTCATAAGTATGTATTATCAAATAATGCTTATCATGAAATCGTATGATCATAACATATCACATCCATGCAAGCACACACCACATCATGATTGATTTTACAACGATTTTCGTGTTTTCAAATCTCATCAAAGTGAGTTCTCATGACGGGCATGTAGTAACTGGAAGGGTACTAGTACCGGTAGTCGGAACGTCCTGTCTAGGCTGGCATTCATATAAATCCAAAATAAAGGACCAGTTTGCCTACCTGGGGACCAACGATGAGAGTACGAAATACCTATTAGGCCAAAGCATGCTATACCAAACGTCGTGAGAGCTAATCCCACTTTGAGTTGTCATTGTGTCTACACCTGGACACGTTCCGACCAAATATCTCATGAGCATATTTTGTGGTTAGCATTCGGGGGATGCGAGTGTTAAATTGCCAATACTAATGTGAATCCTACCAAACCAATAGCCATGGGGGCCCACATGACTATATAGGTGAAGGTATGGGGGACATTTGAGGCCCAACATGAGCGAACCCAAGACATCCTTCGGATGTAGTTGCATTATTGATATTTATGTTATTTTTTTTTAAGACACATGACACCTAAAGGATACCATAAACTCACAATCTTCTCATTTTATGATCCTGTAGATGTCGTATAGACCGCATCGAAGGAATAGGAAATCGGAAAAGTCTCAGGAACGATTGGCCACTCATATCGCCAACCAAATGGCCACGATATTACCTGACATCGTAGTACAAGTACAACAAGCTCTTGCTGCAAATCCTACTAACCCTCCTCAACAACAGGACCAGATCATCAACGACCCTCCTACCGGCAAATGCACTTACAAACATTTTAAGTCTTGCGATCCCCCAAAATTCGAAGGGACTGAGGGAGTCACTGCTCTCCAGCGTTGGTTCGAGGAGATGGAAAACGTTTTCTTAAACTGCGATTGTCCTGAGGATCGCAAAGTTCGTTATGCCACCGGGAGACTACTTGGCGTAGCTCTCACTTGGTGGAATACCGAGAAGGGAAAGAGGGGAATGGAAGATGCGATGGCCTTAACTTGGGAGGAGTTAAGGGAGATCATGACTAGGCGATTCTGTCCTAGGAGTGAGATTAAGAAATTGGAAGATGAATTTCATGCCCTGAAACAAAAAGATGGTGATCACTCTACTTACAACAAACGGTTCTTGGAGTTGAACCAGATGGTACCAAACTTATTCACTCCAACCTACCGTCTGATCGAACATTACATTCGAGGACTTCCCTCGAAAATCCAAGATTCGGTCCTCAGTGTTTCACCGGTAACACTCGAAGCTGCCATGGTGTTGGCAACAGAACTAACCGAAAACCGAATTCGTAATGGGAAGTTCAAGGAAGAAAAGAAGAAAGCCCCTGCTGAGGGACAAACCTCAAACCACCACACTCCTTCCTCTAAATTTGCTAACAAGAGGAAGCGTAACAACAGGAACTTTGCAGTCACCCACACCAACACCCCTGTTCCTGCTGCACCCATCACACAAGCCACTCCTCCACCCGCGCCATACAAAAGACCATACACAGGACCACTACCAAAATGTAACCGTTGTCAGTATCACCACTCCCCTGACTATCCTTGCCAGTACTGTACCAGCTGCGGTCGCGCTGGACACCTTGCACAACAATGCCGCGCACCTCAACGAACAAATCGCCACCCACCTATAACCCAAACCCACCAACAATTTATGGGTCAAGCCCAACAACAACAACCATTTCCACCCACTCAACATTTAGCCCAAACATACTATCAACCCAACTACCCTATGGGTCAACCTATGCGGGCATGTTTCAACTGTGGAGATCCAAGTCATTTCAGGAACACATGTCCAAGACTAGTCAATATTATTCATGCTCAGGCCCAAGCCAACCCAGTGAACCAAGCAAATCAAGCTCCTCCACCTGCTAGAGGAAGGGCTTTCAATATTAACGCAAACCAGGCCAGAGCTGACGGCAATGTGGTCAACGGTACGTTTCTTATAAATGGTAGATATGCCTCTATGTTATTTGATACTGGTGCGGATAGAAGTTTCGTGTCATTAGAGTTTGAACCTATCTTAAGTAAAAATCGAGATAAGCTCGCGGAATCCATAACAGTGGAAGTTGCAGATGGAAAACCAGTTTTGTTAAACTCTATTTTACGCAACTGTACGCTCACCCTAAACGACCACGATTTCTCGGTCGATCTTATTCCTATGAAGCTGGGAAGTTTTGACATCATAGTCGGAATGGATTGGCTCAGTCAGCATAATGCGGAAGTTGTATGTCGTGAGAAATTTATTCGTATTCCTCTTTCAAACGGTCAGACTCTTCGAATTATTGGAGAAACCTCGGCGAAAGGACTCAACTTAATGTCTTGTCATCAAGCTCAGAAATACCTTCGCAAGAATTATGTCGCGTTTTTAGCCCATATCATCAAGAAGGGGACCGCAGAAAAGAAACTTGAAGATATTCCTGTTGTAAAAGATTTTCCACAAGTTTTTCCTGACGACATTTCAGGACTACCTCCAATCAGAGATGTCGAGTTTCGTATCGATCTTATACCTGGTGCTACGCCAGTGGCAAAATCTCCATATAGGTTAGCCCCCTCTGAAATGCAAGAGCTAGCCAGTCAATTGCAAGAGTTGACTGACAAGGGATTTATACGCCCCAGCTCATCGCCTTGGGGTGCACCTGTACTTTTCGTAAAGAAGAAGGATGGATCTTTTCACATGTGCATCGATTATAGAGAGCTCAACAAGTTAACTATCAAAAATCGATATCCTTTACCTCGTATAGATGATCTTCTTGACCAGCTACAAGGTGCCAGTTGTTTTTCGAAAATCGACCTTCGATCGGGCTATCATCAGCTTAGGGTGCATGAAGAAGACGTCCCTAAAACTGCTTTTCGAACTCGATATGGTCACTATGAATTCATGGTTATGCCGTTTGGATTAACCAACGCACCAGCTGTTTTCATGGACCTAATGAATAGAGTCTGCAAACCTTACCTTGATCGATTTGTTATTGTGTTCATTGACGATATTCTTATCTATTCAAAATCCAAAGCTGATCATGAGCGTCATCTGCGACTTGTTCTTGCACTTCTAGAAAAGGAAAAGCTTTATGCCAAGTTCTCTAAATGTGAATTCTGGTTAAAAGAGGTGCAATTTCTTGGGCATGTAGTCAATGACAAAGGAATACATGTGGACCCATCAAAGATTAAAGCAGTTCAAGAATGGCAAGCTCCACGTACACCAACTGAAGTAAGGTCTTTTCTTGGACTTGCTGGTTACTATCGTCGATTCATTTCAAACTTCTCTCGCATTGCGGTGCCACTCACGGCTTTAACCCATAAAGGGAAACCATTTGTATGGGGGCCCAAGCAAGAAGAAGCTTTTCAAACCCTCAAGCAAAGACTTTGTGATGCACCAATCCTCACTCTTCCTGAAGGTTGTGATGATTTTGTAGTCTATTGCGACGCGTCAGGGCAAGGATTGGGATGCGTTCTCATGCAAAGAGGAAAAGTCATAGCTTATGCCTCAAGGCAACTCAAGACTCACGAAAAGAACTACACCACTCATGACCTTGAACTTGGAGCCGTTGTATTCGCTCTTAAGATATGGAGACATTATCTTTATGGCACGAAGTGTGAAATATACACTGACCATAAGAGTCTTCAACACATCTTCAATCAGAAAGAGTTAAATATGAGGCAACGGAGATGGGTCGAACTTCTAAATGATTACGACTGTGAAATCAAATACCACCCTGGTAAAGCAAATGTGGTGGCTGATGCACTTAGTCGAAAGGGCTATGCGAACTCTATTCATCTTCTATGTTCGCAAATTATAACCAATATTAAGGATCAAATTCGAGAAGCTCAACACGTTTCAATAACAGAGGAAGATGTACAAAAGGAGATGTCCTGTGGAGCCGAGCTAAAGCTGGAAACTAAATCTGATGGCATTTTGTATTACCTAGATCGTATATGGATTCCTAACCATATCAATCTTCGTGAAACACTCATGCATGAAGCCCATAAGTCGCGATATTCTATACACCCAGGAGCCGATAAGATGTATCAAGACCTACGGTACACCTATTGGTGGCCTGGAATGAAGAAAGATATTGCCGTTTTTGTTTCCAAGTGTCTCACTTGTTCTAAAGTAAAGGCTGAACACCAAAGACCCTCAGGACTTCTGGTCCAACCAGAAATACCTGTCTGGAAGTGGGAAAATATAACCATGGATTTCATTACCGGGTTACCTCGCACTTCTAGTGGGTATGACACTATATGGGTGATTATAGACCGACTCACAAAATCAGCTCACTTTATTCCTATTCGAGAAGATTTTAAGAACGAAAAGCTTGCTCATATTTATATCAGCGAAATCGTCAGCCGTCATGGAGTTCCATTAAGTATTATTTCTGATCGTGATGGTCGTTTCACCTCACGGACATGGCAGGCAGTACAATCCGCAATGGGCACTCGACTAGATCTCAGTACCGCCTATCATCCCCAAACTGATGGACAGTCTGAGCGCACCATTCAAACCCTTGAGGATATGCTTAGAGCATGTGTCATAGACTTCAAGGGAAATTGGGACGCCCACCTACCGTTAGTCGAATTTTCGTACAACAACAGTTATCATTCTAGTATCGGCATGGCACCTTTTGAAGCTTTATATGGTCGAAAGTGTCGATCTCCTGTTTGTTGGCACGAAATTGGGGAATCTCAAATTACTGGTCCGGAATTGATCCAAGAAACAACAGATAAGATTCATCAAATCAGAAACAATCTTCTAGCGGCTCAAAGTCGTCAAAAGAGTTACGCAGATAAACGACGGAAGCCTTTGGAGTTTAGCATTGGTGATCATGTGCTTTTAAAAGTGTCACCGTGGAAGGGAGTAGTTCGTTTTGGTCAAAAGGGAAAGCTAGCACCACGTTACGTAGGACCTTTCAAAATACTCGAAAGAGTAGGTCCTGTAGCTTACAAGCTTGACCTACCGGAAGAACTCGACAGAATTCATCCCACATTCCACGTGTCGAACTTGAAGAAGTGCCTCGCTGATGAGAATCTTCATATTCCACTAGAGGATATTCAGATTGATGAATCCATGCATTATATTGAAAGGCCGGTAGAGATTATGGACTATGGAGAAAAGCGTCTACGTCGAAGTCGCATTCCTATTGTTAGGGTACGCTGGGAGTCGAAACGGGGACCTGAGTTTACTTGGGAACGTGAAGACTCAATGCGTGAAAAATACCCTCATCTTTTCCCTACTACATCAACTGTTTGAAATTCGGGACGAAATTCCTAAAAGTAGGGGATACTGTAACATTTGTATAAATCGGGTCTCCAAAACCCGCTCCGTTTTGTAATCAAATATCAAGTTACGAAATTTCATTAAGTATTTATGAGTATTTTGAGTTTAAACGTTACATAATTAATATATAAACTAAACTATAAAAATTATATTTGATAAAAAGTCAAAATAAAATAAATAAAAAATAGTTGGAGCTGACCGGACTCGAACCCGGGTCAACTGCCTCCAACGATTTAACTTCCCGTCTCCAAACCACTCCGCCACCAGTTGTTTTCTGTTGGTATTATGAAAACAATTAAATTTTATACGCAAACTCGGTTTAACGGTGACTGATATATAACGGAAATCGGTAAGCCAAATCGCCAAATCAGTTTTCGTTCGTTTAATTAACTTATAACCGACGCATATCGGTTTTTAATTAAAGTTCAGATTGAATGAACTTCAAGTTTTGGGTTTTGAAACCGAAAAAACATTCAAGCTTCAAATAATTCTGATTCCAATCATTTATACGATCCAGAACTGTCTCAAACACACTCCAAACCCTTTTCGTCGCGTTTTCAAGTCTTTTGAGCTCAAGAAAATTGTCGCCGGAATTCCCTGCAACTCTCGCCGGAAAACCGTGTTCAACATAAATCAGTAAGAATTTCCTCTTTTGCTGTTTCAATTTATTGTTGGGACCCTGCTAACATTATTCCGTCACTCAAAGTCAGTCATAGAAGACTTTGCTGGATTTCTGGTTTCGCCGGAGAAATTCTGGGATTTGCCGGAACCACGCTAGTTGACGGTAAACACATTCAATCGTGCTAATAATTCATGTACTCTGGTTCAATTTCAAATCTAATTCTTTAATTCTGTTGATTAGCCCTCTCAGCCGAAGTTTCAAAAACGGAGTTGCCTGTCCTCGCCGGACTTCCTGAAGAAGACGACCTGTCCGGTATTTCTTGTCCCCAAACTGTTCGGTTTGTTCATTCAAACTAGTAGGCATGATATTTAAGTAGTAGAGCCATGAATCAGTTGTCTGAGTAAAAACCAGTAATCATAACGAAGAAGACGAATCTAAAAACGGGATAAGAATAATTAAAACCCGGATAATTAACGGGTTAGACACACAGTCCAGCGGTGGACTGTGTGCAAAGTTTATATACGAGTCCCGAGTTCGATCCTTACTACACACACACTGCGTAATAATATTCCCTTTTTATTCATAAAACTAACCGGGTTAGATTGAGTAGTTGTTAAGTATAATATAATTCAAGAATATAACCGGGTTAGACACACAGTCCAGCGGTGGACTGTGTGCAACACAAACTGCACGTCACGCGATCGAGTCCCGTCCCACACACCGGTTCAATGAGAATAAAACGTTTTGTAAAATAAAGGAATTTTCGGTAAATTCGAATAAGTGTATTAATATAATTAAAACTAGATTTCTAACGGGTTAGTCACGTAGCTCAGTTGGTAGAGCTACGTGCGCGTGAACGGAAGGTCACAGGTTCGAATCCCGCTCGGCGCAAGAATTACCGCTGACCGAACCGGTCAACGGTCAACGGTCAACGGTCAAACAGTAAAAAAATATTATTTTTTTTTAAATAATTATTTGTTTTATTTAAATTAAAAATCAATTAAAAATACTTAAAAATAACATTTTTAAGGATAGAAAATAGCCATAAAATCACAAAAATTATATCTAAAAATCCCATTAAAAATCTTTAATAAAATCCATCCATTTAATATATTTTTCCTATTATTATCTAGGTCAGTGATTCCTCGTTAACTCGTTTCGTCTAAATCGTGCGCATCTCACCAATTCAAATCCAACGCACCCAATGTGAGTGAACCCTTCAAATTCCCCGTTTTAATCATATTTTTGGGGTGTATCATGTGTCTTATTCATTTACTTATTATAACCAAGTTATTGTGCATATATCATATCATGACATGTGTGTTAGTTGTTGCTGTTCAGTAGTTAGAATTGTTTGCAAGTTATTATTTCAGTACATGCAATTGCTGAGGCCGTAACTCCCCATCCCTCGAGGTTGAGTTTGATCCCCATTTTATTATGTGGTTGATCAGGGCGTGCCCGCACGATCGGCTCCGTTTGATTGAGCCTTGATCGGTTATTTACATTTCAAGTTCATGCAATCCGCTCGGCTCCGTTTGATTGAGCCTTGAGTGCACAGTTCAATTTACATTTCAAGTTCATGCAATACGCTCGGCTCCGTTTGATTGAGCCTTGAGCACACAGTTCAATTTACATTTTTAGTTCATGCAATACGATCGGCTCCGTTTGATTGAGCCTTGATCTCACAGTTCATTTATGTTAATTATCATATGATGTTGGTATGATCATGTATGTTATCAATTATTAATGTATGTTATAATTGTAACCGATGTTGCCATTGCTTGATTTCATACATATGCTCTTTTATGATTATGCACAATATTTTATTGATAAACTAACCAGAAAATCATTATTAAATGTTTATCTATAAGGTTCACTCGCCAACTTATGTTGACCCAAAAACCTCCCATTTTACACATGATACAGGTGAACCAGCAGCAGCTAGGAACACGTAGGACCTGGATTAGAAGAAATAAAATGATTTAGTGTTTGGGATTATTATGTTTGGTTATTTTCCTTTGTAATGAATGAACATGTTTGAAGGTTTGAGAAATGTAACTTTGACTTCATTTAATTATGAAACATAATAGTAAATGTCATGTGCTTTGGTGATAACCCAATTATGCCCCGACTCTGATTTCCGCTGCGGGTCGGGGTGTGACAAGGGGACTCCCGGATTCCCGCTCGACGTGCGGGCGAGGTCAAAATCGGGTATAAAAGGAGCAGTGTGGGACTGAGTTCTGTGCTCAAAATAGAACAAAAAATTCGATCGTATACTCTCTCTATCCCCGTTTCTCTGAACAATACCCCCTAAAACCCCTAAACCTGCGAAGCGCTGCCCGCTGTAAGTAACTTAACCCCCGATCGCTAATTCACTATCCTAACCGAGATTAGGACTAACGCATGTCAAGGCCCTGCCCGACTACGCTCGTTGAAATCCTATCCCGTGTTGTACAGACACCCTACCCAATCGATCTAGAATCGCCAACGCATGTCTAGGCACTGCCCGACTACGTTCGTTTGAGTTCTGTCAAGTGTTGTATGGTTAAAGTGACTTGGGTTAACTTACTAACACATGTGCATTGTATGTTTTAATAGAAATCCCAGGAAGTAATCAAGAACCATCACCAGGAACTCCGTAGGAATACTTAAAGTGTTAAAGGCGAGTACATTCTCTTTTTGTAAATCTTTTTATGAGTCAAAAATGTGTTATCAAAACCTTAAATGTTTTAATTATGCTTAACAGTAATTGAGTATATGTATTCTACAATTACTGCCGGTATGTTGGGGTTTTGTATACATTGCTAGTCCAAAGTCACGGGAATGTGACAGGAACCGTTACTGTTGGGTGACAGGGCCCAAAGTAATATGACTCACAAGTCAGGATTGACAGTACTGATTGAGTAATTTTGTAGATATAAACATTGTAAATGCGGATGCTCCTCAATAACGGTAAAGTATAATCACTTGTTTTGATAAAATTGAGATGGATTCGCCAGAATTTCTTACTAATAAAATATTTTTAAAACGCGTTTAAGGTAACTTAATGTGAAGCTAACAGAAGCCAGCTGGAGAGCACTGAAGGCTTAGTAAAAGTTACCTAAATAAAAAGGAGTTTCTGTTTTCCATAAATTAGGGTTTGTTCCTAAAAATATGTATTGTAATGGAAACATGGGTTTTACCCCATTTGTTTAATATAAAAGTTTGGTGTTTTGAAACTCTGATATTTATCTTCTAACTACGATCCTGATGTCGTAATTCCGCTGCCAAACTAATAAACACCGGTACCACCAGCTCTATGTCTCGCGGCCCCCGCTCCCGGGGTGGGGTCGGGGGTTGCGACAAAATACCAACTGGAAGATACAAGATGTCGATTAACTGAGAAATAGTGTAGTAGAATTCACCAAGCAAAGCGACACCCAGAACCAACGCGGTCCGGTTTTCGAAGTTGATCTCTATAGCCCTCATGTTGACGAGATCAAGCATGACAAACGGGGCGTTCATGGTGTATGAGTTGCCCTCAAAGTCCTGCCCACCGTCCCGGATCCTAAACTCGTGTCCGAGTTTCTTGGCGCATAAAAGAGCGGGGTGTATGAGTTGCCCTCAAAGTCATGACTGATGGTTTAGAACATAGGATTTGTTGAACCGAATAGGTGTCACACCCCGACCCGCAGCGGAAAAGGTGATCGGGGCATGATTGGGTTATCATCAAAGCTTATGACATTTATTAAGCGTTTCATATTCATTAATACAAATTAAATGGAAATATACAATAAATGTTACAACATGATCTAACTAACAATCTAACTTCTTTGTTCTCTTCTAAGGCATATCCTATGTTTTCCTTGCTTCAACCTGTTCACCTGTATCATGTGTAAAAGGGTTTTTGGATCAACATAATGTTGGCGAGTGAATCCTATGGAAAACATTTGAACATATTTATTTAAATTGATTATGAAATATGTGCACAACCAAACATGAGTAAAATTAGATGTAACTTAATCAACAATCATAAGATATTAAATGAAACACTCATGAACAATAATGGAACCATTAAAGGCACGCGATGCTCAACTCGTCTCTCTCGAGGAACTGAGGGGCCTGATGAATGAATTGCATAAACATGATAATATGAATGACACAACTACAAACAATATAAACTCAATGATACACACATGAACAATAATGAATTTGATGTGAAGCACGCGATGTTCTACTCGTCTCCCACGAGGAACTGATGGGCTTAATGTATGAGTTTCATATATTTTGACAACAGGAAATAAGTAAATCACAACAATAAAAACAATCTAAGTTTAGGTCATGATTTGGTATGGCACAAGTTTAAATAAATAAATTAATTATTTTCATAACACATGACACACCCCAAAACGTCTAATTTAAAAGGGGAAGTTGTAAGATTCACTCACAGTGGGTGCCTTCGGTTGATGACGTTGAATGCACGCGAAGTGGTTTTAATCACGAGTGAGATTTAACCTAGATAAATCGCATTATGGTTTGGTAAGTAAACGGATTTTATTAATCTATTTTAGTAGGATTGTTGGGTGTATTTTTGTGAGTTTGAGGCTATTTTCTAACCTTAAAAATGTTATTTTTAAGTATTTTAATTGATTTTTGATTAAAATAATTAAATAAAAATAATAAAAAAATTTATTTTTTTCTGACCGTTGACCGTTGACCTGACCGTTGACCGGTTCGATCATGTATACAAGTGCGCTGAGTGAGGCTCGAACCCGAGACCTCCCGTACGCGTGCACGCAGCTCTACCAACTGAGCTACGTGTCTAACCCGTTATAAATCTGATTTTAATTATATACATATATATTAATTAGTTTAAACTGAAAATCATTTTTATTTTAAAAACAGTTTAAGCGAAATCGGACATGCACTCCACAGGTCTCGAACCCGGGACCTGTGGTTTAATCTAACACACAGTCCACCGCTGGACTGTGTGTTCAACATGTTATATAATTCGATTTTCATTATACTTAAATACTAATTAGTTATTTCCTTTTCTGTCTTATTAAAAAGAATAGATAATTGTTCGAGTCGGTGCAGTAGACCGGACTCGAACTCGTGACCTGTGATATAAACAAACACACAGTCCACCGCTGGACTGTGTGTCTAACTTGGTTATTATTCCGATTTTAATATACTTAACATATAACTGTATGACTTCCGGTTCGGTTTACAAAAAGAAACGTTTTTATTAAGGCGACGTGTGTGAAACCGGATTCGAACTCGAGACGTTTGTATGTTTAATGTGCACACAGTCCACCGCTGGACTGTGTGTCTAACCCGAGTAATTTCTTGATTTATATTATACTTATACTTTACAGCAATCATCGTCTTCTCCGTCAAGAGTTAACCAGATATAATGTCTGACTGGTTCGAGTTATTATTCGGGTTTCTTTAGCGTTTTAGGTTAATTACTGGTAAGATGGAAGTAAAAAGAAAGGAAAATAAGCGTGAGGTATACCGACTCGCTTTCCTCTGTTTTCCGGCAGAACTACGGCGACAGAAATCACATGCGGCGATGAGTTTCTCGTAGCAGCGAGTCTCCAGGAAGCTTAGAAAGGGCGTGGGTATCTCCGGTATAAACTCAGGGGCTCAGTAAGGCTCGGCAATGGGGAAAACGGTTTTCCGGCGATGAGCAGAGAAATTCCGGCGAGTGGAATTACGCCGTGAAAAGATGTGATTTTGAGCGAAAAGGTTTGCAGTGGGTTGTGGGTGAATTTATAGAGCAAATTGTTGAAGAATCTGGTCTGATTTCCGACTGTATTCGTAATTCATAAAAACTCCGGCGATTATAATTTTGGTCGCGGACTTCAAACATCGGTTATAACCGATGTCTGGTTAATAGTTTACGTTATAACGTAAATTGTAGTTAAGACTCGCGAGATTTCCGGGATTCCGACGACTGAACTGTTTGGGCGCCGGTTTTGAATTCGTAACGTCCCTTTATGAATTAAATGATTCTATTATTTATCAAACAGAACAAGTGGCGCAGTGGTTTGTGTGTGTGAGATAAGTCTTGAACTGATTCGGTACAGACCCGGGTTCGAAACCCGGCAGAAGCAAATCATTTTTATTTTGCGATTTTTGACAGTTTTTCAAAAACTAAATATATATTCCCGTATAATAATTGATTACG
Organism: Scalesia atractyloides; assembly: GCA_947069175.1. Lineage (NCBI taxonomy): Eukaryota > Viridiplantae > Streptophyta > Magnoliopsida > Asterales > Asteraceae > Scalesia > Scalesia atractyloides. Next base: position 90,092,693 of record CAMTDV010000024.1, read on the forward strand.
TATCGTTTAAAAATATTTTGGGCATTTAATTCGCAACGAAATTTTTGACTGACTGTTCGGTTGATAAACGGAGCGGGTTTGGTAAATCCGTTTTTTACGGATGTTACAATATCCCCTGCTTTTTAGAAATTTCGTCCCAAAATTTAAATAATGATATATTTTGACTAAAGGATGATGATGTTTAGTTTGACGGTTGTATGCTTAGAAAATGAGGGTTTAAGTTTTTGGTCGAGGCGGTAACGTTCCTTGTAAGGGTTAAGTACCCTATTTCAGGAATCGCTTTTTGTTGCCTATTGTATAAGTATTGGTAAGCAGAAATGATTTTCTAAAAATGATATCATGCATAAGAGTTTAGATACGTTTGGGAAAGTATGGTTATATTCTAAGGCAAAACTTCTAACACTACAACCTATATGGGACATAAATAAAAACATAACAGCTGATATTTGAACATAAGTAAACACAACAGCTAATATTCGAATATGAATAAACACATCAGCAAATATTTGAGCATGAATAAACACAACAGCAAATATTTGAATCCACATTCTGATAGCATATATGTTTGAATGGTGGAAGTTCCTCTCTCGTTTGTTATGATGGAGAGGTTAGTTTATGTAGAAATGGAACACAATCCAATCTCTTTAAATAACATGATGATATAAATGTAACACAAATTCCAACCAAGGCAATACTAAATCCTACATGGAACTTCTCATAACCGCCTGATAATGCCTCTGATCCTTTGGCAAGAATACTTATATATAGGAAGATACCAGCGGCGTATCCACCATATTCTTGCCAAATTTTCATTAGTTTTATCCACAAGTTATGATTGGTTACCAAGAAACTAATAAATCCTACATAGAACTTCTCATAACCGTCCGATAATGCCTCTGATCCTTTGACAAGAATACTTATATATAGGAAGTACCAGCGGCGTATCCACCATATTCTTGTCAAATTTTCATTGGTTTTATCAGTGAATTATGATTAGTCCTATAACTCTACAACCATTACAACAAACATAAAATACTGAAATGGAATATATCTGTGCGATCAAGGCTCAATCGAACGGAGCCGATCGTATTGCATGTACTGAAAATGAAATGGATGTGCGCTCAAGGCTCAATCAAACGGAGCCGAACGTATTGAATGTACTGAAATTGAAATTGTGTGCTCAAGGCTCAATCAAACGGAGCCGAGCGTATTGCATGTACTGAAAATGAATAACTTAACCACACAAACAGCCTATGCATGGAACCTCTCATAACCTCCTGATAATGCCTCCGATCATTTGACAAGAATACTTATATATAGGAAGTACCAGCGGCGTATCCACCATATCCTTGTCAAATTTTCATTGACTTTATCCGCAAGTTATGGTTAGTTCGATGCGACTCTACTATAAACACCACAACCACAAGATACAGATAATGAAATTGTCTGTGCGCTCAAGGCTCAATCAAACGGAGCCGAACGTATTGAATGAAATTGTATGTGCGCTCAAGGCTCAATCAAACGGAGCCGAACGTATTGAATGTACTGAAATTGAACAACTTAATCTAAACAACCATCACACAATCAGCCTATGCATGGAACCTCTCATAACCGCCTGATAATACCTCCGATCATTTGACAAGAATACTTATATATAGGAAGTACCATCGGCGTATCCACCATATCCTTGTCAAATTTTCATTGACTTTATCCGCAAGTTATGGTTAGTTCGATGCGACTCTACTACAAACACCCACAACCACAAGATACTGATAATGAAATTGTCTGTGCGCTCAAGGCTCAATCAAACGGAGCCGAACGTATTGCATGAACTGGAAATGTAAATTGAAATGTGCGTTCAAGGCTCAATCAAACGGAGCCGAACGTATTGCATGAACTGGAAATGTAAATTGAAATGTGCGCTCAAGGCTCAATCAAACGGAGCCGAACGTATTGCATGTATTGAAATGTAAAATGAAATAACCGATCAAGGCTCAAACAAACGGAGCCGATCGTGCGGGCACGCCCTGATCAACCGCATAATAAAATGGGGATCAAACTAAACCTCGATGGATGGGGAGCTGCGGCCTCAGCAAAAGCATATACTGAAAACAATATATAATATATAATATACCATAATTACTCTAACAGTCTACAAAGTGATAAAGAAACACATAAAACTAAACGATAGGAGTTGAATCTGGATCTTCGGCGAAGAGGACTAGCTGAGTATCTTCGTTTGGACCGTTAATATCTTCGACAGGATTGGCGTTGATATTGAAGACTCTTCCTCTTGCTGGTGGCATAGTGGTTGGGTTTTCTTGGTTTACTTGGTTAACTGGGTTTGATTGGGCTTGAGTGTTGATAACGTTAACCAATTGAGGGCATGTGTTTCTAAAGTGGGTAGGGTCGCCACAATTGAAGCAAGCTCGAGCATATGGGAGCATGGGGTTTTGGGGTTGGTGATAAGTTTGGGCCATGTTTTGAGTAGGGGAAAAGGTTTGGTTTTGAAAGGTGCGACAAACATTGCTCAAATGGCCATAGCGTCCACAAGTTGTACATAGTTGACAAGGTAAGGTAAGGGGATGATGATAAAAACAGTTGTTGCATCGAGGGTGAGGTCCAAGATATGGTTTCTTATTTGGGTAAGCTGAGTTGGGTGCCACTTGGGTGATCGGGATAGCTCGGATGGGTATAGCGTGTAAAACTGGTTGATTTCGTTGGGTAGCAGCGAAAAGTCGCCCGACTCTTCTTCTCTTGGGATTAGGTTGAGAAGGGGATTCGGTTTGAGTGGAGTCGGAGGTTTCAGTCGATTCTTTATCCTTCTTCTTCTCCTCCTTGAAGTCTTTGTTTCGGATTCGGTTCTCAGTGAGCTCTGTTGCTAGCTCCATTGCTGCTTCCAAAGTTGCAGGCTTGGTACTTATTACAGGGTCTTGAATCTTTGACGGAAGACCACGAATGTAGTGCTCGATCAAACGGTAGAGGGGAGTGAACATGTTGGGAACCATTTGATGTAACTCGAGGAATCTTTTGTTGTAGGTGATGTGGTCTCCTTCCATTTGCTTCAATGAGTAAAATTCATCTTCTAACTTCTTGATTTCGCTCCTTGGGCAAAATCGTCTGGTCATGATTTCCTTCAATTCGTTCCAAGTTAAGGTCATAGCATCTTCCACACCTCGTTTGGCCTTCTCTGCGTTCCACCAAGTAAGTGTTATTCCATATAATCGACCGGTAGCATATCGTACTTTGCGATCGTCAGGGCAATCGCAATTTAGAAAAGTGTTCTCCATTTCTTCAAACCAATGGAGAAGAGCAGTGACGCCTTCAGTCCCTTTGTATTTCGGAGGGTCGCATGATTTGAAATGCTTGTAGGTGCATTTAGTGGTATTTGGGGGAGAGTTGAAAATGTTTTGGTTTGCTTGATTGACAGGATTATTGGTGAGTGCTTGTTGAACTTGGATTACAATGTTGGGTATTACGGCAGCCATTTGTTGAGCGATTAAGGCAGCCATGCGTTCGCGGGCTTTTCTTGCTCTCGTCTTCCTACGGGCGAGGTTAGAAGACATCTACAATGAATACATGACAAGAGTATGAGTTGGATGCTTTTGAGATCATGGGTCGCATTAGGAATGAACATTCATAAAATAATTATAGAAAAATACTACATCCATAAGATGTCTTGGGCTTTGCTCGCTGTTAGGCCCTTCATGCCGCCATACTTTACCTGTGTAATCATGTGGGCCCCCATGAATACCGGTTTTTCATATGGTTCGCACGGTTTCTGCCCGGTTGCGTACACAAAAACCCGTAGAAAATCGAGAAATATGTATACAACGTGTGATATTCGGAATGTGTCCAGGTGTAGACACGGTGACACCTCAAAGTAGGGTTAGTTCGAACGACGTTTGGTGTGGCATGCTTTGGCCTAATAGGTCCTTCGTACTCTCATCGTTGGTCCCCAGGTAGGCAAACTGGTCCGTTATATTGGATTTATACGAATGCCAGCCTAGACAGGACGTTCCGACTACCGGTACTTGTACCCTTCCAGTTACTACATGCCCGTCGCAGAACTTACTTTGATGAGATTTGAAAATTGCACAAAATCTTTGGATAATGAGAGTATGAAAATAAATTGAATACATGAACATCGATATATGTATAATGAATATGTATATATGTATAATGAATACGTATATAAGCATGTATGTTTGACTGAAATGTAAACAAATATGAAACAAATAAATATCACAAGTTTGTATGTAACCACCTAATCAATTAAAATTTAGGCAGACTATAGTATAGGCTCTAAGGGTCTAATAACCTATCCTATATCCCTATAGTCATGGCTCTGATACCAATCTGTCACACCCCGACCCGCAGCGGAAAAAGGTGATCGGGGCATGATTGGGTTATCATCAAAGCTCATGACATTTATTAAGCGTTTCATATTCATTAATACAAATTAAATGGAAATATACAATAAATGTTACAACATGATCTAACTAACAATCTAACTTCTTTGTTCTCTTCTAAGGCATATCCTATGTTTTCATTGCTTCAACCTGTTCACCTGTATCATGTGTAAAAGGGTTTTTGGATCAACATAATGTTGGCGAGTGAATCCTATGGAAAACATTTGAACATATTTATTTAAATTGATTATGAAATATGTGCACAACCAAACATGAGTAAAATTAGATGTAACTTAATCAACAATCATAAGATATTAAATGAAACACTCATGAACAATAATGGAACCATTAAAGGCACGCGATGCTCAACTCGTCTCTCACGAGGAACTGAGGGGCCTGATGAATGAATTGCATAAACATGATAATATGAATGACACAACTACAAACAATATAAACTCAATGATACACACATGAACAATAATGAATTTGATGTGAAGCACGCGATGTTCTACTCGTCTCCCACGAGGAACTGATGGGCTTAATGTATGAGTTTCATATAGTTTGACAACAGGAAATAAGTAAATCACAACAATAAAAACAATCTAAGTTTAGGTCATGATGTGGTATGGCACAAGTTTAAATAAATAAATTAATTATTTTCATAACACATGACACACCCCAAAACGTGTAATTTAAAAGGGGAAGTTGTAAGATTCACTCACAGTGGGTGCGTTCGGTTGATGACGTTGAATGCACGCGAAGTGGTTTTAACCACGAGTGAGATTTAACCTAGATAAATCGCATTATGGTTTGGTAAGTAAACGGATTTTATTAATCTATTTTAGTAGGATTGTTGGGGGTATTTTTGTGAGTTTGAGGCTATTTTCTAACCTTAAAAATGTTATTTTTAAGTATTTTTAATTGATTTTTGATTAAAATAATTAAATAAAAATAATAAAAAATTTTATTTTTTTCTGACCGTTGACCGTTGACCTGACCGTTGACCTGACCGTTGACCGGTTCGATCATGTATACAAGTGCGCTGAGTGAGGCTCGAACCCGAGACCTCCCGTACGCGTGCACGCAGCTCTACCAACTGAGCTACGTGTCTAACCCGTTATAAATCTGATTTTAATTATATATATATATTAATTAGTTTAAACCGAAAATCTTTTTATTTTAAAAACAGTTTAAGCGAAATCGGACATGCACTCCACAGGTCTCGAACCCGGGACCTGTGGTTTAATCTAACACACAGTCCACCGCTGGACTGTGTGTTCAACATGTTATATAATTCGATTTTCATTATACTTAAATACTAATTAGTTATTTCCTTTTCTGTCTTATTAAAAAGAATAGATAATTGTTCGAGTCGGTGCAGTAGACCGGACTCGAACTCGTGACCTGTGATATAAACAAACACACAGTCCACCGCTGGACTGTGTGTCTAACTTGGTTATTATTCCGATTATTAATATACTTAACATATAACTGTATGACTTCCGGTTCGGTTAACAAAAAGAAACGTTTTTATTAAGGCGACGTGTGTGAAACCGGATTCGAACTCGAGACGTTTGTATGTTTAATGTGCACACAGTCCACCGCTGGACTGTGTGTCTAACCCGAGTAATTTCTTGATTTATATTATACTTATACTTTACAGCAATCATCGTCTTCTCCGTCAAGAGTTAACCAGATATAATGTCTGACTGGTTCGAGTTATTATTCGGGTTTCTTTAGCGTTTTAGGTTAATTACTGGTAAGATGGAAGTAAAAAGAAAGGAAAATAAGCGTGAGGTATACCGACTCGCTTTCCTCTGTTTTCCGGCAGAACTCCGGCGACAGAAATCACCTCCGGCGATGAGTTTCTCGTAGCAGCGAGTCTCCAGGAAGCTTAGAAAGGGCGTGGGTATCTCTGGTATAAACTCAGGGGCTCAGTAAGGCTCGGCAATGGGGAAAACGGTTTTTTCGGCGATGAGCAGAGAAATTCCGGCGAGTGGAATTACGCCGTGAAAAGATGTGATTTTGAGCGAAAAGGTTTGCAGTGGGTTGTGGGTGAATTTATAGAGCAAATTGTTGAAGAATCTGGTCTGATTTCCGACTGTATTCGTAATTCATAAAAACTCCGGCGGTTATAATTTTGGTCGCGGACTTCAAACATCGGTTATAACCGATGTCTGGTTAATAGTTTACGTTATAACGTAAATTGTAGTTAAGACTCGCGAGATTTCCGGGATTCCGACGACTGAACTGTTTGGGCGCCGGTTTTGAATTCGTAACTTCCCTTTATGAATTAAATGATTCTATTATTTATCAAACAGAACAAGTAGCGCAGTGGTTTGTGTGTGTGAGATAAGTCTTGAACTGATTCGGTACAGACCCGGGTTCGAAACCCGGCAGAAGCAAATCATTTTTATTTTGCGATTTTTGATAGTTTTTCAAAAACTAAATATATATTCCCGTATAATAATTGATTACGTATCGTTTAAAAATATTTTGGGCATTTAATTCGCAACGAAATTTTTGACTGACTGTTCGGTTGATAAACGGAGCGGGTTTGGTAAATCCGTTTTTGACGGATGTTACAATAGGGTCGGCTGCAGCTTGCTAAACATGTATGTAAGAAGTGTTGGTCAGGGTGAAAATGAGTTGAGAGATTGTGGTGACATTGTTGGAGTTGGATTGGAGACAGGTTATGAAATCTTCAGAAGTTGAAGATACATAAAAAATGGAAGACAATGCTCCAAATAAAACGCAAAATGAAAGAAAAAGAACTAAGAGGAACACCAACAAGAGTTATTCATGTTTTGGTGGGTTTGGTGAGTCTATTGGCACTCACAGAACCTTTTATGAATGAGCAATAGCAGATCTAGAAATTTTTTTCCGGTGATGCGAAAACTTTTAGGAATTGTTTATCTATCGATATATAATATTTTTTTGGACCCGATTCGATCCGCTTTGAATCGGGTCGGATCAGGTTATATTAAATAGAATTAATAATATTAAATCATTACCAAAAAGAAGATATGATATTTACATATTTGAGATGATAAATATTAAATAATGTAATGAATTTAAGAGGTATGTCAATCTGTCACTAGCTTACCATCATTATTACATATTCATAATGTAAAAGAGAGAGTCTAAAAGCTTCACTCTCTCTCACCTTATAAAACATTAATTATTTTTAAACAAAAATTTGCACTCTTTCTCTTCAAATGAAAATAGAGATGAACTCCGGCAACGACCGTTGACAGGAAAGGTTTGCTGAACAATTTCTTTCTTTTTCTTCTCTTCATTTTAAGTTCATAGGGTGCGATCATAAAATTTTATAATCCGGTTTTAAACCCGTATATAACAATAGTGTGTTTTTTTAAGGGCCATGTGAATGAGAAGGCGATACGAACGAAAAAAACGGGCAAAATTGGATTAATCTTATTAAGAAATTACTAGAAACACCTTTTTCAATAAAAAAAGTCATCTAGCGTTTGACTTATCTTCACACCGAAAAATTAAACTAGGTTTTTTCACGAGCGGTTGCGGCGAACTTCTTTTATTATTTAGTCTGTGTTTACAAGTGTTTTGAAATCACTAAGAGCGCGTTACGCACGGAACAACTGACAAGAATAAAAAAATATAGAAAAAAACACCAAAAGATAACCGAAAGAAAATCAACCAAAAAAGTTATATGGTAATGATGTTGTTCGTATGAAATCCGTGGTCAAAGATAAGCAAATGGTACTGGGTACCGGTACCAAATTTTCCGACCAAAAGATCTTACCGACTTTTGGCGCCTACCGGTTTTTACCTTCATATACTGGTACTGTAACCGGTATTTTTGGTACCAGTACCGATTCGGTATCGGTTGGCACCAAGCTCTCCCTACCCCTGAAACTAAAAAAAGTTGCACGATACTGTTGTTGTTCGTACGGTACCCGTGATCAGCGATGAGCAAATTGTACCGGGTTAGCAGTGTCGGATTTCCTGAACTAAAAGATTTTCAAAATCATTTTGGTACCGGCTTTTGGTGTTTTCTATACTAGGCTGGTGCTGGTTTTTACCATCATGTACCGATAACGAACCGGAGCGTACCGGTACCGGTTGACACGAACCTTATCCAACTTAAAAGGTAAAGAAATAACTATTATTATAATAATAAAATAATATAAACATATTAAAAAACTATATATATTATTTAATATTTCAAACACTATTCATCAATGCTATTTTTAATTTTAACTAGTTGATGCCTCGCCCGCATCACGGGGCGTAGACCGAATATTATCAACCAATTAAAAAAAAAGCACTATCATTGCTTTGTCAGGGAAAAACAACAAAAACGATAGCAAAACCGAAATTTTGAGCTGGGAGCAAAGCTGTAATTTGTCAGGTTCAATGAGCGAGTGTTAGACAGCTTCCTGGCATGCATAAAACTTATATTGAGTCAACCAATTAAAACAAAATGTTTCCTTAGTTTTGCTAAAAAAACTAAAACAATGGCAACATTGTAAATTTAAGCTGGGGCAAAATTGTAATTTTTAACTGGGGTAAAATCATAATTTGCAAAAGCTAAAGCGATGGCAATACTATAATTTTGAACTTGGGATAAATTCGTAATATTGAATTAAGAATAAAATCGTTATTTGTCCGGGCCAATGGGGGAGTGCCAAAATACTTTCATAGTTTGAAAAAAAAACTAAAACGATGACAACATTGTAAATTTGAGCCGGGGTAAAATTGTAATTTTAATTGGGTAAAATCGTAATTTGTCAAAAGCTAAAGGGATAGCAAGCTGTAATTTTAAACAGGTGATAAAATCGTAATTTTGAATTAAGAATAAAATTGTTATTTATTTGGGCGAATGAGGGAGTGTCAGACAGCAACCTGACACTATTCCTCAACACCCTTTTTGTAGTCATATAAAATAAAATAAAATAAAATATATATATATAAATAAACAGATGTCCTTTGCCTACACAAGTCGCAACGCACAAATAATTATCTAATTATCTATATCTTGTTGATTATAATATATTTGTCCTTTTGTAATCAGGACTCGATAACCCTTGTGCCTAGCCGCCAGGGTCCACTCTTAATCACGTGCAGTTTTTTTATTGTATCTGATCTCTAGAAAACTTCCTATGTGCACTCAATGATTACCTACTCGACTAATTTAGTAATAATAATATTTAGTAATACTAATTAACAAGGTTGGGAGATCTGCAAGTATTGTATTTATCCTGGACATTTAAGAACTAAGTAGTAAAAGATTCGCGCGCGTTGCGGCGCGGGTACATCGTAAACGTCAAACGGATTAGTCCAAACATTATGTAATACGTTAATCATATGAAAACATTTGTGTATTCGATTGAACTCAATGTAACCTATAGTTGCACTGCGATTTGATCAAAACATAACGTAAATCAAGTTTATATCGTACAATCACAACGTATTACATGCAACCCAACTAACTCAAATTTATACATAAAGTCAAAACGTATTACATGAGACCCGATTCATAAGTAGGAAATATACAAAATAAAGAACAAAGCATATACCAAATTTACGACGAAAGGTAAGGATGCAAAGTTTAAAGTTGATGGGTCCGTATAAAGTATATGGTCTATAAACGTAAATTACCTAAGTGTAGGCCAACAATATAAGTTACAAAAGTAGGGGATAAAAAGGAAAATTGTATGAGCAAAAATGCAAATTCAAAAGTTTAAACTAAAAAGGAAAAACTTTCGGTCTATAAAGGTAAATTACCTAGGTGTAGGCCAACAATATACATTACAAAAGTAGAGGATAAAAAAGGAAAATTCTATGGGTAAAAAGTGTAAATTACAAAAGTATGAACTGAAAAGGAAAAAACTTTCAAAGTCAAAGGGTTGTTGGTGGATATATCCACCGACTTTGAACTTTAAGATGTATAGAAATGTTAAAAAGAATAAGTTATTGAAACAAAAACCTACACACGTTATCAAAGTTGTCTCATGGCTTAGTTTTTATAAATAAAAAGTGATGCCGTTTATCGTTTCATTATTTTGATTTAGGTTATCTCTTTTGGTTGTTATACTGAGCACTAATATCATACCTACTGTAGAAATTTATAACATGAACAATAACAAACAACAACAACTAATATAGTGACAAAACAGCGACGGAAAATTTTATTGATTAACCAACCCAAAAAATCTCCTAACCAAACCTAGATCTTACGAATGTAAGATCTGTAACAGATAACAACAATACAATGATCAACTGATGAAATATTAGTTGATCTAATACCAAACCAATAAAGAAATACAAAGATCTTCAAGATGAGATCAACAAGATCTCTAACACATTTGAACTAGAGAGAGAAACAAGATTGGTGAGAAGTGTGCAAGTGACGCCAACAGTAAACCCTAGCACAGTATATACTGGCATCTTTTCCATGTTACAATCTGCACCTTCAACTATAGAGTTTATTATCGCCGCCCTTATAATATTTCACCAGGAACCTTCAACTCTCTTTTGTTCCACTTTAGACCTATACCTGCATAACTCTTGCCAACAACGTTATAACCAACAATAACAATAAATAACAACTTATAACAACTTTTTTATAAGCACAATTGAATGACCAAATATCATTTTAACACCTACCATAACAAATTGAATAAAAAACGACCGCATTTCCATTGTGTAGCGTGAAAAAATCCCAATATTTATTATTGATTTATCGCATATGTTCCCTCACGTGTAGACATAATATTTAGCATTATAACCAAACTAGTATCTAAACCATGCGCGCTTCGCGACGCGCTAAACGGTAAATATTGTCGAGAAATGGGTACCACGGGCAGAAAATGCTTGTGTGAAAACTGTTGGATAGGGTTGAATCATAACACATAGTTTGTAGCCCCGCGCTTCGCGCCAGATCAAACCTCTTAATAATGTTCTAAGCTGTCAGGTTTGATTCTAATATAAACAACCACACATTTACCTTTTTTGTTGATGACAAAACTAACAAATGCAAGCTGTAGTATGGCTTGTTACCAAAAAATACAGTCTGCAATGTCAAATTTAAGTGAAACTGTTTTTTTGTTGTATATCATGTTATGATACTGATTCATCACAACTTCATACCCATTTGCTGACTTTTTTCTGAGAACGACATAGCATTAAAAACAAAAAAGCCCAAAGGCCTCTAGCGAACTGGATACAAGAAGAGAAAATATACAAAACAAAACTTCATGAGACACAAGGGATCCCAGAGTGACCCACCAAGTCCAGCCCCTAATCACATTTTTAGACCTGTGATTAGTCCTTCAGTTATTGTAGTAAAATCCAAAAGAATTACAAACCAGAAGTGACAATGGGTCTAACTATCATCATTCTTGTGGTAGTCACATGGCTCTAGTTGATATGTAATTCTCGCTTTTCCTACTGCAAAGTTGACACATATTAATATACTATTTAAACAATCAAACATGCTGCTAAATGTTATTGCCATTTTCTATATGAGCGTATGTGCCCACAATTTAAAAAGGACTAAACTTGTAATCGATCATTAAAACACATTATATAGTCTTTATTCGCAAATAATGTATTTAATGTGAAGTTAAACTATACTCTAATGAACATCAAAACATGACATTATCTGTTTTGTTGATAATGAGCTTCAAAAGTGAGAGTGATTTTTCTCCATTAAAAAATCCATATCAGTTAGAGGACATCAAATACCAACACTTATAGCAAGTATGTTCTTTCTTGATCGCATCATTATTTCGGATCGGCATTCAAATTAGGCATAGTTACAAACTACTACATACCAGTACTAATAGTTAAAATAACAGAAGGCGTAGCAATTACCATATAACTTCGCCAAGGCCTAAGGATTTGGTACCCAAACATAGCTGCCACTGCCAGTCTTGGTAAACCCATCTGAGATGATGGTTTCCGCCGCTGATTACAACGGTACGCTAAAACCGCCGTCGATTCTGTCTCCATATCCTGGTCACCGTCGTTGCTAAACCACCAAAAATTGGTAATTATTATTCTACCAAGGTTGCCATCAGTTCATAGCTCAAGCAAATTTTTTGCATAAACGGTTACTTTCACTTCTGATTCTAGAAAATTCAATGGCAGAAACCCTAAACCCTTGTAATCTAAAAAAGGTCTTATCATCCATGTACACATGATAAGCAGAACAATGAGTTCATAGAATTTTTTTACCTGCATTAGCGTTTAGGAAAACTCACATAAACCCTAATCGAAAACCATCAGCGTCATTAGGTGTATTTCATATAGCAAATTGATTCAGATTAGAGATGCAGGCTACTGGTTTTCCATGATATATAATTGAAAACGAGTAAGAATGATACAATCTATTTGCAAGGGGAACCGCCCAGCTAAGCAAATCACCTACAAAAGCCATCCATCCACCATCCAAGATGAAAGCGGGTGACCGGATAACGGACGGAACCCTGATCTGGCCGGAACCTGAACAATCATTGCTATTTCAAGCAAATTCGCAGGGTAGTAGGCAAACACCTGGAAGACGTTATATTAAAGATGGTACACATACCGGCATAGATTTCTGATACCCGAGTGTATCGACAAGCATGTAAAACTGGTGACAAGAAATCTATCCCGAGAAATTACTAAATGATTACTTACGGGTTATCAAAATATATATACAAAATGCTTTACGAAAATGATTTTAAAATGAGTCGGTTAATTCATTGAAAACTAACGTATTTTCAAAAGATTAAACCGCAGGTAACGAACCTTGATTATAGGCTGGAAATGGTTTGGTCCAAAAAAAAGCTTTGAAATTTGGAGTAAATTGCACAAAACATCCTTTATGTTTCCTCAAACTTGCAGGTTACAGCCTTAATGTTTAAAAGTTGCTAAAAAACAGCCTTTAAGTTTATTTTTGTTGCGGGTTCAATCCTTTACAGCTAACCACGTTATTTTCTTCAGTTAAGTTCCGTCACATGCATAACATGTGAGGGTATATTCGTCATTTTGGTTGATCTTCCACCCACTTCAATTATAAAAAAAGAATATTTAAGTTTTAACCTAGTTTAAACAAAGTTTGGTAAAACGTACGCGACTACAGAGGAGCACGATTACCGTTTGATAGTGTTTAAGTCTAACTTGCGGCGTCCTAAGCGTCACCGGTTGCTGGATCCGACTATTGAACACGGTGTTACGAAGTTCTCTGATTTGACGGCATCAGAGTTCCATGAGAGGTATCTAGGGTTGAAGAGTCGTTTGTCGTTTCCGTCTGATGCGAATAAGGCGCCGATTCTTCCAACTGATGATAATCCTAAAGAGTTTGATTGGCATGATCAAAATCTGTGTTAATCTTTACAGCTTAGTGGGCTAGCTTAACAAGATTCCTATCTTAATTCCGGGTTCGCCGGAATCCGGCGAAGTCGCCGGAGAAGAAGACCGGAAAAGAGGGTGTTTGGTTTTTAAAAGTTTGGTTTTTAAAAGTTTGGTTTTATTGCACATTAGTCCCTGCGGTTAGAATTTTTTTAAAATAGGTTAAACCTTAAATATTCTTTTTTCTTATAATTGACGTGGATGGAAGATCAACCAAAATGACGAATATACCCTCACATGTTATGCATGTGAGGGAACTTAACTGAAGAAAATAACGTGGTTAGCTGTAAAGGATTGAACCCGCAACAAAAATAAACTTAAAGGCTGTTTTTAGCAACTTTTAAACATTAAGGCTGGAACCTGCAAGTTTGAGGAAACATAAAGGATGTTTTGTGCAATTTACTCTTGAAATTTGCGACTCCTCTACTTACAAGCCTATGATGTCCTAAGCTTGTATTATTTCCGATCTACCTTGCGGAAATTGTATCGAACAAGCTTGTATAATTTTTTAAATAAATTTTTAGCTTTTATATTTAATATTTTATAATTCTATCTTCCGTTGCATATTGTGATAAGGTTATCAATCGTCAAGCATAAACCCACCGACCTGGCCCCTCTAACAGGTTGGTAACAGAGCTACAATTTGAGGGATTTAGACAATAGCCTTTTGTGTCTAAACTCAAATATCACAATTGCAGATTCCATTGGAAAAACTCCAAGTCTAAGTCCTCTAGGACTACGCTAGTATTCCTATAGTTATCGATTTTATATATTTGACAGGAAAAAGCATCCACGACGTCAAGGACATAGGAAAGGACCAATGATGGGACGAGGACCACCGCGATGCCAACAATCACATTCACATCAATCTAGCGATCGTTTCACGCATCTAGCTACCTAAAATCCCCTCATCCTAGTCAGATTCTATAAGAAAACGATTCAGATCCTAATATGCCAAACTCTGGAACGAAGTACCACCGTATCGAACTATCCAGTGACACCACATCTTACCACGGTTCCCCGTACCATGGTCCTGACGAATGGAATATGTACTTCAACCAGTTCACCTTTTATAATACCCCTGAACATCCTTTATTTGAAAACCTACATACACCTTCTCATGAACCTCCTGAAATTCCTCCTCCTCCGCAGGGTACTGACCAACAACTGGGGGAACAACAAGCGCAACAAAGGAGAAACTGCACCAAACCAAGAATGTTGTCATACCCCGATTTCCACATCAGATCCGGGAGGGAGTATCATGACGTAAGATTGGTATAGTCAACAACACAGCACAGCGGAAGTCTTAGAGTTTAAAATATTATTACAAACCAAATGTCCAAAGTACAAAATTAATATACAGACGGTTCGTAATGAAAGATCCACAGGCAGATCGTAAAATGTACATAAAAGGAATCAACAGACTCTAGGAAGATCTGAGGACTTGCAAGATCCTCTTATATCAATATCGAGCAGCTTCCAGCCTATTTTCGTATTAGACTTTTGAAAATACGTCAGTTTTCATTGGTAAATAAAATTAACCAAATCGTTTTTGAAAATATTTCAAAATTGATTTAAATGTACAAGGCATATGAAAATCTTTTATAACTTGGGATGATTAAGAATTTTAATCTTGTATATAGTTTTACATGTTTGTAAATACATATGTGGCTCAATATAGAAACCGAGACATGATTAACCGACACACCACTTATAAACCCACAAAGGAGTTATCCCCAACTTGTGGGTAATAAAATATTTTAGCATTCGCATCTGTCAGGTGTATGCCTACACCTTGTGCTTAGGTCGTGGCCATTAGTAACTTAAATGAGCTTGTGCTTAGGTCGAGTATGTACAAGACACGGTCGCGTTAACCCCTAATGTTTAAGTTATCAAACAAAACAGATTAAAACGGGTTATGCTGATTTAATAGCCACAATCCGGCTAAGTGATCCCATACCTGACCAAGCGACAATAATTTACTGTATCCCAAGCCCATATAGGGAAAATAAGTTAAAAGTATTTACCCGGTCTAAAACTCGATTCAGTTGCAAGATTTAAATAACTCAGCCGTATTAACAATTAAATTAGTGTAGGTAGCATTTAATGGAAGGCTCTAGTCTGGAATGATGGTATAAATAACCAATGAGATTGCTAAAGGGTCTTATTTAAGTCATAACTTAGACCAGCTAGCTTAAAGTGTGAATAACGTTACGATACGCTAGATTAAGCGATGACCGGAATAGAATGTAGTTTAAACCCAACAAGTACTAAGACTTGTATAATATAGGTAAACCATTTACATTCTGGAAATTGAAGTAAAATGATAAGGTTAAACCCGTTTGGGTAAACTTACGTAAATGGGCTACATAAGCTTAACCGTGAGCATATAAGCGATATCGGGTAATCGGAAGAGTCATGAACAAGTTCCATATGCCATTATACTTTAAACAAGTTATAATATCAGTTGGATATCAACTTGTATGCCCTTTAAGGTTTTAAAATGAAACTATGCCTCATAAGGGCGTTTTAGTCATTAAGTAACGTATAAAAGGAACTTGCGTATATTCTGGTGTTATGATCATAAACATTCTTGAAAAATACTTAATTTGGTCATTTTTCACATAGTTTGAGGACTTGTTAGGGATTCTGAGTTTATAACATGTACCTACTGTAAATACATTTTAACTAAGTTATAAAATCAGTAGATAACAAGTCTTGGTTGGTAAATACGGTTTAAAACCATACTATGCGTCGAAACGGCGTTAAAGTCGTTAAATGACGATTTATGCGATGTATTATGAAAACTGATGTTATGATCAGATTTATATAATCCATATATCTTATTTAATACAACATATGAACAGGTAACAAGCTTTTGTATAAAAAGCATGATTAAAACTATTTTAGGTGCCATAAGGGCATTATCGTCATTTATCGACATAATACAAGAACTCGTGCTTAAACTCAGAATATAATCTGACTTGACATCCCAAATAATCCTACTTATAATATTACATTAGTAGGTAGGTAATGAGTTTTTATATAGAATATATGTTTAAAACCATTTTAGATGCTGATAGGGCATTTTGGTCCTTTAAAAGCATAATTTACGATATTATAATAAAACTCGGTTTATGATCAGTTTAATAACATCATAATACGTTAATCATGTTAACATATCAGTACATATGTCATTTGCAAGTTTGTTATTTATTAAAATCTCATTTCTTGCAAAGAGGGCATTATAGTCAAAGTTAGGCATAATAACGGAACTTGCGCATAAACTCAGAATATGATTATGATCATGTAATATAACATCGGAGGATTATGCTATATTAAATTATGATCATAATGCAACCTTAGATCAGTAGCTAACTAATCTAAATCGGGTCATATAACGCCCCGAATTTCTGTAAAATTTTATCTCTTAGAAAATACGTGTCGTTTCCTTATTTCTGTTGTTCACAGTCAAAACCTGATCGAAAAAAAAACGGATTTAAACCAACAAACAACATATTTTTACGCTGTTTCACCGTAACCGACCAACGAACGCGGCTTGTGTAACTTCCGGCACCACTTTACGAACTTTCAGCTTAAAATGATATTATTCGACATGTTTTAGGAAGTCTGGTGCGTAAACAGAACTTGAAAACACGTTATGGCCAGTAACCGTCCGATTAAAACCCTAGGACTATAAATACATCTCTAACACCCTTCTTCTTCATCCTTGCAAAACCCTAGCCCCCACAACCTGCCTCCCCACTTCCGGCGACCGGAGCCGCTATTCCGACGACACTCCGGTGCTGTTTTCCCCTTCTCTTCTCCTTCGCTGGCCACACACATCCATCCCTCCTTCTGCTCCGGCTACACCCACAACAACCACCTCCCTCCTCCGTCTCAAATCACCACACCAAATCCCTCTCCCCCTCTCTCCCGTCGTCATCAACAACAGGAGCTGCAGTGGCAGCGGTTCACGGCGCGGGCAACAGCAGTGGCTGCCTAGGGCAGCGACAACGAGGGTTTCGGCCGGCGGCGCTCATCGGCGACCGGCGACATCTAGCAGCGGCAGCGACAGTAGATAGGCGGCGGTGGTGGGGTGGTTTTACTTCAATTTGGATTCTGTTTGGCTCCGGTTTCAGTTCGGGTGTGTAACATCCGTCAAAAACGGATTTACCAAACCCGCTCCGTTTATCAACCGAACAGTCAGTCAAAATTTTCGTTGCGAATTAAATGCCCAAAATATTTTTAAACGATCCGTAATCAATTATTATACGCGAACATATATTTGGTTTTTGAAAAACTGTCAAAAATCGCAAAATAAAAATGAATTGTTTCAGCCGGGTTTCGAACCCGGGTCTGTACCGAGTCACCTAGTGACTTAACTCTCACACACAAACCACTGCGCCAACTGCTTTGTTTGTTATGTATTTCAAACATTTAATTGATATAATAACTTTACAAATTCAAAACCGGCGCCCAATCGTTTCAGTCGTCGGAATCCCGGAATTTCCGCGAACCTTAACTACAATTTACGTTATAACGTAAACCTTTAATCACATATCGGTTATAACCGATGTTTGAAGTCCGCGGCACTTTTCAAAACCGCCGGAAAACTTAAATTGATGAATACAGTTCAAAATCAGACCAAATACATTTCGATTATTCCCTATAAATTCAACCACAATCGTCTGCAAACTTTTTCGCTAAAAATCACATCTTTTCACGGCGTAATTTCTCTCGCCGGAATAAACCTGTTCGTCGCCGGAAAACCGGTTTCCCCATTGCCGAGCTTTTCTGAACCTCTGAAGCTTATACCGGAGATACCCTTACCTTTTCCAAACTTTTCGGAGACTTGCTGCTGCAAGACACCTGACGCCGGAGTAGTTTTCTGTCGCCGGAGTTCTGCCGGAAAACAGAGGAAAACGAGTCGGTATACCTCACGCTTATTTTCCTTTCTTTTTACTTCTATCTTACCAGTAATTAACCTAAAACACTAATGAAACTGGAACAAAAGCTCGAATCAGTCAGACCCGATTTCTGGTTCAACATTGACGAAGAAGACGACGCACTTTCGTTAACATATAAGTATAATATAAATCAAGAAATTAATCGGGTTAGACACACAGTCCAGCGGTGGACTGTGTGCACATAAAACGCTAACGTCTCAAGTTCGAATCCCGGTTCACACACGTTGCCTTAATAAAAATCAAGTTTTTGTTTAACTGAACCGGGGTCGATACCGTTATATGCTAAGTATATTAATAACCGGAATAATAACCAAGTTAGACACACAGTCCAGCGGTGGACTGTGTGTTTGTTTATATCACAGGTCACGAGTTCGAGTCCGGTCCTCAGCACCGACTCGGACAATTAACTCTTCTTTTTAAATAAGGCAGAAAAGGAAATATTTAAATTGTCTTTAAGTATAATAAAAATCAAGTTATATAACATGTTGAACACACAGTCCAGCGGTGGACTGTGTGTTAGATTAAACCACAGGTCCCGAGTTCGAGACCTGTGGTGTGCATGACCGTTTCGCCTTAAACTGTTTTTAAAATAAATGATTTTCTATTAATTCTAATTAATGTATATATGAAATTAAAATCGGATATATAACGGGTTAGACACGTAGCTCAGTTGGTAGAGCTGCGTGCACGCGTACGGGAGGTCTCGGGTTCGAGCCTCACCGAGCGCACAACAATATTCCTCAAACCGGTCAACGACCAGTCAAAGTCAACTGGTCAAGGTCAACTGTAGCAGAAAAAAATAAATATTTTTATTATTTTTATTTAATTATTTTAATTAAAAATCAATTATAAATACTTAAAAATAACATTTTTAAGATTAGAAAATAGCTTCAAACTCACAAAAATACACCCAACAATCCTACTAAAATAGTTAAATAAAATCCGTTTACTCACCAAACCATAATGCGATTTATCTAGGTTAAATCTCACTCGTGGTTAAAACCACTTCGCGTGCATTCATCATCATCAACCGAACGCACCCACTGTGAGTGAATCTTACAATTCCCCTTTTTAAATTACACGTTTTGGGGTGTGTCATGTGTTATGAATTAATTAATTTATTTATTTAAACTTGTGCCATACCACATCATGACTTAATCTTAGATTGATTTATTGTTGTGATTTATTTATATTCCGTTTGTCAAATTACATGAAACTCATACTTTAAGCCCATCAGTTCCTCGTGGGAAACGAGTAGAACATCGCGTGCTTCAATTCAAATTCATTATTGTTCATGTGTGTTTTCATTGAGTTTATATTGTTTGTAGTTGTGTTATTCATATTATCATGTTTATGCAATTCATTCATCAGGCCCCTCAGTTCCTCGTGAGAGACGAGTTGAGCATCGCGTGCCTTTAATTGTCCCATTATTGTTCATGAGTGTTTTCATTTAACATCTTATGATTATTGATCAAGTTACATCTAATTTTACTCATGTTTGGTTGTGCACATATTTCATAATCAATTTAAATAAATTATTCAAATGTTTTTCCATAGGATTCACTCGCCAACATTATGTTGATCCAAAAACCTTTTTACACATGATACAGGTGAACAGGTTGAAGCAAGGATAACATAGGGTATGCCTTAGAAGAGAACAAAGGAGTTAGATTGTTAGTTAGATCATGTTGTATCACTATTGTAAACTTTCATTTAATTTGTATTAATGAATATGAAACATTTAATAAATGTCATGAGCTTTGATGATAACCCAATCATGCCCCGATTACCTTATCCGCTGCGGGTCGGGGTGTGACAGATTGGTATCAGAGCCATGACTATAGGGATATAGGATAGGTTATTAGACCCTTAGAGCCTATACTATAGTCTGCCTAAATTTTAAATTGATTAGGTGGTTACATACAAACTTGTGATATTTATTTGTTTCATATTTGTTTACATTTCAGTCAAACATACATGCTCATATACATATTCATTATACATATATACATATTCATTATACATATATCGATGTTCATGTGTTCAATTTATTTTCATACTCTCGTTATCCAAAGATTTTATGCAATTTTCAATTCTCATCAAAGTAAGTTCTGCGACGGGCATGTAGTAACTGGAAGGGTACAAGTACCGGTAGTCGGAACGTCCTGTCTAGGCTGGCATTCGTATAAATCCAATATAACGGACCAGTTTGCCTACCTGGGGACCAACGATGAGAGTACGAAGGACCTATTAGGCCAAAGCATGCCACACCAAACGTCGTTCGAACTAACCCTACTTTGAGGTGTCACCGTGTCTACACCTGGACACATTCCGAACATCACACGTTGTATACATATTTCTCGATTTTCACCGGGTTTTTGTGTACGCAACCAGGCAGAAACCGTGCGAACCATATGAAAAACCGGTAATTCATGGGGGCCCACATGATTACATAAGGTAAAGTATGGCGGCATGACGGGCCTAACAGCGAGCAAAGCCAAAGACATCCTATGGATGTAGTATTTTTGTATAATTATTTTATGAATGTTCATCCCTAATGCGACCCATGATCTCAAAAGCATCCAACTCATACCCTTGTCATGTGTTCATTGTAGATGTCTTCTAACCTCGCCCGTAGGAAGACGAGAGCAAGAAAAGCCCGCGATCGCATGGCTGCCTTAATCGCTCAACAAATGGCTGCCGTAATACCCAACATTGTAATCCAAGTTCAACAAGCACTTACCAATAATCCTGTCAATCAAGCAAACCAAAACATTTTCAACTCTTCCCCAAACACCACTAAATGCACCTACAAGCATTTCAAATCATGCGACCCTCCGAAATATAAAGGAACTGAAGGTGTCACCGCACTCCTCCATTGGTTTGAAGAAATGGAGAATACTTTTCTAAATTGCGATTGCCCTGATGATCGCAAAGTGCGTTATGCTACCGGTCGACTATATGGGATAGCACTTACTTGGTGGAATACAGAGAAGGCCAAACGAGGTGTTGAAGATGCTATGTCCTTAACTTGGAACGAATTGAAGGAAATCATGACCAGACGATTTTGCCCAAGGAGCGAAATCAAGAAGCTAGAAGATGAATTTTACTCATTGAGGCAAGTGGAAGGAGACCACACCACCTACAACAAAAGGTTCCTCGAATTACATCAAATGGTTCCCAACATGTTTACTCCCCTCTACCGTTTGATCGAGCACTACATTCGTGGTCTTCCGTCAAAGATTCAAGACCCCGTGATAAGTACCAAGCCTGCAACTTTGGAAGCAGCAATGGAGCTAGCAATAGAGCTCACCGAGAACCGAATCCGAAACAAAGACTTCGAGGAAGAGAAGAAGAAGGATAAAGGATCAACTGAAACCTCCGAATCCCCTTCTCAAACTGAATCCCCTTTCTCAACCCGAATCCCCTTCTCAACCCAAACCTAAGAGAAGAAGAGTCGGGCGACTTTTCGCTGCTACTCAACGAAATCAACCAGTTTTTCACGCTATACCCATCCGAGCCGTCCCAATCACCCAAGTGGCACCCAACTCAGCTTACCCAAATAAGAAACCATATCTTGGACCTCACCCTCAATGCAACCACTGTTTTTATCATCATCCCCTTACTTTACCTTGCGGCTATGTACAACTTGTGGACGTTATGGTCATTTGAGCAATGTTTGTCGCACCTTTCAAGACCAAACCTTTTCCCCTACTCAAAACATGGCCCAAACTTATCACCAACCTCAATACCCCATGTTCCCATATGCTCGAGCTTGCTTCAATTGTGGCGACCCTACCCACCTTAGAAACACATGCCCTCAATTGGTTAACATTATCAACACTCAAGCCCAATCAAACCCAGTTAACCAAGTAAACCAAGAAAACCCAACCACTATGCCGCCAGCAAGAGGAAGAGTCTTCAATATCAACGCCAACCCTGTCGAAGATAATGACGGCCCAAACGAAGATACTCAGCTAGTCCTGTTCGCCGAAGATCCAGATTCAACTCTTATTGTTTAGTCTTTCTTTATCACATGTGTAGACTGTTAGAGAAATTATTGGATATTATATATTATATATTGTTTTCGGTATATGCTTTTGCCGAGGCCGTGGCTCCCCATCCATCGAGGTTGAGTTGGATCCCCATTTTATTATGTGGTTGATCTTGGCGTGCCCGCACGATCGGCTCCGTTTGTTGAGCCTTGATCGGTTACGTAATATTTCATTTCAATACATGCAATACGCTCGGCTCCGTTTGATTGAGCCTTGAGTGCACAGTTCAATTTACATTTCAAGTTCATGCAATACGCTCGGCTCCGTTTGATTGAGCCTTGAGTGCACAGTTCAATTTACATTTCAAGTTCATGCAATACGCTCGGCTCCGTTTGATTGAGCCTTGAGTGCACAGTTCAATTTACAATTCAAGTTCATGCAATACGCTCGGCTCCGTTTGATTGAGCCTTGAGCGCACATTTCAATTTACATTTCAAGTTCATGCAATACGTTCGGCTCCGTTTGATTGAGCCTTGAGCGCACATACAATTTCATTATCAGTATCTTGTGGTTGTGGTGTTTGTAGTAGAGTCGCATCGAACTAACCATAACTTTCGGATAAAGTCAACGAAAATTTGACAAGGATATGGTGGATACGCCGATGGTACTTCCTATATATAAGTATTCTTGTCAAATAATCGGAGGCATTATCAGGCGGTTATGAGAGGTTCCATGCATAGGCTGTTTGTGTGGTTAAGTTATTCATATTCAGTACATGCAATATGTTCGGCTCCGTTTGATTGAGCCTTGAGCACACAATTTCAATTTCAGTACATTCAATATGTTCGGCTCCGTTTGATTGAGCCTTGAGCACACAATTTCAATTTCAGTACAATCAATATGTTCGGCTCCGTTTGATTGAGCCTTGAGCACACAATTTCATTTTCAGTACATGCAATACGATCGGCTCCGTTCGATTGAGCCTTGATCGCACAGATATGTTTCATTTCAGTATTTTATGTTTGTTGTATTGATTGTAGAGTTATAGGACTAATCATAATTCACTGATAAAACCAATGAAAATTTGACAAGAATATGGTGGATACGCCGCTGGTACTTCCTATATATAAGTATTCTTGTCAAAGGATTAGAGGCCTTATCGGACGGTTATGAGAAGTTCTATGTAGGATTTATTAGTTTCTTGGTAACCAATCATAACTTGTGGATAAAACTAATGAAAATTTGGCAAAAATATGGTGGATACGCCGTTGGTACTTCCTATATATAAGTATTCTTGCCAAAGGATCAGAGGCATTATCAGGCGGTTATGAGAAGTTCCAGGTAGGATTTATTATTTGCCTTGGTTGGAATTTGTGATACATTTATATCATCATGTTATTTAAAGAGATTGGATGGTGTTCCATTTCTACATAAATTAACCTCTCCATCATAACAAACGAGAGAGGAACTTCCATCATTCAAACATATATGGATTCAAATATTTGCTGTTGTGTTTATTCATGTTCAAATATTCGCTGATGTGTCTATTCATGTTCGAATATTGGCTATTGTGTTTATTCATTCGCTGATGTGTCTATTCATGTTCGAATTTTTGCTGTTGTGTTTATTCATGTTCAAATACTTGCTGTTGTGTTTATTCATGTTCAAATATTTGCTGATGTGTTCATTCATGTTCGAATATTTGCTGTTATGTTTATTCATGTTCAAATATTTGCTGATGTGTTCATTCATGTTTGGATATCAGCTGTTGTGTTTTATTTATGTTCCATGTAGATTGTAGTGTTAGAAGTTTTGCCTTAGGATATAACCATATTTTCCCAAACGTAACTAAACTCTTATGCATGATATCATTTTTAGCAAATCATTCCTGTTTATCAATATTCATACAGTAGGCAACAAAAAGCGATTCCTGAATAGGGTACTTAACCTTTACAAGGAACGTTACCGCCTCGAACAAAAACTTAAACCCTCATTTTTCTGAGCATACAACTGTCAAACAAAACATCACCATTCTTATAGTCAAAATATATCATTATTTAAATTTCGGGATGAAATTTCTAAAAAGCAGGGGATACTGTAACATCCGTCAAAAACGGATTTACCAAACCCGCTCCGTTTATCAACCGAACAGTCAGTCAAAATTTTCGTTGCGAATTAAATGCCCAAAATATTTTTAAACGATCCGTAATCAATTATTATACGCGAACATATATTTGGTTTTTGAAAAACTGTCAAAAATCGCAAAATAAAAATGAATTGTTTCAGCCGGGTTTCGAACCCGGGTCTGTACCGAGTCACCTAGTGACTTAACTCTCACACACAAACCACTGCGCCAACTGCTTTGTTTGTTATGTATTTCAAACATTTAATTGATATAATAACTTTACAAATTCAAAACCGGCGCCCAATCGTTTCAGTCGTCGGAATCCCGGAATTTCCGCGAACCTTAACTACAATTTACGTTATAACGTAAACCTTTAATCACATATCGGTTATAACCGATGTTTGAAGTCCGCGGCACTTTTCAAAACCGCCGGAAAACTTAAATTGATGAATACAGTTCAAAATCAGACCAAATACATTTCGATTATTCCCTATAAATTCAACCACAATCGTCTGCAAACTTTTTCGCTAAAAATCACATCTTTTCACGGCGTAATTTCTCTCGCCGGAATAAACCTGTTCGTCGCCGGAAAACCGGTTTCCCCATTGCCGAGCTTTTCTGAACCTCTGAAGCTTATACCGGAGATACCCTTACCTTTTCCAAACTTTTCGGAGACTTGCTGCTGCAAGACACCTGACGCCGGAGTAGTTTTCTGTCGCCGGAGTTCTGCCGGAAAACAGAGGAAAACGAGTCGGTATACCTCACGCTTATTTTCCTTTCTTTTTACTTCTATCTTACCAGTAATTAACCTAAAACACTAATGAAACTGGAACAAAAGCTCGAATCAGTCAGACCCGATTTCTGGTTCAACATTGACGAAGAAGACGACGCACTTTCGTTAACATATAAGTATAATATAAATCAAGAAATTAATCGGGTTAGACACACAGTCCAGCGGTGGACTGTGTGCACATAAAACGCTAACGTCTCAAGTTCGAATCCCGGTTCACACACGTTGCCTTAATAAAAATCAAGTTTTTGTTTAACTGAACCGGGGTCGATACCGTTATATGCTAAGTATATTAATAACCGGAATAATAACCAAGTTAGACACACAGTCCAGCGGTGGACTGTGTGTTTGTTTATATCACAGGTCACGAGTTCGAGTCCGGTCCTCAGCACCGACTCGGACAATTAACTCTTCTTTTTAAATAAGGCAGAAAAGGAAATATTTAAATTGTCTTTAAGTATAATAAAAATCAAGTTATATAACATGTTGAACACACAGTCCAGCGGTGGACTGTGTGTTAGATTAAACCACAGGTCCCGAGTTCGAGACCTGTGGTGTGCATGACCGTTTCGCCTTAAACTGTTTTTAAAATAAATGATTTTCTATTAATTCTAATTAATGTATATATGAAATTAAAATCGGATATATAACGGGTTAGACACGTAGCTCAGTTGGTAGAGCTGCGTGCACGCGTACGGGAGGTCTCGGGTTCGAGCCTCACCGAGCGCACAACAATATTCCTCAAACCGGTCAACGACCAGTCAAAGTCAACTGGTCAAGGTCAACTGTAGCAGAAAAAAATAAATATTTTTATTATTTTTATTTAATTATTTTAATTAAAAATCAATTATAAATACTTAAAAATAACATTTTTAAGATTAGAAAATAGCTTCAAACTCACAAAAATACACCCAACAATCCTACTAAAATAGTTAAATAAAATCCGTTTACTCACCAAACCATAATGCGATTTATCTAGGTTAAATCTCACTCGTGGTTAAAACCACTTCGCGTGCATTCATCATCATCAACCGAACGCACCCACTGTGAGTGAATCTTACAATTCCCCTTTTTAAATTACACGTTTTGGGGTGTGTCATGTGTTATGAATTAATTAATTTATTTATTTAAACTTGTGCCATACCACATCATGACTTAATCTTAGATTGATTTATTGTTGTGATTTATTTATATTCCGTTTGTCAAATTACATGAAACTCATACTTTAAGCCCATCAGTTCCTCGTGGGAAACGAGTAGAACATCGCGTGCTTCAATTCAAATTCATTATTGTTCATGTGTGTTTTCATTGAGTTTATATTGTTTGTAGTTGTGTTATTCATATTATCATGTTTATGCAATTCATTCATCAGGCCCCTCAGTTCCTCGTGAGAGACGAGTTGAGCATCGCGTGCCTTTAATTGTCCCATTATTGTTCATGAGTGTTTTCATTTAACATCTTATGATTATTGATCAAGTTACATCTAATTTTACTCATGTTTGGTTGTGCACATATTTCATAATCAATTTAAATAAATTATTCAAATGTTTTTCCATAGGATTCACTCGCCAACATTATGTTGATCCAAAAACCTTTTTACACATGATACAGGTGAACAGGTTGAAGCAAGGATAACATAGGGTATGCCTTAGAAGAGAACAAAGGAGTTAGATTGTTAGTTAGATCATGTTGTATCACTATTGTAAACTTTCATTTAATTTGTATTAATGAATATGAAACATTTAATAAATGTCATGAGCTTTGATGATAACCCAATCATGCCCCGATTACCTTATCCGCTGCGGGTCGGGGTGTGACAGGGTGGCCTCCGGTTCAAGTCCGAGTCTCGGTCAGAGCATCGGTTCGAGTCACCGGTTTTCCGACGAACACGACGGTGACACCATCGATTTCAATTCGAGTCTTTTGTTTTATTTGTTTCCGATTTGGTCAGTTTCGTGTCTCAACTCGGGTACCGGTTGTTTCGTTATTTCAGTTGGCTCGGTTTCTGCAACGTGAGTTAACTCAGTTCAAGGTTCGAAGCTCGGTTAACCTTGGTGCGACTCGGCCAAACAACCGGGTCAAACCTGTTCAACTGTCGGGTCAACTTCGCGAGATTTGATATATTATTGGCGCGCATATTAATGTTATTATTCCATAATCGAATATTGTTTAATCGCGGAACCAAACTTTTATAACTTGTAACAAAACATAAATATAAATATAAACATATATTGTATTGCTTTTGGTGCGTTGAGAAAAAACACATTTAATCGACAATTTGATTGTCGGGATCGTCCTAAAACAGGGGAAACTCATCTCGTTTTTCATCAAAATACATGTAATTATCTATTACGTTATCGGCAAGATATATGCTTCTCTACTAAACCATTCGGGAAAATCTTTTTCTTAAACGACATCATATATGTATGTATTACCCTCCTTGACAAAATAAATGTTTATCTTCGACGAATATATTTTCTAATGACAACATACATAAATATATAAATTACACTTTCGACAAAATATAATTATCTAACGACAAAAGGACTATATACAAAAGGACTATATACTACACTTTTCGGCGAAATATAATTATATAGCTACCAGATATATGTATATATATTATTCCTTTCGACAAAATATATAACTATTATGCCTTTCGCCAAAAATATATATATATACCTATTTTATAATCGAAAACGAAAGGTAACGTATCAAATTCGAATAATTTTTTATATCATAATAAATATAAAGGTTTATATATTTATTCATCACTTTTAGGTTTTCAGCAACTTTTCTATAATACTTTTGATGAATTTAAACCTAGAATCGTTACATAGACTACGTCATATTTATATACGTGCATTCAACTCCAATTCTAAGCCTTCGTTACAGATCCGATCATTCATACGCATTTGTTTGCCATTTAGGGTGACCTCGGTGTCCCCTTTCTCCCACTCATCAATTTGACGCGGATTTCCAAAGGAGACTTAGCAATTTTGTGAGTACACTCGACCCACTTTTCGATTTATAACACTTTTAGGTGTAACATGTTTTCATATACAAAATTCACAACACTTAAACTTTATGAAATGCACAAACAATCCTATATCCATGAATGCTTGAATCGTTTACTTGATGCTTATATCTTGGACATTTTTATGTAATACCTTAGTCATTAACTATTTTTAGCATTTGTTTGACATGTATAAAGCTATAGGAAGTAACGCATCCCCCTCCTCATGAAATCTAGAGGCCATGCTAAAATATCGTGTTTGCGTTAAGGGTTTGACTAGTAGTATTGCATGCCTTGTATATGCTCTTGTAAAATCATAGTTGCTATGAGGATTGTTTAAACTTTATTCGTATACGTATGCTATGCTTAAACTTGTGTACTCGCCTTTGCTTTTGCATTGACTTTATTTTAAACATGTTACAGGTTGACGAAGACGATACTATGAAATTGAAGTAGCGTTGATGCTAGATACACACCTAGACGCTTAGGCTTAATCATGTTGTATAAATCTTGTCCTTCTTTGTTATTGTTATTGGAAGTTCCATGTATTGAAATAATTATATATTTGTGAAATGAAATTCGGTTTTAATTAATTATTGTCACCATTAGCGTTGTGAGCAATGAGCAATCTATTTCGTCTCACTCCGATGTTTCCGCCATCGGTTGGGGTGTGACAGTTCAGAGTCGAAAGTCAAAGCAGAAGTCAAACTTTGCGACTTTTGGTTGCGAACCGACCCTAGAACTGGAATTGACGAGCCGAACATGTTTACACATGTTCTAATAATTATTACCAAGTTGTTTAAGTGTTAAAACATATTTTAGAACACTTTAAACTCAGATTATGATTATTTCAAAATCTGCCACGTTGACTTTTTAAAACATTAATATGCTGACTCGTCAATTGACCAAGCAAATGTGATTCTTAGGAGGTGCCCTTTTGAGGGATTAACACCTACCTAATTACGATCACGTAGCCATGTTTGTAGAGAACAATGGCTGGACCGCTAAGGTCTAAACCAAAAGTCAAAGCATTTATCGAAATGCTTGACTTTTGGCTTTTAAAAGCCTAATAAACAAAATGCAAAGGAAAGGAACACTTACAAGTGATCCTTAGATGGAAATGGACTGAGTTTGGATGCTACTTTCAGTTAAGAACTTCCAGAGGAGAAGAGAGAATGAATTCAAGAAGGTGCAAGTTTAAACAATGAACTTTAGCACCTATTTATACTTGATGAGGATCAAGGAGGAGGTTACAAGTGTCAGGTGTTATGGGGTGTTAGGGGAAGCTTACAAGTGTCGTAGGACGTGTCATAGTAGTTTGGGAGCCCCTGGTTTCGAAATGGGGTCGTTTGAAGCTTTGTGTGGCCTCAAGGTAAAAACAAAGCAAGCTGGCAGCAGGTCCTACCGTAAGCTACTGTGGGGGGCGTAGCTTACGGTGGGGGCCTGGCCAGCCACACCCACAACTTTCAATTAGTTGTCAATTTTGGATCTTTTTTCTTCCAAACTTGCGTATAATGTTATAAATGGCACATAAAGCCTTTTGTGGCCAATATTAGGCATACCCAAGGGTATAATCAACACTGTAACTCCCTGTTCGTTAACAGGTCACTCAGAGGCATAGTTTCATCATGTTGACACTTTTAACCATTCATCACACAAACTTTTGAATTTATAAAAAACGGTTTCGTTCGTCCAACAAGTGGCTCGTTAAGAGAATACGAACACCGTATAAGGTCACTCAGAGGCATAAATTAACATGTTGACACTTTTAGTCCTTCCACAATCGTTCTTTCATTGTTTGGAAAAAGTAGTCCCTCCTAGTCAACGTTTTGACATTCTTAAGATTAGGGACACGTGTCAATATATTGTTGAACACGCTTTTACATGGTGTTACATCGGTGCGACCAGGAGTCCCTATTAGCCCTCTTCCCCCTCTTCCTCCACCTACAAGCCACTATGCACCTAAGAAGAAGATCCACAGATGGGAGGACCCTCAAACCTAGCTCCGTTCGAAGATAATCCCATACCGACATATATACCAAAATCCATCGGGGTACGATAACCCATATACCCCAATTGCAATGGAGTATGCTAACACAGTTCCATGAAACGACCCCTATGTACAGACGGTCATACAAAACTGTTACTATCTACCACCTTTCCCACCTATATATCCTGGATATCCTAACTATGGGTATCCAAACCTTAACCCTGGTATCTAAAATCAAGTTACTCCTACCATATTGTTCCACAACCACAACCTCCTCGACCACTAATTCCTGAAGTGATTACTCAGACAGTAGAAAGAACAGAATAGATTCAACGACAGATGGAATGAAGTGAGAGGAGAACCAACAAAATGGTTCGAAGACTCACAAGGCTGGTGAAAGGAAAAAAAGGATGATTGAATACTTTTTGTCTCTTTGTTATTGTATTTTGTTTATCTATTTCCAAAAGTCCACTTATGGACAAAGCATTGTACTTTAAATTCCAAAAGTCCATATAGGACATCATATTGTAATCTTTTAGTTTAATGAAATTCAGAATTTTATTCCTTTTATTAATTTAGTTGATATTCAGAAAACCGACAAATCCCTTGATGACATGTAGCTCAAAGATACAATGACAAGCCAACATAATGGCAATAATAACAGTAGTGGTGGCAATACATTTCACACTAACCGAGAAGATAACCTCTGAACCTTAATAGCCAAAGAAGTCAGTAGAGCTATGACCGAATTTATGGCCAAGTATAAAGGGTCGGTGTCAACAAGGCAAAAATCTTCCTCTATAAAGGGTCGGTGTCAACAAGCTATCACCAGGTCATAAAACCCAAACCCAAAGTTCTCACTTCTCCTCATCTAATAAGGAGAACAGTGAGCCAAAACGTGTCGCGAGAAAGGATCACCGATATTCTAAGAAAGGATGCTCTTACAAATATTTAGTCTCATGTAAGCCCCGTGATTTCATTGGGGAGAAAGGAGCTATAGACGCCATGAAGTGGCTTCACGAGATGGAAACCGTCATAGACATCAGCGGCTGCGCTGAAAAGTGTGACATCCGTCAAATATCCATAACTGTAACCCGACCCGTTTTAATAAACGGATTTTCTATTGAATAATAGTTGTAATGTAGATTAACAATAATTTTAGTCGTAATCTAAACTTCTATGATATACTAAAACAAAAATATTAAATGTGTTTAAAAAAAAGAAAAAAGAAAGAAAGTGGTTTTGTTAAAATCAACGTTTAAAGTATCAAATTTTAAATTTAACTTTTACATAAAATAAGAAATAACTGAAATAAAGTTACAAAATATAAATTAAAAAAATAATAATAATGTATCTTCAAATCATAAGTGACGTATGGAGCTTTTCTATATATACATAGATGTAGATTAATTATTTTATTATTATTATTAATTATTAATTAATATATAAATAATGGAACTCATGATAAATATTATTTGAGCAAGAACATATCCTTTTATTTAAACTAATGTGTTTATTATATAAACTAGAATGGTGTTGTGTAATTTTGGCCTTAAAGTTGAGGTGCTATATTGAAAACTTCCAATTAAATCAAACAGCCCTTCTTGTCTTTGTTTCCGAAACTGCCGCTGCATTCTATTCAAATTCCATAACGTGATTCTATTTGCACCAAACTTTTTGCTATTTACACCAATTGATGTGATATTAATAAACACAGAATTGTGTTTTTCTTTTATAACTTTCGATATATAATTTTTTAGTAAAATACGAATAGGGTTTTGTGATACGCTTATTTTTATCTACGTTTTGATATAAATTTTATAAAAAAAGGAGTAGAAAATTTTATAACGATTTATAAAACATTATATTTGATATGGCTCCATTTTTTATAAAATTTATATCAAAGCGTAGATAATAATATGCACATCACAAAATTGTATTCGTTTTTTTACTAAAACACTATGTATCGAAAGTTATAAAAGAAAATCAAAATTTTGAGTTTATTAATGTCACATCAATTGGTGTAAATAGTAAAAAGTTAGATGCAAATAGTAGGACCCTTCCATAACCTGCAAAACTCCATGATTAGATTTTTATATCATTTAAGACAAATAAACTTGTATTATTAACAGTTACAAAATCAAGTTATCACATATGTACTCAACTGTTAGCTTTTCGTTTCCTATAATATTTGAAGCCACCCAAAACAAACACCATCAAAACACTACAAAAAAATGTCATGTATTGACACACAAAAAGTGCATAGGAAAATCAAAAAGTGCCACTAAAGATCCTTGTACGAATGGGCGGCACAAAAAAAAAATGTCACTAGAAGCACTGACGTTAAAACTTTTAGTGCACTTTTTAATGTGCCGCACAAAGTTTTGAGCATTTAAGTGCATTTTTTTGCCACATATTAAAAAACATTGTGGCACAAGTTTTTGTGTCGCTGTAAACTATTTCTAGTTAAATATTCAAATTACTTTTAGTGGCACATAAACAATTATCACATCAACTTGAATGCCATTATAGACGTTTTCATATTGATTTATGTACAACATAAAATAGCATAAAAGATGTAATACTTAGAAATCATCATTTCCATTAAAAATTCAGTTGTCATACAAACATATTCCAAATGTCTAAAAAGCAAGAATTAAGTCTAAATATCAACAATATAACACAAAACAAACAAATGTTCGAATAAAAGCTCCAAACTTCATTACGTTAATAAATGCGAGTTAAACGATCCACGTGGAAACTCTTTCTTTGCAATGATACTTGTAGTTACCTGTTAAAAAAAGACTTGTCAATATACAAACATGTTAAAGAGATCATGACCAGTCTATTCATAAATAAAAATATTGACCTGTGATTATGTTAACAAACATTAGGCTCGTATTATATTGCCGAGAATCAAATATGTGACTGATCATTGTGATGACAAGTGAGTATCTAGTTCTAACTAAACAAAGATATACAACATTCAACTTTGGGATAACACCCATTGAGTCATCACAAACTAATGGTCCAATTTTTTAAAAATCCGATCATGATCCATCGTAGTTTTGTTTGTGACCCCGATCTAGTCCGCGACCAAAACACCATCATTTTTTTACTCGCTTGTTAGCTGCCGCGTTTGTTCACCCTCAACGTACGAACCGCCGTCACCCTTTGCAGACGAACAAGCTTCGTCACAGCCGCAATCCATCATCGCTATCATCAATTCCCCACCGCCATCACGACTCGTCTTCGGTTTGTCACAACTAGGGGCGGACCCACCTTGAGTGGATCAGGGTCCCTGGAACCTGATGTTTTTAAAAAAATTAGTAGATTCTGTATATTAAATTGTATAAGGACCCCATAAAAACAATTAGGTGGACACCATAGAAAGAAAAGGAGAGCCGGTTGTAGTGGTAAATCCCCTCTTTACCAACAAGAGGTCATGGGTTCAATCATTGTTTAGCCTATTTTCCCCCCTTTTTTAAAAAAATCTAGTTCAAACCTCGCTTTGACCCGACTCGAACGACGACCGACCCGAAAATTTTAACACTTTGTTATGAAAATTTTGAAAACTTAAAAAAATGGACCCCATTGAAAAAAAAATCATGGGTCCGCCACTGGTCACAACCACCGGTTTCTTTGTCACCGAGCTCTGCTATAACGTGGGCATCGGATTAATTTGAATTCCGATTCAGGTTAGCAAATTTAAACATGTTCCATTTCGAAAATAGTAAATCATATTCGTACTAGATTTCCGGCGACTAGGAACCGAGCATGGTGACTGAATTTTATTGACTTGATATATATATATATATATATATATATATATATATATAGAGAGAGAGAGAGAGAGAGAGAGAGAGAGGATCATGAGAAAACTAAATATAAATGAGAAAACTAGAAAACTAATAAAAAAGAAAAAAAAAAGCATAAAAAACATACAAATCTTTTTTTTTTATAAAAATCGCTACTTATTACGTATAATTAAAAAAAAACTTGTACTGCACATGTGCACCATGTATAAAAAAACATTTTTTTTCAAAAAAAAACTTGTACTGCACATGTGCACTATATGTGTACTACACATGTGCATTATATGTATATGTTGCACATGTGCATTATATGCTTTATTTATTTATTTTTTAAAAGTTTTTTTTATATAATATACATAGCGATTTTTTATAAAAAAAATTGATATGTTTTTTTGGCTTTTTTAATTATTTTTTGGTTTTCTCATTTGAACTAGTTTTCTCATGATCCATATATATGTGGTAAGG
Organism: Scalesia atractyloides; assembly: GCA_947069175.1. Classification (NCBI taxonomy): domain Eukaryota; kingdom Viridiplantae; phylum Streptophyta; class Magnoliopsida; order Asterales; family Asteraceae; genus Scalesia; species Scalesia atractyloides. The sequence continues at coordinate 90,127,649 of CAMTDV010000024.1, forward strand.
TTCATTCAAGAACCACCTTTATTGTGAGAACCGTGAGAACCACCTTTATTGCAAAATAAAATCTAAAAAAAATCAAAAAAACTCAAAAAAAATTTTAAATATTTTTTTAATATTTTTTTTTGTAAAAAATCGCTATATTTCGTTTCAAAAAAAAACTTTTTTTTTCAAGTAACAGGTTATCCATGCACATGTGTATATGTATCATAACTTCGACAAATTCCGTAATACATTATCAGTAGTAGACAATTGCACTTTAATTTACAATATCATCCGTAATACACTACTTTTTACATGAACAATATTCAAAATGCACATGTGCATCATTATGTATAACAATTATATAACGTGTTTTGATACAAAAAGTTTGTGATTTTGAATGATGAAGTAGGGCTCATATACATGGTTTTTGGTTAATTATATCTAGTGGTTGATGATTTGGTTATAGTTATCACTTTATGATATAATATGTTGATTGGATGGTATAAATTGTATTGATATACATGTAATAAAGTGAAAATATTGGTAATGTATTATAGATGGTAGGAAGTAATGGTATTGTATTAGGATGGTAGGAGGTAATGGAAATGTATTATGGATGGTATGATAGATGAAAGAGAAAGTGTATTCAAAGTAGTGTACCAAAACACCTTATTTCATGTTGATACATATAGATGCACATATGCATTTCTAACATTTGTAACGTAAAAAAGTAGTGTATTACACATGGTAGTGTAAATGAAAGTACAATTGTCTAATATTTGTAACGTATTACGGAATTGGTCGAAGAAATGATACATATGCACATGTGCATGGTAGTGTATTATGGATGAAATGATAGATGAAAGAGAAAGTGTATTCAAAGTAGTGTACCAAAACACCTTATTTCATGTTGATACATATAGATGCACATGTGCATCTAATATTGGTAACGTAAAAAGTAGTGTATTACACGTGGTAGTGTAAATCAAATTACAATTGTCCAATGTTTGTAATTATTCCGGAATTTGTCAAGGAAATAATAAAAATGCACATGTTCATGATAACTGTTACCAAATTTATTTATTTTTTGAAAAACAATTTTTATTGTTGACGAAATATAGCGATTTTTTAAAAAAAATATTAATATTTTTTGGGTGTTTTTAGATTTTTTTAGGTATTTTTTGGTGGTTCTCGCGGTTCTCGCAATAAAGGGTGGCACCTTTATTGCAAGAATGCGAGAACCAATGTGAACACAAAATAAAATCTAAAAAAGAATAAAAAACTCAAAATTTTTTAATATTTTTTAAAAAAAATCACTATATTTCGTTACAAAAAAAAACTCTTTTTTTAGTAACAATTATCAATTGCACATGTGCGTATGTATCATAACCTCAACAAATTCCGTAATACATTATCAGTAGTAGACAATTGCATTTTAATTTACAATACCATCCGTAATACACTACTTTTTACATTACCAATATTCAAAATGCACATGTGCATCATTATGTATAACCAATATATAACGTGTTTTGGTACAAAAAGTTTGTGATTTTGAATGATGAAGTAGGCCCATATACATGTTTTTGGTTAGTTATTCTAGTGATTGATGGTTTGGTTATAGTTGTCACTTTATGATGTAATATGTTGATTGGATGGTATAAATGGTGTTGATATACATGTAATAAAGTGAAAATATTGGTATTGATATTGTATTATAGATGGTAGGAGGTAATGGTATTGTATTATGGATGGTAGGAGGTAATGTAAGTGTATTATGGATGGTATGATACATGAAAGAGAAAGTGTATTCAAAGTAGTGGATCAAAACACCTTATTTCATGTTGATACATATAGATGCACATGTGCATTTCTAATATTGGTAACGTAAAAAGTAGTGTATTACAAATGGTAGTGTAAATGAAAGTACAATTGTCTAATATTTGTAACGTATTATGGAATTTGTCGAAGAAATGATACATATGCACATGTGCATGATAGTGTATTATGGATGTAATGATAGATGAAAGAGAAAGTGTATTCAAAGTAGTGTAACGAAACACCTTATTTCATGTTGATACATATAGATGCACATGTGCATTTCTATAGGTAGTGTAAATGAAAGTACAATTGTCCAATATTGGTAATGTATTACGGAATTTGTCAAAGAAATGATAAAAATGCACATGTGCATGGATAACTGTTACTAAAAAAAATTGAATTTTTTTTATTGTTGACGAAATATAGCAAATTTTTCAAAAAAAAATGGGTGTTTTTAGATTTTTTTAGGTATTACTGTTTGTGTTCACACTGGTCTCGCGGTTCTCACAATAAAGGGTGGTTTCTAACGGATTCTTATCTCTCTCACACACACACACATACACACACACACACACACACAATATATATATATATATATATAAACATAAAAAAGTGGGGAACAAAGGAACACTCTTAAAAATTATACTTAACATGTTTAAAAATTATTTTTCTCTAAATTTTTTTCGGCGCTTTTCTTATAAATACATGTAGAAACATTTTAAATACAAAAACTAAAAATATAAAAAAAATGTTTAAAAACAGTGAAAAATATATATCTTATAAAATTAACTTAACATGTTAAAAATCAATTTTTTTAAAAAAATTTCAGCGCCTTCCTTATAAAAATGGTTAGAAACTAATCGAAATGAAAAAAAATAAATTTTGTAAAAAAATACCCTTTTTTTAACTGTTTTTTTATATTTTTAGTTTTTGATTTTTTTATAAAAAATGCTTCTACAGTATTTATAAAAAGAAGCGCCGAAAAAAAAAGTTTAAAATCCATTTTTAACATGTTAAGTTAAATTTTTAAAATTGTTCCCCGGTTCCCACTTTTTTAGTGTTTGAACCTCACACTATATATAGGACAAGGATCTGTTAGGAACCACCCTTTATCGCGAGAACCACGAGAGCCAGTGTAAACACAAACAGTAATACCTAAAACATCAAAATACCAAAAATACCAAAAACTTTTTTTGTTTTTTTAATATTTTTTTTGAAAAATTCGCTATATTTACTCAACAATCAAAAAAAGTATTTTCAAAAAAAAAAATTGAGTACCAACTATCCATGCACATGTGCATTTTCGTCATTTCTTTGACAAATTCCATAATACATTACAAACATTAGACAATTGTACTTTCATTTACACTACCATGTGTAACACACTACTTTTTACGTTACCAATATTAGCAATGCACATGTGTATCTATATATATCAACATGAAATAAGGTATTTTGGTATATTAATTTAAATGCATTTTCTCTTTCATCTATCATACCATCCATAATACACTACCATGCACATGCGCTTTTTAATCATTTCTTTGACAAATTCCGTAATACAATACAAACATTAGACAATTGTACTTTCATTTACACTACCATGTGTGATACACTACTTTTTACATTACCAATATAAGAAATGCACGTGTGCATCTATATGTATCAACATGAAATAAGGTGTTTTGGTACACTACTTTGAATACACTTTCTCTTTCATCTATCATACCATCCATAATACACTTCTATTACCTCCTACCATATATAATACAATACCATTACGTCCTACCATTTATAATACAATACCAATACCTATATTTCCACTTTATTACATGTATATCAATACCGTTTATACCATCCAATCAACATATTACACCATAAAGTGACAACTATAATGAACCCATCAACCACTAGATATAACTAACCAGAAAACATATATATGAGCCTACTTCATCATTCAAAATCATAAACTTTTTGTACCAAAACACGGTATATAATTGTTATACATAATAATGCACATGTGCATATAATATAAAATTGAGTGTATTATGGATGGTATTGTAAATTAAAGTGCAATTGTCTACTAGTGATAACGTATTACTGAATTTATCGAAGTTATGATACATATGCACATGTGCATGGATAACTGTTACTCGAAAAAAAGTTTTTTTTTTGTAACGAAATATAACGATTTTTATTAAAAAATATTTAAAAAAAATTGAGTGCTTTTTTGATTTTTTTTAGATTTTGTTTTGCAATAAAGGTGGTTCTCGCATGAACCTTACCCTATATATATATATATATATATATATATATATATATATATATATATATATATATATATATAGGGGATTGATCATGAGAAAATTAGTTTAAATGAGAAAAACAAAAAAACTAACTAAAAAGCAAAAAAAAAACATATCACTTTTTTTTGATTTTTTTTATAAAAATCGGTATATATATTATATAAGAAACTTTAAAAAAAATAAAAAAGCATATAATACACATGTGAAACATATACATATAATGCACATGTGTAGTACACATATAGTGCACATGTGCAATACAAATATTTTTTTTTTGGAAAAAAAGGTTTTTTATACATAAAATTCAGAGATTTTTTATAAAAAAATTGTATGTTTTTATGCTTTTCTAGTTTTCTCATTTATATATAGTTTTCTCATGATCCTCTCCCTATTTCATATTATATTCCAAAAAAAGGTAAAAAGGTAAAAAAGACTTTTTTTTTGGAATATAACATGAAGAATAATTGACGAAACTAAGGAACTAAGAGGTTAGGCTAAGGAGTGACGGAGAAAGATTTAGTGTGCCATATCAGTGATTGAGAATGCAAGAAAATTTTATTGAATTATCTGGGGATGCTATTTACAAATGAACTCTATGCCTTTTATAGGCAAGAGGAAAAGCTAAACCAATAATGTACTACTATACATAATGCTCTAATGTCAGAAAAAGAAACGGATACAAATTAAAGAAGAATAAAGACAACATGATTTATATACAATAAGAGAATCCTTGTCAGCTGCATGTGCTTGGTAACAATTATGTCTGTCTAGAGATCTTTTCTTGTGCCTCTTGATGTCATTGCTTACGTAATTCTTTAGAAATCTCTGTGTGTGCTGTCAATGGATTGAGGACTTGATACATCTTGTTCATCATCTTCATAGTCTTCTAAGTTGAGAATATGATCTAACTGTAATGTATCTCCTTCTCCTGCAAAAGGTAGAAGCATACTCCAATTTTGTTTGGCATAAATCTGTATATAGTGTCCTTCACCTATTAATTTGTAGCTTCTCCAAGGAAAATAATCAGGGATTTCAGGGGTATCTTGACATTCTTTAAAAAACTGTTGGAAATTATTTGAAGACTTTTCAGTGACCTGATCTATCCAGGGTAATGTGGAGAAATCTATATTTGTTTTTATCACCGCTGTTTGAAGCTTGTTTAATATGTTGTGTTCAACGAATATTCTTTTTTTTTGGCTGGTCTGTAGGTATATGCATCTGCATAGGGAAAAGAAGAAAATATTTTGCAGCTAATAATTGGAGACCTTGTTCTTGCTGCTATATTTCCAGCTGTCATTATAATCTTTTCTCCGAGCTGATTTAGGAGATCTTCTGTTTTTCTTTCTAATTTGATTTCCAAATAATCAATCATACCATGATGGTAGAACTGAATTATTTGTTTTTGTGTTAACTTTGTAGGATGATATACTTGAAGCAGCACGAGACCTGTTCCTTCTCCTTTTTCATTTGTTCTTTCTACTACTTTGTAACCTTGAGCCTCGCTATCCATACAAAATGCCATGTCTATAAGTTGTTGTTGTAGATTTTATAAGATCAAGGGAAATTCTTCGCAAACTTTCTGTGATACCAGATGCTCAAATTCTGGAAACCTTTCTATGACTGGTTTTAAGCATTTCCACCAGGGTGTATCAAGGATCCTTGTTCTGAAGGATTCATAACTTCTGTGTACAATTATTTTTTCTTTTTCTTATTTTTTCTAGAGTTTTTGTAGCATCTGTCTATTTTTTTGTCTCGAGTAATGCTATTTATTGTTTGAGAATATCATTTTCTATTTTCAGTTGTATAGAATGTGTATTTTTTCCTTGTTGTACAAGCTGATCTTGTAACTTAGTGATAAGCTCTTCTTGGGCTTTAATTACTTGTTCAGGCTTCGTTTTGGCCATGTCTGCAAATGTTTGAACCTCTTCAGGTTCTATGTAAAAGCCACTTACCCCAAAATGTTCTCTTGCAGTTTCTATAACTTTTTGGAAATCTGTAAAACCTTTGTAAATTGGGTTAGGGCATTGGATATGTTTAGCCACCGTTTCCCATTTATTATAAATACCAATTTTAGTACCTCGAAATATGACATAATGGGTAAACTTGGGCCTTTGTTGTTCTGGTGTTTTGGTACTTTGTTCATAAAATAAATGCTTAATGCATTTAATACTTGGACTTTAAAAGTTGAAGCCTGAGGCATAGTTTGAATATGCCATAGGTTGTCTAGTAAACACTGCTGTTTTTCAGTTAGTTTCATCCCAATAATAGGACGAAATTTTGTATTGGGATCATCACACCTTTGTAATGCATAGTTTCCAAAGGTAATGACTGAGTTTGGTATGCTCTGTGAATGAGAACTTGTCCTTTGTGTAAAATGTCTATTTTTTGGAGGACAAACATTTGTAGCCTTTGATTGACTTGGATTGTAAAATTGTGTAACACTGTTGAGATCCATTAGTGTTGCAGGCAATTGTCTAAAATTCTGTGTATTTGCTGCTTGGATTGATTGGCTCATGAGCTTCTCTGTTTTCTCTTCCTCAGATGATATACTCATCGGAGAAGGCCTTATCAGCTGTGTAGGATGTATAAGTTTTGTCTTTCCTTTATCTGTTTTCCTGTCCATCTAAAAGCAATAATTTATTAATGTTACGAGATAACATATCAGCTATCCCATTATTTTTTCCTTTAATATGTTCAAAAGTTATGTGATATCCACTTCCTTGGATAAAATTTTGTAAATTAACCCAGCGGGTTCTGTTTATCTTTTTTGCTTTGGTCGTTTTTATAAATTTTATAATAGCTTCGCAATCAGTTCTTACTGTAAATTCTTTATGAAGGAAAAGTTTAAACTTTTCTAGTGCGTATATTAATGCCTGTAATTCAAAATCGATGCTAGTCCAGCTTGTTTTGTTTTGAAAATTACCGCTTGCATAAGCACAAATTTTCTCTTCTTCCTTAGGACTATATTTATTTGGTTTGCAGAGAAGAATTGCTCCCCATCCTTCTTTGCATCCATCTGTTTCAATAATTATGTAATCTGTAACAGGTGGTAACTCTAGTGGTTTAATGTTTCTAATTGCCATCTTAATTTCTTTAACTAACTTAATATCTTTTGAATTGAAGTATCTTTGACCATTTTTAGTTGCTTTACTGTATAGAGGTCCTACCAATTTTGATAGGTTTGGAACAAATTTTCTAGCATAATTGACTAATCCCAGAAATGCTTGTATTTGCTTTAAATTTTCAATTTTTTATGGGAAATCAAGTATTTTTGTAGAGATATGTGATTGCAATTCTATCATTCCATCTCCTATTTCTAATCCTAGGAACGGTAATTTTCTTTTGAATAACTCCATCTTTCGTTTGGAAACTACTATTCCATTCTTTTTTATTTCTTCAAATACCTGTTGTAAGTGTTTTTCATGTTCTTGTACTGTTTGACTTGCTACTAATATGTCATCAATATATACTAAACAAAAATCATAGTTTAAGAAAATAAAGTCCATAAATCTTTGAAATATTGAAGGAGCGTTCTTTAACCCAAAGCTAAGAACATTCCATTCAAATTGTCCTTCTGAGCATGTAAAAGTTGTCCATGTTTTAAAATTTTCTTCAAGTGCTAACTGATTATATCCTGATTTTAAGTCAAATTTTGAAAATATTTTCTTCTTTTGTATAAGATTTAGTAAGGTGTCTTTATTGGGGATATTATATCCATCATCTACTTTGTTATCGTTTAATCGTTTATAATTATATACTATTCTTGCTTTACCTCTTTTTATTTCATTTATGGTTTCTTACTATAAAAGCTGCTGATCTATGAGGACTTTCTGATTTTTTAATTAATCCTTGATTAATCATTTCAGGGATTTGTTTTCTAAACTCTTCTTTGTCTAATGGACTATATTCTACATTAGCAGTTCTTATCGTAATATCTGGATTTTTTAATTTAAATTTACATGTGTATTTTACGTGTGATTTTGTAATATCTTCTCCTATAAGACCTATTTTTTCTAAATGTAATATCATAGGGTGATTTATGCTTTTTCTAATGTCTTTTCCTTTTTCTATCTCATGGCTTAAGAAATCCGTTAGTAATTTTATAGTCTTACTTTCTATCGGATTGCTTCTTTTTTGTTGTTTTAAAAATTCTAAATTTCCTTGTCCATCACGCTTCCGCGCAATCTCTGATATATGATTATACCTGGTTGTTGGTATTGTATAGATTTGCTTGTTAAGTGTAATAAAATTTCTAGCTATTGTAATAGAACCATTTAAGGCGAATACAAAATTTAACCCAAGCACAAAGTCTTTTGATTCTATACATGCTGGGTTTATGTTTACTTGTGGTATTTCATACTTAATGCTATAATTTTTTGAATAATCTAAAAACTGTATTTCTACAGGTTCTAGGTAATGTGTTATCTCAACTAGCCTATTTTCAATTGTTATACTAACTAATCTATATTTTAGTTCCTTATGATATTGTATTGGTGCTAGACTATGCGATATTAAGCTTTTAGTGGCTCCTGTATCAACTAATGCTGTTAAATCTAAGAATTTATTGTTATCAAGCCATAAATGACATTGTACATTGATCATATTTATTGATCCTTGGGTTTGTATAAACACTTGTTCTTCGGGTACTTCTGTAGACATTTGGCTCAACTCTTCTGTTGTTTTAGATCCTATTCTTTTTTCTAGTTCTATGATTTTAATGTCTAAATCCTTTAGCTTTAGGCTATGTAATTCAATTGCTAATTCTAACTTATTTAATTTTTCTATATTTATATTAGTACTTGTTTCTATGGCATTTGATGTTGTGCCTGTATCTATATTATGTAATTTTCTTAGGCAAATATAACATATCTCTTGGAAGCATATATTACATTGTGACCTTTTTTCTATACTAGGGTAATACCCACAATTATAACATTTTATATAATTATTAACTCTTTGATGTATCCAATTATGATGGCATTCTTCTATATTCATATATGTGTAAGTAACTTTAGCTATTGGTTTTTCGTCTTCATTGTATATGTTAAAAACTGATTCATTATCTGATTCATCTGTTTTAATGGCCTTCATCTCATAATCATGTAATTGTTCTCTTAAGTTAGCTCTTTCCAAATTCTTATTTTTATTAGGGCATCGGTTAGCTAGATGTTTTTCTTCTCCACATATGAAGCATTTGCATTTTCGTGTTTGAGGCTTTCTCACATACTTGTTTTTATTGTAATTTGCTTTGTAGTTTTTATTATAAGTGGTACTTTTTCTTATCTTTTTCTTTCTATCATAAAAACCATAAGCTGGGGTGTATAAATTGCTGTTTTTTACAGAATGCATATGCATTCCTTTTTAATTGTTCTTGTAAAGCTACTTCTTTACATTTGTCTTCTAATATTCCGAATGTATAAGTTATTCTAGGTCCTATTCCAAGATTGTGTTGTTCTCCATATATCGCTTTCCATGACTCATGACTATTTTTTCCAAAACCTCCTGGTAGTTTTATAAAATATTTGTCGCATAGATTATCATCCATTGCTTTCCCTGTTTGTGATAACAACCTAGTAAAATCTAATGTGAATTCATTTATGTATTTCATATCAGCTATACTTAATTGTTCTAGATTTCTAATGGTTGTATCCTGTATTAAACTATTGTTCTTTGCTGGATCAACTCCTAATATAAGGGTCCTAATTTGTGAAGTGAAATTATAGGGATTATCTCCTAAAGCTTTCAAATTATTGATTTCTGTTGAATCTTGTGCCTTTTTACTTTGCCAGATTCCTAGGGCTATTGGCCCAAGTGTAGTTTCTAAGTAGGAGAACATATCCATAGTATCTTTTTTATTTGTTTCCCACATCCTAACTACTGTTTGTTCCCATGTTAATACTTCATCTATCCATAGTTGTGGTTTTTGTTGTTCTAGCAATAGCACACTCCCACTGTATGTTTGTCCTATTAGTAACCTGTTACTTCTTCCTCTTAATGCCGATTCTTGGCTATAGTTTATAGATGGATGAGCCCAAGGTTCTCTTCCTAAGGTCTCATGTGAGGTTACTTCACTTGACTCCCCACTCCATTCTACTTTGGGTCTTACATTTCTGTTATTCATTTCTTGATCCATAAAGGTTTGTTCATGTTTATAAAAATCTATTAACATTGTTTTTCCCTGTAAGATGCTTTCTACTAGTGGTAGATTATAGAATTCTTGTAATTTTTTTGTAACTTTCTTCATAGGTCATTCCAAGTTCTGTCATACATTCCATTATCAAATATCTACTTCTTCTTGTATATGTAGTTCTGTAAATTTCCTGTCTATAATTTGTTCTCGTGTTTTGTTAATTTCTTCTGTCTTGAAACTTGTTAATTCTTCTTCATCATAATCTAGTAGAGTATAATCCATGTATTCTTCTCTAAATTTTAAGAAATATGTATTTATTTCATCTTCATTTTCGGTATCATATATTGGGTTTCTTTCATCATTTTCTAGTAATTCTATATTCACAAAGCTATATCCTACGTTATCTTCATTATTTTCTTCGTTTGTAGTTTCTTTAAAATCTGTAAATCTTAAACTTTGCTTACCATCTGATCCTTCATATATAAAACTTCTTTTTGGAACAAGAACTGCGCTTTCATTTTCTTGGAGATCGTTTATATTCCAATCTAAGCCTGTTAATTGTTCGGGATCTAATTTAATTGGTTCTATCATTTGTATAGATTTTGATGCCACTGTTTTAACTATTCCATCTATATTTACTTTGTATTTCATTCCTGAACTGTTACTAGCTTTTCCTAGTACTCCTACACTCATGACTATATTATTTCCATCATAATTTTCGTATCCCTTTGTTTGTAAGGCTATTTTAATATTTTACAATTCTCTTATATCATTTAATATTCCTGGTGTGCAATAGAATAATGCTGTATTTTGACTTAAGTCAACTTCCATTCCTCATATTATTGCTTTTTTCATTTCTGTTTTCCAGCTTTTATCTAATATTAGAGCTAAAAGTTAGTTCCTAAATTTTTCCGTCCTAAAGCTTTAATACCTATAACTATTAATCCTGTGTGTACAAAGTGTTTTCCGGAATGTTTAATTCTTTGTATAGTTTCTGGTGATAATAAGTCTATAATTACTGTTTTATCTATTACTCTGAGACTTTCTTCTCTAGTGCTCCTTATCAGAGTTGTGTTTACATTAAATATTCCAGTTTGGTATAATATTCTAGGGTTTAATATGTCTAGTTGGTGTTGATTAATTATACAGATCCATATTTCTGTCTACATCTATTTCTTCCTCTATTTGTATTATTTGTTTATTACTATTGATCCTGATCCCGCGTCTAAGTATTCTATTTAAAAATGTTTCAGATGTAATTATATCTTGTATACTATTTGTTGAATTCCTAGCTTCTTGTATGGTTCTACTCTTTCCTAAAATTTTGTTATTGATTTTCGAGGTTACCAATGTTTATATAGTGTGGGTTTTTTTAATAAATTTTATATCGTCGATGTTAAGCTTATTTATGGCGTCTGTGATTTTATCTACTTCTAATTGTATATTACTATTTTGTATATTTTCTGTTTGCTTCTCTAAACAATTCCTTTTTAGTTCCTTAATTATTTGGTTATTTTGTTCTTTTATAAATCTAAGTTTTGTGAATATTTCTTAAATTCTTCTCTATATATTGAAATTTTGTCAAGTAACTATTTATTAGCAATTGAGTCTTTCTGTAAATTACAACCAAGGTTTATTACTAGATCTGTTAAAGCGTTTAAATGTGGATTTTCTGTATGTAGATTGTGTTTTAAATTATCTTTAATTCTGCAAATAAAACTATAATTTTCTGTATTAATATTTTTAAGGCTTGGTTTTTCAGTAAATTCTAAATTTAAAAATTCAAATTTTTTAAATGGCGAAGATGATTGAGAGAGATCTATGATTTAATAAATTCCGACTCCTTAGCTTTAATTCCTACCCTCAGTTTCCGTTAAATTTTCTTATATTCCAATATTTTAAATTAAAACCTAATGTGACAATTATAATAAGAGAACTACAAAACCACATCCAATTTGTTACCAAGCAATAAATTTTTTCCATAATCTTCACCTGAGAGAGTTCTCCACAACAACATATGTCGGCTTAAAATAGCCAGTAAAAATAAAATTGGAGCTTGTCTCAGTCTTTTAGATTTTAAGAAAGCCTATATATATATATTATATATTTCATCATGTTATCATGCTAAGTAGGCTGTGGAATACTCTGCTTTTAAGTTGATAATTACATGGGATTTAGATTGAAACAATATGTAGATATGAGTTAGAGGGTGTACTATGCTTTGCCTGGTTAATCGGCTAGAGACACACACATATTATTATTCATTAACAATTAGAAACTAGAATTTTTTGCATACATAAATAGGTATTGTTAAATGACAGTTATAAATCAAATAAATTATAATTTACATTACTAGCTAGGAACGACGTATTTTCTTAAATAATGTCATATGGTATTTATTTTACAAATACTTTGTAGTTATTTAGATATTTTTTTTAGTTATATATTATTTAGATTTGAATCAGAATATTTAAGGCCATACATATAAATGAGTAAATTCCTTTTGAGCACTCTAAAAATGGTACATCTTTTTTTATGTTATCGATAGTATATTATAACTTTTATGTGATGCTAATCAAATGCTTAACTCCTAAGCTTCTCTGGGGATGAACGCTAGTCTTTTTAATCCATTATAGTAATTAGTCAAGCGTTGTAAGGTCTTCATCGCCGGATAATCAGTGCGTCAACGAATCATATAAAGATTTAATGCTAGTAAATTTAATAATGTTTTATAGGTCGTCTACTCATCTAAGACGATTTGTTGATTTCTTATAAGCCATCACGTAGGACACTTTTTGCTACTTTTGTGAACTCGTGTGGTAATTCTCGTGAATTAATTCTTCACAACCGGTGAGTAGATGCGACTTTTCCCCCCTTTTTGCCATTAACTCTTTTTGGTACCTCTTGCTTGATTTCGAATTTATTATTTGAATTGATAACAGTTATTCGATGTGTCATTTGTTGCTAAATTCTATTGTTTCTCTATACGTGCTATATGTGTTACAAGTTTCGTGTGGATCCACCTAGCTAACCGGTTCCCTACGACCATGGGTCGAACTCGGTATCGCCATCATTGTTTCGCAGATTTGTCTTTCGGGGCTTGAATCTCTATGTGTCTATGGTTATTAATATTGTTATGTGTGTGTTGCTTATGAGATATGTGTTGAAATCTTGTTGTATTGAAAGAACTAGTTTCACATTTGATAATGCGTGTTATAAAATAAAATTTTCTATAATAAATAAAAGAAAAACATTTTTGAATAAAAACCGAATCTATTCACCAACATGTTTGTTGACCCAAAACTCTTTTACGCGTAATACAGGTACACAAGGATGGGCGGATTTTGAGTTGCAGACATGTAGGATTGCCATAGTAATAAACCAACTATGATATGCTGCTTTTATTTATTTGATTTTGTAACTTGGAATTAATATTTGAATTCTATGTTATGTGTGACATTTTAATAATGATGCTTTAAATACTACAACCTTTAGATAGTTGTTATAAGTTTTGAGTAGTCAATCATGCCCCGTACCATTCAGCTACGAGTTGGGGTGAGACAAAAAGGACATAGTCAAGTACGTGTCCCAATCATTTAAACAGGATGCGACGACATGGTGGAAAGCCATGATACAAGCATCAGGGAATGTCCATCTATACAACATGGGATGGGAAAAGTTCATAGAATTCATCCAAGAAACGTATTGCCCGCCTAACAAGGTGGAGAAGATAGAGTCAAAAATTTTAAACCCGTCACTGAAGAATTTAGACTGTAGGGGATACCTGTCTGAGCACAATTCAATCTCCAGACTAGTACCCTACCTTATTTCCCCAGAGTCTACGCGTATCGCAAGATCCTCACACCTTAAGATCTGTTGTGGATCTATCCCTCTCCCTAATAGAGGATGAGATCTTATTAAGGGTGGCTATGACCGAATTAGATAACAAGAGGAAGTGAGAGGATAACCACTCTCGAGGCCCAAAGAAGGGTAGATTTGATCCTAAGAAGAATCAATCAGGGAATAGTTGTTCTAAACCTGAGTGCAAGACTTGCGGAAAGAGGCACTTTGGAAAGTGCAGGCTCGAGCCATAAAAGAATTGTGGTATCTGTAAGAAAACCGACATAAGACACATGAGTGTCGAGAAATCTAGGATTAACATATGAGGTTGAGATGGGGAAATGGAAACATAGAAATAGCCTCCAAAATCCTAGAGGGTTGTGTTATAACCATTAACAATCAATTTGTTCCTATATTTCTCATACCCATGACTCGAGAGGAATTCGAGATAGTTCTAGGCATGGACTGGTTATCTCATAACCTGGCCCGTATTGCATGCGATAAGAAACTTATCGAAATTAAATCCCCTCCCGGTGAGTTACTCACCATCTGTGGAGATCATTACTATGAATTGCCCGGGAAAGCATCCCTACTTAAGCTATCTAGATGTTTGAATTGAGGATGTTGTCACGCCCTCAAATTCAATGTGCAGAGTTCTACCGCGAGGCGCGTGACAAACCAGGATCATAATCATTAGTCATATTGAACGACTGCTACATGAGTTTAAAAATTTCCTGTTTGCTCATTCACGAGAAAATACTGTTTATGCATTTGAGTTGCAGAAGCGTAAATAATTACAAAACAAAAATAGCTAATGAAATTAAAGCTGAGTCTAAATGTTTGTTGAAATCAATATGACTCCATAATGCATTCTAGTCCTGATGTGTGATACCTTAGCAACCTAAGAAAGAAAGAACAAGTGTCAACACATAATGATGAGTGAGTTCACAGGGTTTTTATTATCACAATAAAATAAGTTGTTGTTTCCCAAATGTTTTCTACTGTTTTGACCCGAAATAGTAAGTTGTAGTGATTATCAGTTAGTTGTTATATTTGTAGGTAGCTAACCTATGTTACGTCACGAAAGAGTTCGAAACCGAACCTGATTATTGTTGCCTCTGTTTGCCAGGTCTATCACTGACCATGGCGATATGTTAGGCCAATTCTACACTTGTTAACCATTCCCGGTCTAGCTAGCGCGACTAGCTTGAGTGGGGCTTGTCGACCCAGTAGTACTACTCAAAATTCCCCCGCTATCCACCCAATACGAACGGTCCAAGGTTTGTGAGGACTTTATGTGATAAAATGCTACTTTGTGACCATAATGATATATCAAAAACTCTAATTATTGTGACGTTACCTAACGTTATGACATTACTTTACCGTAATGTAGTGCATGATTTCTCCCCCTGTGTTTTCGTAAAAATTAAAAGAGTCGGGGCCGTGAACTCACCTTAGGGTGCATGTTATATCCAAACATGTTATGTGTCACAGACACAAACTGGCACATCATGTAAGTAAGCACAAAGAAGTCCCTAATAATATTAGCACATCATAAATAACCAATACTAGAGTAAAGTTATTTCACGTGTGATCGAGCTCTACCGAATCGCTAAACGTGCGACCCGATGGTAAGGTTATTACCGTGATGCAAACAGTAATCATAAGTTTGTTTAATCCCATATGGGTATCCCATATATGTACTATGCCTTAAGAACAACTTAGTTCTCGAGTGATTAAATATATGCATTTATAAAATCGAGTTAATGTGTAAGTAAGCGTGTGTCTGTATTTGTATAGCACACGTTGTAGAAACGACTAATTTATTAATGTGATTTTCCAAATAATGGTCATACATATAAACAATCAATTTACATAAGGCAAACCTATCTAAGTTCCCGTAAAGTATATAACATGTATGGTACACGTAGCATAATAACAAATTCAAGGACACACTTGTGTATCATCTATAATTGTTAAAATAATATCCTTATAAATTTATTTTATTTCATTTGGATAATATGATCATATCCTAAATAGTATTATGATATTATTTTTTACGTTTCGTATCTCGTTCAACCGTTCGAACTACTATATATAAATTATATAGGGATGGATCATGAGAAAACTAGTTTAAATGAGAAAACCAAAAAACTAACTAAAAAAGCCAAAAAACATATCAAATTTTTTTTGATTTTTTTTTATAAAAAATCGCTATATATATTATATAAAAAAACTTAAAAAAATAAAAAAAAACATATAATGCACATGTGCAACATATACATATAATGCACATGTGCAGTACACATATAGTGGACATGTGCAGTACAATTTTTTTTTGAAAAAATGTTTTTTTATACATGAAAAACAACGATTTTTTATAAAAAAATTGTAAAAAAAATTTGTATGTTTTTTATGATTTTTTTTTTGACTTTTTTAGTTAGTTTTCTAGTTTTCTCATTTATATCTAGTTTTCTCATGATCCTTCCCTATATATATAATGCCAAGTTTAATGTTTAAACTTGTTTCGTGATTCCCACGCGTCATCCAAGATAGATACATAATTTATACTTACTTTCATAAAATTATTTGAATCCCGCTGTGTTTTCTTTTGTTTTAAAACATGCAAGTCATACTATAAGTTTTTACGAAAAATCGGGTAGAGCTTCCTTTGTTTATAGACCAACCCAACGACACAAGTCGTCGATAAATTTTCCAACCCAACAAGTCTAAGTCATTATCACGTATTCATAATTATACACATGATCACATAAATGCACGTACAAGTCTGATTACAACCAAATACCTCACTTACAATCCTTACTATTATTATTATTATTATTATTATTATTATTATTATTATTATTATATTATTATTATTATACAATACTACTAATCGGGTCGGTTTCACTAGAGCTCGTTCACGTTCTATTATTACAATTAATAACACTTACACAAATATAGCAAATCAACGCGTATATATACCTTCCACCACCCCGCTAGTAAACCGAGATAAAAAAAAATCTACACCCAATTGCCTCGAACTACGCATTGACCAAGACTGACTCGCCGACTGTTGATTAATCATATCGGAGTTGGTCGCGTTGACTTATGTTGACCGAGAACCGACGTTGACCAGGTTTGACCTACGTTGACCACCACAATTCCTTTTGACCAGTAGTTGCCTCGTGTTAAAACGACACCAAAATCAAAAAGCCTACTTCCAAACTCTACCAAATTTCACTACAAAAGCAACCATCATCGTCACAGCCATGAGCAAGCATCCGATCAGCCATTAAATAATGGGTGAATGGACAAGAATACAGAATACATATTTGTATATATCTCCTTATCAAAATTATGGACTTTGGGCATTGGACATCTACATGGACAAGTATATATATTAAGAGCAAAATATATATATTTACAAGAATTAGTGAAAATTATACAAAAGACAAATGACAAACTATATATTTAACAAGTATGATGAAAAAAGATATATTATAAGAAAGTCTTAAAAATATATTACTTTTAAGAAACATAATTTTCGGAAAAAATATAATATTAATAAGAAATGATTTTTGTCAATAAATACAAAATACATGGGTATTCATACCTAAATACATGTATACTTGCCTAAGTATACATTTGGTAAAAGTACAAGTTATTCAAATAACCATACAAGTATACTTATACTAAAATAATACTAGAATTATTATTTAACAAATCATACATATTTATTTTTGGGGAAAATAAATACAATTATACATCCATTTTGACTTGGTTAAAGGCATCAAAGACAAGAATATATGAGATAGTATAAATATACATATACAAAACCAAGTTAAAAAATATATTATTTTTAACGTCCATCAAACTTAGATTATATATATTTATTGGAAAATATATATACACATAAACTTAAAAGGTGATTAAAGATCACCTAAAACAAGAAAAAAACATTTATAGAATATAAAATATATCCACTAACGACATTTTCGAGACGACGTGTGAGACCCGACAATGAGATGTCGAGGACACATACATATCACTCGTGCGAGGCACGAAGTTACAAGAGGGCTAGGCCCGTTGATACAACTCACAAATATACAAATATATATTAACAACTTAACAAATTGTACATCTAAAACATAATTCAATAAACAACAATTCCATACAACTTAATACAAATCAAAATATATATTCAAGATGGAAGACTTGTACATAGATCAATCTTAGACTTAAGTGTCTAACGGGGTTTACAGTAGGTTATGTTGCAAGGCAAGAATATCATTTGTGATTTTAGTATGCTACGGAACGCAATTCAGTGAGTTCATGTCTCCTTTTTATTTTAAACGTTTTTCGGTTTTTCAACTATCGGGGAAATACATGTACAATGGTATGATAAGCTAGGGAATGAAACACAACTAGATCATATGCGCATATGGTGGAACTTAAGCACCATTAATCATGTTTAGGGAACGAAAGGGGTAGAGCTGTCGGGTTTTGGCGATCCCCACTTTTGGTCACGGGACCCACACGGAAGAGTGCATTTTGTGTCCAAGTCGAGGGTAATCGACACAGAAATTGTCAACGGTTGGATTGCTTCCTATGTCGACACACATATTAATGTCCTAGCTATACATTAATGATAAATGATTTCATTCACGCTTTACATACCAGATTTTGTACAAATACAACTCACATTTTAAAGATTAATCTCATACAACTAAAACACATGAATTCACCTTGTTGACGTTTTCAACTTAACATGTTTTTTTAGGAAATTAGTGGACTCTGCAAGGACTTCATGTCAAGAAAGCAAGTATCGGAACTCCTTGCCATCATTTTGAAGGGTTTGCCCGTTATATATCGCCTCCTTGCAGTGATATAGTGGTCAAAGCCTTAATATTTTAAAATTTGCATTTTGATGTTTAACACTTTGGAAACTTATTTTCATTTGTTGGGTTGTAAACAATATACTTAACTTATGTTGAGTTTTGAAACTACAATGGCAATGGCTTATAGAGTTTATTTTATTCATTTAGTATGTTCACTTATATTGTATACAATGAGAATCAATCAAGATCACACCTCGCGCTTCCGCCTACGAGCGGGTGTGACAGGTAATTGGAGGAGATATAAACTATTATCTTGGATGGACTAGAATACCCCTAAAAATCTCACACACCTCTTTGTTTTTTATCAATTCCACCCATTTAATATAAACACTTGATTACTCAAGTGATGGTCAAAATTACTTCTAACATTTCTATCCATTTAATATAAGCACATGATTACTCAATTGGTAGTCAAGAATACTTTCTAACTTTTCTAAACTTTCTAGTGTATTCTCACCCTTGCTAATTATTATACTACATATTAAATAACATCATTAGCTACAATATATATTTTGGTCTCTATTTTGCTTTTAATTGTAGTGAATAGAATAAAAAGAAAAGGAAGTATTGTGAGTTAGTTATAAAAAGGTATAATGAGTTAGTTGATAAAAATATTGGATTGATTAAATAAAAAACAATAAAAGGTATACTTGAAAATGAAAAAAAATAGATATGAACTGAAAGAATATGGGAAAACAAAAAATAAGCATAATATGCTGGTTAAAATATAAAAGGTTGATAAAAAATAAATGAAAAACTTTATTTTGGTTAATAGTTTTCAAAGAACAACAAAATGATATATATTTTTCAACGAACACTAGTTTAAAAAAAAAAAACCTCAGCAGGTGGCTGCACGGTCGATGTTGCTAGCTAGACAAGGAAGAGCCAGGTCAGCAACCCTGCATATGAACCAAAGATAAATGTCTTAAATAAATTTTCTTTTGACCTACTATGATTGTCACTAGGAAAGCGTGGTATCAGCCATTTATACGATAAAGGTTCTGTGTTTCTCCAGGAGACTAGTTCAAAATCAATGCCATTATTCTCTAATAGGGAAATAATAACTCTTTCCTTGTGTTTCTCCAGGAGACAGGATGATCAGATTTATTTTGTTTTTATTATATGTATGAATATATAACAATTAGCACCTATGAATCATAACCCGTCCAACATAAATTTATTATATGTTTCAGTTTCATTTTCACTCGTTATATTATAACTAATTAATTATATACATGTTTATGAAATAGTGATTTTGTTTCTTAAGTGATTGTTTTAATTTTTGTAATAACTTTGAGTTTAGAGAATTTCAGGCAAGGTCGCTAAACACGAGAAGGCTTGTTTAGAGAATCAACACGTGTTTATCCCATTCGCTTTTGATACATTTGGGTCCCTAGCCCCAGAGGCTGTGGAATTTCTAAACAGGGTCCAACAGGTGTGAATAGTAATCTTTCAACCTTTAAGGGCCGTTTCGTCTTTAGTAAGATTGGTTTTGCAATTCAAAAGGGGGTTGCGGCGCAGCTTATTGCCCGTTTACCTGCCACTTGTTTGTAATTTGTTACTTTGGTATTTTAAATCTAGTTAGATGACTTTTCAAAAAAAAAAAAGAAAGATGAAAATTGATTCTAATGTGCCTCATGAGTTGCTTCAATGTTATGAATGAAGTGTGACCGTCTCGCTTATAGTTTGCAAAGTATAACTACTAGCAAGTATCGGGCAAGCAATGAATTGCACCACTTACAAGTAACAAAATGTTAAAGGTATGCCATGTATACACAGACGGGGTAAAGGCATTACACATGGTAAGTATTTATTTGACCCATTATGATTTGAGAAGGTACTATACAAATCAAAGTCTTATGTTCTTGATTTAAAAGCTTCTAATAAAGTTCATGTCTACTAATGATATGATCGATTTGATTTACCCATAGGTTATACGCGGCTGGAACGGGTTGTTTCAGATTAAAATCAAATGGTTTTGGGGTTGCAAGAGAGTACCCTATGCCCCTAAATCCTCTATCCGATGCCCATATGTTACGCCAAAACACTACGTGACGTAGGCTATGCCCCTCACAGCGTAGCCTACGCCTGGTTTGATATTCTGTAACACCCCGAAAACGGGATTGGTAATTAAACCAAGTTGATAATAATGAACGGGTAAAAATACCGTTAGTGGTAAAATTAACCCGGTGAGTATTAGGATTTAAATAAATAATCCTATATTAATCAAAAAGAAGAATTAACGCTTTGAGAAAACAAAGTTTATAAGAAGCCCATGTTAACGGGACTTAACAAAAAAATAAAACGGGTTATGACTTCCCTGAACTCACTAAGTAACTAGGAATGATTAACCTAGTTAGTTACATTGTTTTAAAACAATAAAGAAGCATGAACTAGTTGCCTTTTTACAAAATTGAAACTAGAGGGACTAAAAGGGGCAAAATGTGAATGAAGTTTTAGTTAAAAGAAAACAAAACCAAAACACACACACAAAGGTGTGTTTGGTTGACATCTTCACAGGAGCAAAAAAAGGGTTCTTCCAAGTGAACCCTAAACTCACAAATTGGATCAAAATCAAGGGAAATCAAGCCAGGATTTTGGGGCTTTAACTAAATTCGTGATCACCAAGCTTAGGGGATCACAAGGTATGTTCAATTTCATCGTTTGGTGTTATCTTGAAATTTTGATAAACACTCATAATTTAAATTCATGCTTGAATGTTGAATGTATGAGTGTTGTTATGTTGAAACAATGTCTAGGAGCAAACCCTAGTTAAAAGTTTGATGATATAGTGATGAAAACTATGAAATTGATAATCACCTATATATGTGTGAAGTGGGTTTTTAGAACAAAGTGATGAACATAAGAATTTGTATGCTAAATTGTAAAAAATTGATGTTATGATGCAAGATTTGATATTGTTCATGAGTGCTAGACATAAGGGTTAGATTTAATGATTGAAACTTGGTTAAAAAGATTAGCCATGAACTAGATAGAAGAGGTATAGAAATCATGCCCGCAAGGTGCTTGTTAAAATGCCTAGACGAATGTTGATATGCTAAAATTATGAAAGAAACACGTAATTGGCTAATTTGACTAATTACGTGTGATATGAAATAGTACGGGTTCTAAACATGATGTTGATTTAAACTTAATTGTGCATATCATATGATCAAAGGTAGTTGACTTTTGAAAGTCAAACTAACCAATGATGAAGTCGAATAGTAGTTTCGACATAAAATCCGTAAGATGGAATAGTCGCAAGTAAGGATGACTAATCTAACCGTCTTACGAATTATGATGATAGTTTGACGCTTGACAAACTAGGTGGAGGCTTGGGAAAGAAGCGGGTCAAACGGATCAAGTACGCGGGAAAAAGTGCATAATCGGATACAAAGTAAGTAAAGATTACACTTTTCTATTGGATCATTTACTCGTTGAAGTTGTTATGATTATGATAAAACCGTAAATTAATTATGGTGATTCGACGCGAAATAATACAGGTCGGAATAAGTAAAAAGGGGTAAAACGAAAATTCGGTCTTGAATAGACCGAATAAACAATGGTTTTAAGAAAAGACGTATTATGGGGTAAACCATAATGAGTAAAAAAAGGGTAATATGGTAATTGGCCATGAGCTAATGGACCAATAATTGTTTTTGAAAAAGAAGCTCTAAGGCGTAAAACATGATAAGTCAAAAGAATTAAGAAATGACTTTTAGTAATATGATAACACGGTGTAAACCAGAACGGGTATATGAATGGGATGGTAAATAAATACCATCTTACGATGAATAAATGGTCAAATGGATTAAGCGGGTCAAAAGTTAATGAAATCACCAATTGACATTAGTGATTAATGTTGTTGTCGAGTTTTATGCTGACAGAAACGAATAGCGCGTGATGCGCCGTTTTTATTAACTAACAACTTAAATGATGAGGTATTAAAACGGGTCAATATTTTGACCCGAGCCAGGTACGCGTAGATAATTTAAATGTGGGAAAGTGATGTGTGAAAAGAACGAGCGAAATTTAAACTTAAAGGTTTAAATCCTCTAAACAGGTCATAACGAATTACGGGCATAACTTGGGTATTGGCCGCGTAATTCACAAAAGTTATGATTCTGAGATAAAGATTTTGAGTTAAATACATTGGTGTATGATTTATGATTAACTAGAAACAAGTTTGTGATTTTAAACATGAACGGGTCAAATGTGTTGAAATTAAATATAAAGTTGAGGGCTTAAAATCTAGAAAACTATTAATCCGTAAGTCGGATTTTAACTCCATGTGATGGAGAATCAAATTACGATCGCATAGGAAAAAGAATCGTTTAAAACGGATGTGTAGTTTGAAAGTTATGCATGTTTTTGTTAAAAATAGGTAAAACACATAGCTGGGCAAAAATGTAGGTCTCAAAAACGAACCTACTGGAAAAAGGTAACCCTCACGCCACGTGAGGTATCAATATGGTGGCGGCGCGACACGCGACAGACGTCGCGGCCCGCGACAGAATAAGCTGAGCCTCTCGTGTGAAAGTTGGCAATTATTTTTGTTTGTTTGATGCTTGGAACTTGTTTAAACTTGTTATTAAGCTATCAAAACTAACTTTTACGTTGATTTTGATTATAGGTGAACGCTATGAGTATCCGGATGAAGATCAAGCGAAGATCAAGACCTGAACACACGACTAAACAAAGCTTCCGCATTGATCTGGTTTTGCTTTATTAAATTGATATGTGTAAACACTTATAACATAGTTTTTGAATGTTTCAAACATGTGTGAATGTTTGGATTAAAAAGTTTTTGCTAAGCCGTATTTATGATATAAAATGCGTATTTAATGATATATTTATGTTTAAAACGGAATGGGCCTTACATATTCTTGGCCCATTTCGTTGCGTTTTGGATAATTGTTTTTATATAAATCTTTTAGCCATGATTTATGTATGATATAATACTAACTCTGGGTGTTTTAATCCCTCACGTAATGCCTACCATAGGTATCGTGAATGGATTGGATTTAAATATCAAGTGCTCGGGATGGAAACGAACACACATCTCGAAGTTCAAAGTATAAGTATGTAGTTGAGATTTATAAATTAATTATCCCATCGTTTTAAGTTGTAAAAAAAGAGAGCTGCGACCTACTTTTCCGCAAATTGGAGTTTGACAAATTGTTGTAAAAAAAAGTTAGTGTGTAACATATATATAAAGAATTTCTTGACCAACTAAAGAATTAAATAAAAAAACAAACAGTACAAAACTAACTAAAGAATTTAATAAAAGTTAAATTGGTTTTTATGAACAACTAAAGAATTTCTTTTAAATTAATAAAAAACAACCCGTTGTTAACGAATTGATATTTTAACTGAAGAATTTCTTTTAAAATTTGATAAAAAAAACACAATTTGGTGTTGCAGATGCAAGTTAATGTCTTTCAAACCAATTCTCTCTATGTTAAGGGGTGTTAAAATCTCCATTGATTAACATGTTAACTTAGGCAACAAAGAATAAGAAATTAATGTTATTTATTATATATCAATGTTTATTTTAAGAATAAGTTAATAAAATGGTGGGTTATTATTATTTATTTTGTATTTAATTTAAATATTTAATATTGAAATTTTTAAAAAATGATGTGTGAGGTAGAGTTAACAAGGTTAAACCATTTCCTTATGATGAGTTGGAGTAAAAACTGAAAAAAACGGATAATGTGGCACCTATGTAGAGTTAAGAAGGATTAAGGTATACATTATTATAACCTAACATGAACGGTTACATAACCGCTTATACAACCGACACAACCTAAACTAATAGACACATCAGTTTCCTAAAACATATAATTTTGACCTTCCTTTTTGACAGTTTTATTTTGAAATATTGGACTTTAATAATCTTAACTATTCATCATTGGCCACCAACAGTCTCAACTTCAAAACTAACCACTGACAGTCCCAACTATTAACATATTGGCCTCTAATAGACGCTGACTAATAGAACCCTAATGCCGTTAGTCTCCGGTCGCCGGAAAAACATTGTTGGCCTGAAAACTCAACATTTTCGTCCCAAACCTCTTTGTAAACTTATTACAAACCTTTAGGAACCTTTTTTTAGTAAAAGTCCCTATTATTGAAGTTGCCGGAAAAATTCTTTTTGGCCGGAAAACTTAACATCTTCTTCCCAAACATCTTTGTATCCTTAGATCAGACCTTTAAAACTTTTTTTCTGGCAAAAACCGGTTTTCCGGGATCAGAGACTAACGACGTTAGGGTTCTGTTAGTCAAGGTCTATTAATGGTTAATATGTCAATAGTTGGGACTGCCAGTGGTTATTTTTGAAGTTGAGACTGTTGGCAGCCAATGACAAGTTGTGGGATTATTAAAATCCAATATTCCTTTTATTTTATATTTGACTCTCTAAATAATAATAATAATAATAATAATTTATTGATTAAATTTTCCAACATTTGTTGCAGTCACCAGGTTAAAGTAAACTAGAATATTTTGTAGACATATCGTCACGCAACTTTATGCTAGTTTGCTAATGGAATATATTCAAAAGGACTAGCCTTGTTTTTTTAAGATATAAATTAAATTTAACATGAATAACAGTACTATTTTTTTATTGTTAGATATATTGGATTTTAATAATCTCAACTATTCGCGGTTGGCCGCCGAAGTTTTAACTTTAAAAATAACTGGTGGCAGTCCCAACTATTAACGTATTGGTCTCCAATGGATCCTGACTAATAGAACCCTAACGCCGTTAGTCTTCGTTCGCCAAAAAACGTTTTTACCTTGTATTATTAAAATCTAATATTCGTTATTATTATTATTAATTAACTTTGTCAATTACCTCGTATTATATAACACAGTGAAAGGGCTGTTGTTTGCAGCTCCATGAGCACTACCAGCCAATTGTGGCCGCTGATTTTGAAGCATATTATTAGTTGTGAGATAAGATTAACCATTGTGAGCTACGAATTTTCACTTGCATATTAATGTAGAAACCCAATAAATGTTATTGGGTCGAAAATTAGGCTTGTGATGAGCCCATCAATTCTAACATATTCACTGGGGCAATTCATGGAACAGTTTCAAGGACATATTCATTGATCTACGAACAAACTAATTGTATAAATATGATTATCTCCTTTGATAAACATCTGCTTCGCTATACTCGCCCAGCCGCTCATAGTAAAATGGTAAAATAGTAAAATGATTATCTCTGTTGATAAACATAGGACCTGTGGCTTGAACCCACACTGGTAACTCCTCTTTGCGCGTAATTTAGGTTATAAATGCCACAACAACAAAAAAATAAACAGGTATATATCCTAAGACAATTCGGTTATGAAATAGGATTGAACGACATGGAAAGAAGGTCGTAACGGAAAGAGGATCAGCTTGGGAGAGTAGGAAAACATTGATGGATACACGGGAAGGAAAAGGAGTAAAAGGGATTTGACTTATTTAAATCAAAACGACATTTTTTGATTGGTTTCACATCTAAGTTAGATGCATAACAATCCCATTTTCACTTTTCTATGATATTTTCTAATAAAGCTGCAAAATAAATATCTAACTATTTGTTATGAATTGATAATAAGAGAATTGTTTTTCTTACACATAACATATACAAGGAAAGAAAGTTGTAAGTTAGCTGTGAATTAGGAGGATAAATCATGAATGTCCTCTTGATTTTGGGAGATGATGTATACTGACTAATCCCGTATCCCATGATTTTCTCTCTCAAAACTCTTTCCTTATTAATAATCCCCCTCAAGTTGAATAATGAGATCTCCAAAATTCAACTTGACTAAACATTCGTTGAAGATTCTTTCATTAACAACTTTTGTTAGTGGGTCGATGAGTTGATCTTCTGGCCGGAGAAATGGTAGCTCAATGGTTTTTGCTTCAAGCTTCTCTCTTAATGAAGTGTTTGTCAACTTCAACATGTTTTGTTCGATCATGTTGTACTGGTTTTCAGATATTTGAATGGTTGAGTCATTATCGCACATAATTTTGCTTGTTTTTTTGGGGAAAATCGACCACAGTTACTAGTTTCTGTATCCACAAAATCTCTGCCAATCCCCTAGATATCACCTTGAACTCGGCTTCAACACTTGATAGAGCAACCACTTTTTGTTTCTTTCTTCTCCGAGTTACTCTGTTTAAACGCATATCTTTTCATAGCTAGGGTAAACCTGCCGAACCATGCTTGAGGGATTGTTTCAACCCATATAGAGATTTCTTTAGAGATGGTAGACTTCCCCGGTTTTAAACTTTTCTATGAATCTAGAGGGGAGCTTCCCAATAGATTTCATCTTTGAGCTCTCCATGTACAAAAACCTTACAACGTAAACTTGTACAAAAACGTTACAACGTAAACTGATGAAGTAGTTGTCCTTCATTTGCGACTATGGAGAAGAGAACTCTGATTGTGTCAAGTTTAGCAACCAGATAAAAAGTATCGAGTAATCAACCCATATGTCTGGGTTCACCTTTTGGATACTAACCGAGCTTTGTATGGTTCAACCATTCCATCCGTTTTATGTTTTTATAGTAAATACCCAACGACATCCCACTGGTTTTTTTTCAGATATGTGGGTACATTTTCCCCATGTAGCAATTATCAGGGCATCCATCTCTTTCATCATTGCTTCTCTCCATTTATTCTATTCTAGGGCTTGCTAGAATAAAGTGAGGAAGCAAACACCTGTTTTTTGATAAGTTTCCTTTGGAAATGTTTGCCATGGATATCTTGAACTTCGTCCTTCCTTCCCAAGAGAGTTCTTTTTGGAGGATCTTCATTGTTTACCCTTGGAGAAACAACATATTTCTAAGTTGACTCTGCTTGTAATGGACCGCTTGGTTCATCTTGTAAGCAAATGTTTTGCTCTATTTCATGGTTAGATGAAGAATCCACATTTTGAGAGTTAGGTTAAGAGGAGTCAACATTTTCATGAGTTTGAGAGTTACTTATCCCTATACGACGGGTTGGGAAGATGTAACATCTATAAAATTTTATTTATAAAAAATTAAAATAAAGTATATATAAACTTATACTATTAAACGGGTAGATCATAGGTAAGTTGACTATTAGAAATATGAGGTATTTAGACGAACATAGAAACTGTTTAAAAATTATAATAATAAAAATACATTATAATTAAACTTACTCCGTTTTTAATGAAACTTAGGTCAAAATGTAGATAAAAATATTCTCGTTCTAATGGCATATTCATTGTTTTATAAAACGCCATATTTTAAAAGTTATAAGCGATAAATGAGTTGAACAGTTTAATTAATTAGAATATATATAATAATAAAATAATAATAAACATATGTAATGAAATTGAATGTATTGAATGTTGTACGTGGAAGTGGAGACGTGAGCTCCAAGCTAAGACTTTAGTATAAATATCAAACAATACTTTCCTTTCTTCTCTGCTCTTTCTCTCGTTCTCTCGGTCTCTCTGTCTCTCGCCATCTCTCTCTCACATATATATCATTTTCTTTTAATATTACACCCATAATAATAATAATAAAGCTCTGTCCTGTTTTAAGTGTTTTAACCCATGATTACTGATTCAATATTCTATCCGATTGATCTTGAACCCAACAACTGATGCCAAAGCACTGCCTGATAAAGGCTATGCTTTGTAAACTAAGTTGGGGTTCTGTCTCGTGATGTATTGGTAAAGTTGAATTGGGTTATTATACTTAACACGAGTGCATTATATATTTTATTAAGAGCTCAGGAGCTATGCCCAAGATTATACCAGGAGATCTGTAGTTAGACCCTAAAATTTCCAGACGAATACATTCTCTTTTTGTAAATCTTTTTGTGAGTCATTCTCTCTTTTTACCAAATTGTTTTACAAAACCTCAAATGTTTTTCAGTTATACTCACAGGGATTAAGTCTGTGTAATCTATAATTATTGCTGGTAGTTGGGGTTTTGTACATTACTAGTCCATAGTCACCAAGGGTGTGACATGAACCGTTACTTGTTGGGAGACAGGTCCCACAGTAATATGACCATAAGCACTAGAGAGTGTCCCCAGTCGCCTACTGTGTTGAATAATTGATAGAAACTTACACTGTAATCGCCCTTAATACTGTAAAGTATAACAATGTGTTATTTTATAAAATGGAATGAACTCGCCAGTATTTCTTGCTGATAAAATGTTTTTAAAACACGTTTCAGGTAACTCGTTGTAGAGATAATAGACGCCAGCTATGGAGCAGTGAAGGCTTAGAAAAGTGGCTATAAAAGTTACCTAAATAAAAAGGAGTTTATGTTTTCTATAAAATGGGGTTATCCCTACAGATGTATTGTGCTTAAAACTTGGGTTTCATCCCATTTGTTTAATATAAAAGTTGGTGTTTTAAAACTCTGATAATTTATTTCCTAACTACGGTCCTGATGAAAGTTTTCCGTTGCCATATTAAATAAACACCGGTACCACTTGACTGGTTCACGGCTCCCGCTCCCAGGTTGGGGTCGGGGGTTGTGACAGAAGGTGGTATCAGAGCCACAACCACTAGTTTAAGCCATTAGGTGTTCTTTTAATACCTAAAACTTAAACATTATGTTAGGAAATTTATGTAATAATTTATGTGTTATTCTTTGTAGATAAATCTCAACATTTGTTTTTATGCTATGTGTTAATAGTATGAGTGACCCATATGATTAAGTGTACCCATAGGCTACCTAGGCAGATATATTATTATATAATACTACAAAGAAAAAAAGCTACTTGGGTTATACCACTTTGTTGTTGCGTCTGTTAGAAATACTATGCGTATATATATATATATATATATGTATATAATAAAATCAGTTGTGTAATTTTTAATGTAAGTTGAATATTTCTACCGGAACCTAATTAGTATATTCCTATATACTAGAGAAAATTGTGTGGTTTTATTTATATTCCTATATTTATAAGTATTTTACTATATTAAAGTACCAGGGGTGAATCTTACCAGTAACTTACCACTGGTTAACAGAAAAATGTCTTTATTGGGAAGCTAAAATTTGTAGAAAACAAATACGTATATGGCAACCTGTAAATACCTACAAAATAAGATGAAGGTGAAGCTAATTTTAAATTATATACATATCATAAAACAAACTTTGTTAGCATTATATTTTGTGATCATATTCATACACCCTACTAAAAGTCTTTATGGTCAAATAAAATATAAAATATGCAGATAAGATTGGTTAATCTTACAAGATCTAGTTTGAATTATAATACTTTTTCTATATATTAGAAAAGAAATTGCTTAGTAAAAATATATTTAAGATATTATTATTATTAAATTTAAAGTCTTAGAACACACGTAAAACGGAAAGTCATATGAAGGTTTAATGGTTAAATTCTACAAATATTTTATTTTGATGGATAAAATGAAAGTAATTGAAAATTTTAAGGTACGTACATATTCTAAACTATTTACTACATACATTTCATAATTTAATATTAATAAGATTAGAACATTTATATAAATAATAAATATATAGTAAAATATATTGTCTTTTAAGAAGTAATAGAAAAATAAAAAATAAAAAAAAGTTTAATGAGGTAATTAAAATCTATACGTGGCAAAAGAATGTTAAGTTAGACATGTGAAATGAAGCCACCTAGCTTTGAGAATAAATATCAAGGTTATGGATCTAATCAAAAATTTGGATAAGGCGTTAATATGATAAAGAATGAGTTGGTGCAAGGTTGTTGGAAAAAAAGCGCTGATATTTTATCCATTCAGTATGTAGATGTATTTAAACAATGGCTTACAATTTAATGTAATAGTTTTATGTGATAAAGTTATTGTTAATCAATACTATCCCACCCAATCAAGTGGGTGTCACGAGTATGGTCGATTACTCACTTTGAATTTTTTTTATTACCATATTTTATATTATTAAAACTAATGTTTTTTTATTTAGTATAGTTCGTCAAGAAACTCTAAATATGTAGTTCAACTTCAAAGACTCTTGATATGTTAAATGTTAGGTCCATATGTCGCCTTAGTATAAAACAAAGGTTTAAATCTTTGAATTCTTTCTATTACTAATATAATAACACAAAATGTAATATAAGTTTCATAATATTATATTATATAATGTCATGATATTAGTATTAATATATTGATGTTAAATATAAATATAAGATAACACAATTCAGGTATGATGCCTCTGGACATTATAAAATAAGATATTATTTGGTACAAATAATATGTTTTATGTTAAAAAAAAAGATTATTTCTACCTAAGATAAGAATTTGAAACAAATTAAGATTTTCAAAATTATAGACAAACTGTGACATTTTTGCAAACAATTGGGTGAAATCTATTGTGTTCAAAATTTTTCTTCGACATATCGGTAGAAAAAAAAATTTATTCTAAAAAACGTATTTTCTTTTATAACTTATACAAGTGTTGAACCGGTACCCTGAAAATCTAAACTAATAACGATTGAATACCCGCCGATTAGCACGGTAAATTCCACTAGTTGAATTTAAGGAAAATGTATGTTCAAAAGATTATTATTATATATATATATAATCAT
The DNA here is from genome assembly GCA_947069175.1 of Scalesia atractyloides. Classification (NCBI taxonomy): domain Eukaryota; kingdom Viridiplantae; phylum Streptophyta; class Magnoliopsida; order Asterales; family Asteraceae; genus Scalesia; species Scalesia atractyloides. Next base: position 90,159,212 of record CAMTDV010000024.1, read on the forward strand.
GTTTTTAACCTCTAGCATCTAGAATATTATATTTAATAAGAGTAATAATTTTTATTGTATGATGTATTATAAAAGAAAAGATAGGGCTGATAGTTTGGGTATAACTACAAAAGAGAGTAGATAATTAAAATTTTAAGAAGTAAAAGATATTACAAAATGAAAACATCTTTTCTTACCCGACTTAAATCAGTAATTTAGTATTTATTTATTTTACCTAGCACGTTAAATTTTCCTAAACGTTCTAGTTATTGTTTCATTGTCAAAGCTAGAATTAAATTGGATGCCCTACATAAATAATTGACTCAAATATGTGTTCAATACATTTTTCCTTTATATAGCTTTGTTTAAAAATCAAATTACAATTTTAATATTATAATATCTTTAAACAAATTAGTATTATTATTGTTTGAGAATATATATATTCTAATACATGGATATTACTTCATTACCTAATGTATTTAGAATCAATTTTAGAAACGTCAAACTTTGTATTACCTACTGTAATATTTCCTTGAATAAATAATATAATTAAGTTTTAATATTTTAAACTAATATGGTTCAACCCACTCGTTAAAAAAAGTGAATTTGTTCACATGAATCAAGAAAGTTTATATTTTGATAAATTTATTCCTTTAAAACTTTTATTCCAAAATATTATATTCAATAAATTTGACGGAAAGTTTATTCCAATATGCTATTACTATTTTTATTATTATAAAACGATAAATAATGTTATGGGAATAAGCTTGATAATTGATACCATCGGCTATATAGTTGGATTTTTGTTAAAGATATTACAAAAATAATATAGTATCATATACTACATAAGTTATGATATTAACAAGAGATTTGAAAATTTATGATTCTAAACAATAAATATACACATATATGCGTATACATAATAATATTTCTTGATGGTATACACAATATAATAATCAAATATCTTCTATAGATAAACATAGAGAAAAAAAATAATATCATTGGCGATTCACATGAAAACATTAAGTCATTATAAAGATGAATCATGAAACATGTTATGTTCTAGAAATGTCATCTGTCTAAATAAAACATTCCTTACGAAGGAATCTAATGTGTATAAGCATAAATAGAGTTAGCTATAAGCATACTCATCACAACGAACCTAGCCATAGTGTCAATGGAGACAATAATATTTTATCAGAAGTCCATTTTCTAAAAAAAAAAGAAAGTCACAACCATAACAATATCTATGCTTAAACAAAAGAATTAGGACATTGATATTTACTGATAACACCCAGGATAGTATTTAGATTTGAACCTAAGAAAAATGCCTTAGTATAAAGTTTCGAGATAAGCTAATTACGTGCATAAATAAAGTGTGATGGGTGTTGGTATGCCGCGGTGATAATAACTAGAACAGTGCAAGTATGATAAATAAGCGATAACACCTGGCCACTGTTATTTCTTGTTTATTGGTACTACTCGATTCTAGAATATGATCGATCATGAGAATACTAATTTCCTTGTTTCTTGATACAAGTCATAATACATGATGCACTTTTAAAATGATGTTTTGAGAGAATTCATGGGAAATATTATGATAATTACCTCTCCGGTAAAACTGGGCATGGTGCGGTAGACTCTCCAGCTTGTCCGGGTAAGATGGGGTTACCTCTCCGGCAAGACTGGGTATGGTGCGGTAGACTCTCCAGCTTGTCCGAGTAAGATGGGGTTACCTCTCCGGCGAGACAGGGTAAGATGGAATATATGTTATGTTAATGAAATTCCCTTAATAGTACCATTACACGATGTCTGACCTGTTTTTGGAATTATGAATCTGTTAAATACATTGACATATGTATATCTATAAGGAAATCCAAAGACCATAATGATTGACAATTAGGGATAAATCACGAACAGGTGTGTCAATAATAAATTTAGATTTATTTATCAGGAATCTCTCGTATACGTCTATAATTCTATATATCAAACACTATTTCGTTTGATTCATCCGTCTTGTAACTCGTGTAACAAGATGAACGACGGGAAAATAAGTTGGGACGCCATCAAAAGTGTAAGAATTCCCCTTGCGATTATCAATGCATTAAGAAACCTGTAACTAAAGGTTGTGCTAAGACACAAAACATCTAAAACTTGCGCTAATGAGAGTAATTTTACCTTCATTAAAAAGATAAGAATCTCAAAGCATAAAGAATAGTTCTGGTCAAAGTAAAGTAGCATTCAAAGCAAGCACCAGAATATATTTAGGAACTATGATCAGTGATGAGCTAAAAGTGTTCCTCTATATTTCAATGAATCTCGAGGACGAGATTTAAAACAAGGTGGGGAGGATGTAACATCTCTAAAATTTTTATTTATAAAAATTTAAAATAAAGTATATATAAACTTATACTATTAAACGGGTAGATCACGGGTAAATTGACTGTTAGAAATATAAAGTATTTAGACGAACATAGGAAATGTTTAAAAATTATAATAATAAAAATACATTATAATTAAATTTATTCTGTTTTTAATGAAACTTAGGTCAAAATGTAGATAAAAATATTCTCGTTCTAATGACATATTCATTGTTTTATAAAACGTCATATTTTAAAAGTTATAAGCGATAAATGAGTTAAGCAGCTTAATTAATTAGAATATATATAATAATAAAATAATAATAAACATATCTAATGAAATTGAATGTATTGAATGTTGTACGTGGAAGTGGAGACGTGAGCTCCAAGCTAAGACTTTAGTATAAATATCAAACAGTACTTTCCTTTCTTCTCTCTCTTTCTCTCGTTCTTTCTGTCTCTCGCCATCTCTCTCTACATATCATTTTCTTTTAATATTACACCCATAATAATAATAATAATAAAGCTATGTCGTTTTAAGTGTTTTAATCTCTGATTAGTGATTCAATACCCTATCTGATTGATCTTGAACCTAACAACTGATATCAAAGCACTGCCTGATAAAGGCTATGCTTTGTAAACTAAGTTGGGGTTCTGTCTCGTGATGTATTGGTAAAGTTGAATTGGGTTATTATACTTAATACGAGTGCATCTGATTGATCTTGAACCTAACAACTGATACCAAAGCACTGCCTGATAAAGGCTATGCTTTGTAAACTAAGTTGGGGTTCTGTCTCGTGATGTATTGGTAAAGTTGAATTGGGTTATTATACTTAACACGAGTGCATTATATATTTTATTAAGAGCTCAGGAGCTATGCCCAAGATTATACCAGGAGATCTGTAGTTAGACCCTAAAATTTCCAGACGAATACATTCTCTTTTTGTAAATCTTTTTGTGAGTCATTCTCTCTTTTTACCAAATTGTTTTACAAAACCTCAAATGTTTTTCAGTTATACTCATAGGGATTAAGTCTGTGTAATCTATAATTATTGCTGGTAGTTGGGGTTTTGTACATTACTAGTCCATAGTCACCAAGGGTGTGACATGAACCGTTACTTGTTGGGAGACAGGTCCACAGTAATATGACCATAAGCACTAGGGAGTGTCCCCAGTCGCCTACTGTGTTGAATAATTGATAGAAAACTTACACTGTAATCGCCCTTAATACTGTAAAGTATAACAATGTGTTATTTTATAAAATGGAATGAACTCGCCAGTATTTCTTGCTGATAAAATGTTTTTAAAACGCGTTTCAGGTAACTCGTTGTAGACATAATAGACGCCAACTATGGAGCACTGAAGGCTTAGAAAAGTGGCTATAAATGTTACCTAAATAAAAAGGAGTTTATGTTTTCTATAAAATGAGGTTTATCCCTACAGATGTATTGTGCTTAAAACTTGGGTTTCATCCCATTTGTTTAATATAAAAGTTGGTGTTTTAAAACTCTGATAATTTATTTCCTAACTACGGTCCTGATGAAAGTTTTTCGCTGCCATATTAAATAAACACCGGTACCAATTGACTGGTTCACGGCTCCCGCTCCCAGGGTGGGGTCGGGGGTTGTGACAGAAGATCATTTTAAGTGACACTGATTATAGGAGACGTGGATTGCGAGAATGACTGGGTACTATGATTAACTTTATCGGATGATGGAATCCAACTCAATATGTCATTATAGTCACTCTCTGCTGACTATTGTGTTCGGTGTTATAGAATTATTCAATTTCGAGGAAATCATAGTTCATGGTAGTTTATATGTCACGTCTTTTTAGACTGTAACACCGGTAGCCCTTTTGGTCACTCCATAACCCACAAAAACACATTTTCAGCACAAGGGTCAACTTCGCCATGCTCTGCTTTAGGTATGTGAACGAAGAAAGAACAACCAAAAACTTTAGACTCGCGTGAAAGTGTAGGACGGAGTTAAGTGTAGCCCGACAAGGTTTTAAGAGGGAGTGTGAGGTCAAGAGCTCTAGAGCTCTAGTTGGGAGACAATTTATCAAGTATGTAGTTGTGGCAAGAGCTTTAGGCCAAAACGATCTTGGGACATGGGTTTCAATTAAAAGTGCATGGTGTATTTTAAGAGGGATACAATGTAACGCCTCGTATTTTCCGAAATTTCATATTTTTAGAAAATACATGTCGTTCCCCTAATTTATTAGTCACAGTTGAAATCTAACGAAAAACATACTAAAAACGACAAATGACGCGTTTACGCGATTTTTACACAAACAACTAACGTGCGCGCCAAAACGAATTCCGGCATACATTTTACGCGTTTACGAATTTAAATAACATCTTACGACATTCTATGAAGCTCGTATTTGAAAACGGATATTAAAAACGTGAACAGGCCACTCTAGAACGCAAGAACCTGATATGTGGGCATTGGGTCCAACACATCAAACCCTAACTACCTAAACCCTACCTATATAAACTAAACACACACAGCAGCCGCACTCTTGCTTCCCTCCCTAACCCCGGTGACCGGAGCTGCTTTTCGGCGGATCTCCGGCGCCGTCTTTCCGGCACACCAATACCCCACCACGACCACCTGCCTCCCCTCTTCTTCATAAACCACCACAACACTCCTATCTTCCTCTTAAACCACCACACAACCCCCCTTTTGACCGATCAAACGTCCGGCCACCACCTGTCGGTGGTGGCACACGTAAGCAAGGCAGACAGAAAGAGAGAACGAGATGCAGAGAGAGAGAGAGAGAGAGAAATCGGAATGGATGAAGCGCCGACGGCAGCAGCGCCGTCGTCTGCGGTGGCAACGCTCGTCGATTCCGGTTTGGATCAGATCTATTTCATCCAAGCTTGATTTGGGTTCGAGTTTTGGTTTCGGTTCCGGTACCGGAGACACCAGCAACAACGGTGAAATGGTGGTGCCGACCATAGTCCTCGGTTCGGGTTGGGTTCTAGTTGGGTGTTCGTTCCAACCCGGTTTCATCTCAGTTTTGGTTCGGTCTCGTCTCGGGTTTTGGTCAACCGTGGTCAACTTCGGATTCGGTTCAAGCACTAGGTCAGATTCTTCAGTTACGGGTCAGATTTTGGGCTCGGGTCGACTTGTTAACCTTCGGTCAACATGGTTATTACGGGTCAGTTTTGGTTCATGTTCGATTCGGTCAATTTGGTCTTCCGACAGTAATGGTTCAGATCGGTTCAAGTCTAGTCCGATTCGGGTGCAGTCAAACCCACCGGGTTGTCCGGTCAAAGCTGGTCAACTGTGGTCAAACAGTCAACGCGAGTTTCGGTCAAATTCTACCATCGTGTAGTTCATTATATTATTTACGTTAATATTATGTTAACCGTAGTACCGACTCTAATATCATTCATGTTAATATTATTTTTAGTCGACGTTTGTTATATTACTTGTGTTAAGGATATTTTTTATCGCGGAATCATTTATTGTTGTGTTTTGACAGACAACGTGTGTTGTCGGGATCATCCTAAAACACGGGAAACTCTGCCCGTTTTTCGTCAATAAGTATATATATATACATACATCTAATATACCCTTTCGATAAAATATATATATATATATATATATATATATATATATATATATATATATACATACATCTATTATACCTTTCCGTCAAAATATATATATACATATATCTATTCTACCTTTCCGTCAAAATATTTATATACATATATCTATTATACTTTTCGTCAATATATATATATATGTATGTATGTATGTTATGCTATTCGTCTAAATATGTATATGTTTACTATGTTTTGTCAAACTAAATATGTATATATACCCACTATATATTAGCATAATATATACATATATATCCACTAACTATTCACTACGATAAGGAACGTATCAAGACGCAAATGAAGTTTGCGAAATAAATATTAAAGTATATTCTTTTTTAAACAATACTTCTTTAATCTCTAAACACTCTCATACCTTACAACTGCGAGGTACGACTCGGATTCTTCAAGAATCAAAAGGTTACCTCGGTGTCCCATTCTCCACTCATCAACTCCTCTCGGGATTTCCAAAGGAAGCTTCGCAAAATGTGAGCATACTCGATACCTTTTTTACGCTTTATTACTTCGGGATAATACATGTACCTAAACCAATTATTCCAACTTACGTGTTATACTTGAATTCTTACGTGTTATACCTGTATTCTTACGTGTTATACTTGTAACCTTACGTGTTATGCTTGTAATCATATGGGTTGTGCTTGTAGATTGCATATCATGTTTACATTACCTAGTAGATTGGTTACTCATGCGAAGTTGATTAAAACGTTTTCTTTCTTATACTTATATTCAAACTTGTATGCTCGCCAATACCTGTTGTATTGAACTATGCTTTAACATGTATTGCAGGTTGACGATATCAGTAAAGTTGCAAGGAACCTAGTAGGATTGCCTAGAAACACATTTAAACCTTAATGCTTGTTATATCGTAACTTACTTTCAAATTGTTGTATTTTGTTTCTAAATCATGTACCAAATTAACATAAATGAAATGAAAGTTCATTATTTGATCATTGTTGTAATTGATTTAAACATGTTGTATATTATTTCAAGTAATGTAAAATCAATAAACAAATATTTGTTACAAATAGCGTTATGAAGTCTGTTGCGATCGTATTTTCGTCTCACTCCAATGTTCCGCCATCGGTTGGGGTGTGACATACATTTTTTTTGGTTCAGAAACACAATTTTGGTCAAGTGTATGGGTACAAGATGTTTGATGAATTATCCCTTTTTCTTGACAAAACTGTTTCATGGAGCGATTCTGAAAATCTCATCCATTATCGGATGGTAGGATTTGTATGTTTCCTTGAAATTGTGTTTTAATCTTGGTGTAAAACATGGTGAATTTCTCAAACACTTCGGATTTATATGTTAAGAAACAAGTCCAGGTCATATGTGTGTAATCATCAATAAAAAGCAAGAAATGCAAAAAGTTTTGCCCCCACACATCTGAATGAATTAATGAAAATGGACATCCCACCCTAGTATTATTTCTTTTAAAAGTATGTCAAATGTTTTTAGCTAACACAAAAGTATCACAACTTAAAATCTTATTTGAAGGAAAGAACTTGGGAAAAATAAGATTCAAATAACTTGTGGATAGGTGCCCTAACCTTCGGTGCCATAGCCAAGCTTTCCTATTAGTAGTTCCACGAGCCAGCATCACAGTACCTTGTCAAGTCACTTCATCCACATAGTACGATCCATTACGTTAAGTGCCATGCCGAATAATCGTCCCCATCCTGATTTCCCGTAAGATTGAAAAAGTAGGATGCATAAGAAACATTCAATTTAGTTCCTTGATTAATAACAATTTATTTGATAAGAATGACACGTAAAGACAATTTCATAACGCCAATGTTGGTGAAATTTCAATCATCCCTCCTCCCTTAACATGAATTGTGTCACACCCCGACCGGCAGCGGAAATAAGAGTCGGGGTATAATTGGGTTATCACCAAAGCACATGACATTTACTATTATGTTTCATAATTAATGAAGTCAAAGTTACATTTTCAGACATCCAAACATGTTCATTCAATACAAAGGAAATAATCAAAAGGTAACAATCCAAGAACTAAATCGATTTATTCTTCTAGTCCAGGTCCTATGTGTTCCTAGCTGCTGCTGGTTCACCTGTATCATGTGTAAAATGGTAGTTTTTGGGTCAACATAAGTTGGCGAGTGAACCTCATTAGATAAACATTTGATAATGATTTTATGGTTAGTTTATCAATAAAATATTGTGCATAATCATAAAAGAGCAAATGTAAGTAATCAAGCATTGGCAAATAGCAGTTACAATTATAACATACAATAACACTTGATAGCATACATGAATATACCAATAACATACGATAACTAACATAAATGAACTGTGCGATCAAGGCTCAATCAAACGGAGCCGATCGTATTGCAAGAACTGGAAATGTAAATTGAACTGTGCGATCAAGGCTCAATCAAACGGAGCCGATCGTATTGCATGAACTGGAAATGTAAATTGAACTGTGCGATCAAGGCTCAATCAAACGGAGCCGATCATATTGCATGTATTGAAATGTAAAATGAAATGACCGATAAAGGCTCAATCAAACGGAGCCGATCGTGCGGGCACGCCACAGTTCAACCGCATAATAAAATGGGGAACAAGCTCAACCTCATGGATGGGGAGCTGCGGCCTCGGCAAATGCATGTACTGTAATAATAATTTGCATCCAATAATAGCTACTTAATAGCAATAAACTAATACACATGTCATGATATGATGTATGCACAATATTTTCGTTATAATATGTAAATAAACAAAGACACATGATACACCCCAAAAACGTGATTAAAACGGGGAATTTGAAAAGTTCACTCACAGTGGGTGCGTTCGGTTGATGATGTTGAATGCGCACGAGTTTAGAGGATTGCTCGACGAGGAAAAACTAACCTAATTAATAACGAAAAGTAAGGTAAATAAATGGATTTTATTAACAACTTTAATAGGATTTTTGGATATATTTTTGTGAGTTTAAGGCTATTTTCTAACTTTAAAAATGTTATTTTTAAGTATTTTTTTTATTGATTTTTAATTTAAATAAATTAATAAAATAATTTAAAAAAATGTTGATTTTTGAGCGTTGACTGTTGACTTGTTGACTGGTTGACCGGTTTTATTGTGTGTAAGTATACGCCGGGCAGGACTCGAACCCGAGACCTCCCGTACGCGTGCACGCAGCTCTACCAACTGAGCTACGTGTCTAACCCGAAATAATCCTGTTTTTAATTATATTTATATACTAATTTAGTTTATTCAAAATTCATTTATTTTTTTTAAAAAGAATTTTAATCATCAACCCGGTGCCGTCAACAGGTCTCGAACCCGGGACCTGTGACTTAATGTTACACACAGTTTGCGAAGGTTCGATCCACTAAAGACGCAACCGCACGATTAGAATAATGAAGAGTCAAAACTCTAGAAATTTAACAAACCCTAATATAAAGAATAAATGATAATTAATAACTCTACGAAATTGGGTTCTCTTATTTGAGTATTTGGAATGTATAACTAGATATTTAGAAAAATATTTCTAAATACTGAAATTTGTAAATAACTCCAATAATAATAACTTCAAGATCAATATTGTGATTCGTTTTCATGATTATTTACGTGTTCGTAGTAATTTTCGTAATAGCATCAGTAAACATATTTACAAAAATGGAAAACTTAAATCTATTTAAAATAATAATAATAATAATAATAATAATAATAATCTAAAACATAAATCACCGAGTTTCATATCTTGAATCATCAGTGGGTTTCATATCTTGAATGCATTAATATATATACGTGTGTGTATGATGAATACCATTGTTATGCAATTAAATCTGGTAGCTAGAAAAACGTGTGTTATATTCAATTTGCTTACACTTTGGTTTGTACCTTGAAAAATATAAAACTAACTTTGGTAAATAATAATAATAATAATAATAATAATAAAAGTTAGTTTAGTAAACCATATGATAATAAGTTGTAAAATGCCTTAAAACTCATTCATCTAGTATATATGTGTGGGTCATAACGTGCAAATTCCATAACCTTATAGTATATTATGTTAAATTATAATACAACTTACTAATTCATAAAACAAAATGGTTGAGTTGGTTTTGACAGAAGTTTTTAAATTAAAGAAGAAAGGAATTATATATATTTGAATAACGGAAACTTCATCTTATCTTCTTCAACAAAAACAAAATAGCGATTCCCTTTTTTTTTATTTAAAAGATATCGATGGTTCTAAAGCGAAGACACTAAGAGCATTTGCATATTATTCACAAGAGGTTGCATTAATTAAACTACCTGGTCTCGCGCTCGGAAAGCGGTCGACGGGTTATGGTTTAGGTGAGGAGTGGCTTCTCGGACCTACGGTACCCTGATCAGCTGATGTTGTAACGGCAATGGCGTTGGCGTCTTGAACCGTGGTGGTATGGCAACGAGATTCACAAAAGTAGTGACGCTTCACGGCTGCGACGAGTACAAATCAAGGTATGGCCGTGGTTATGATAGTGTAGCTCAAAGGCCATAGTGATTTCTTATTATCGGAGTCGTAGCGCGAAACCAGTTCGAAAGGCTCGAATGTTTGAAGGCTCAAAGCGAAAACTTCTGAACGATTTGTACCCGCGGTAGCCACCTAAGGTGTCTAGTGGTGGTCACAGGTTGTTGTCGGGAAAAATTGATCGAGTTCGGAGAGGGAGGTAGTGTTTCGGAAGCTGGACAATGAAAAGAGTATGTATTGTGTAAGGTAGTGTCGGTTTGTAAGCAGGAGAATTATATGTTCAAAAGGATGTTAAATATTATAGGCTTTAAAGAATTCTCCTTATCAACCGTTTCTACTCTTAAATAACCAAACTATATATGATGAATTAAATAACCAAATTATATGTGATGAAGGTTACAAAAGTTGATGGTAAATGAAAAGGCTACTGTTATGAAGAAAATACTTTAAGGCTTGTCATAATAATTGCTTTTGTATTTATTTATTTTTAATGATCAGTTATTAATAATAATAATAGTGACCTATCTGACGTGAAGAAATTGTTTACTCATATGAAAAACTCTATTATGTTAACTAAATTATAGGCATTCATATTTTCCTATATTGTTATAATTATTTTTACGTGTAATACGAGTCGGGTTTCGGAGATCCCTCTTTTGACGGATGTTACAAATTGTTTCACCATTTAAAGTATGAAACAAGTAAGAATGTTTGAGTCTTTTGTGTTGACAGCTTATGCGAATCCATTGTGCTCTAGTGCTGCAAATTGAAATTACACTAGTTGATTTCTTCTTATCGGCACTCTCTGTATTCCTACTTTACACGAGGACGGCAATAGGATAGTTCTGATGTGTTGTCAGTGTAGATTGGAGAACAAGATATCAGAGAGTGGTGATGGTGGTGCGTGTGTTATTGGCATGAAGTGGCGAGATCAAGGCGGTGGAGACAAGGGTGACGATGTCAGCTTTATGATTTGTGGGTGACTAAGGAATTCTAAAATCCAATAAATCTCGGTGATTTGTTGCTGAGGAAATCAAGAGAATGTTGCCTTGATGTATTTTTTATGCAAATGTTAAATGCGGAGTATAGTTGCCCTATCATTTTCATGCTAGAGGTGTAGAACCACCCCCTTTTACTTGTATTTTGGTCTTTTTGGTCGCCTTATCAATATAAAAATGAACAAAAGTTTGATGGTGACATCGATGGCAGTTGTCAATGATACGCATTGTGATATAAACAAATTCTTTGCAATTGTGGTATCCGCAACCAACACAAATTTTGAGATATTCCCATGGGGTTCCAATCACCAATTGGTGAGGTGGTCAAGATTAGAAATTGATGAAGAAATAAAGTGTTGATAACGTAAAAAAAACAGAGAGAAATAGAGATAAAATGAATGCTTAGAATGCATTCTATTCAACATTACAATATATAGATATATACAATTGTAAACCATAAAGGCCATAAGTATTGGGTTGGGTCTAAAATGTCTGCTTTTGTAACAATAGTCTGTTTTTTTCCAAAAGAGTTAATTACTATTTTCGTCCCTGTGGTTTGTCAAAAATTACCATTTTAGTCCATTAGTTTAAAAATTGCGATTTTAGTCCCTGTGGTTTTACTTTCATAACCATTTCAGTCCCTGTGGTTTCACTTTAGTAACCACTTCAATCCATTTATTCAGTAAGTACAGGGACTGAAATGGTTGCGAGGTGGATTGAAATGGTTACGTAAGTGAAACTACAGGGACTGAAATCGCAATTTTTAAACTAATGAACTGAAATAGTGATTTTTGACAAACCACAAGGACGAAAACAGTAATTAACTCTTTCCAAAATAAACCTTAATGGGTTCTTAGTGTCGTATAAAATTTTGGTATTACTAATTCGTTTGTTTTGTTAAACCTTAAATATTATGTTTTTACAATACTTGTAACTTATATAATCATTTAACTAGTTCACTTGATTTTTTTTTCATTAAATTGATTTGTTTTGCTTAACTTGATGTTAACCTTTAAATTTCACTTCTGCCCAAAGGTGATGTATTACATTTGTAATGTTACTTGAGTCTAATCAAGCACTATCACTTAGTGTTTCCTCTGAAACTGTTTCCTTAAATGCTTAAGTGTTTCAATTATGTCCAAAGATGATGTGTTACATTTGTGTCTTACAAACTTAACTTGTGCATAAAACTTAACTGTCCCACTTCTGCCCAAAGGTGATGTGTTACGTTATATTGCACATTTTATTTGTTCATAATGTTAAATAATTGGTCATAGCCAAAGTGAAAGCCATTATTTAAGTAGAAATTTAACTTACCAAAAGGACTTTGGCCTAGTGGTACCAAGGTGTTCAATAATGTTATGCCTTTCCATATGGAGAGGGTTCGAATCCCATTGGTGATAAAAATCTTGCCGTTAAAAAAAGTAGAAATTAACTTAGTCTATTATTTTGGTGTTATAACAGGCCTTACCACAACTTCATTAACATAAAGGTCCTTATTCTTGTGTGCCTTATTTTAATTACCCCATAAATGACTCTTAGATCTTCTTTAACTAAGTATTTTATTCATATCATCAATATCCACTATAGCCCCAAACTTGGGAGTAGGATTGAGAATGCGCGGCTAATTCTACTGTGACTTCCTACAGGCGGACGATTCGTATAGGTTTTACACTATGTTTGTTTTGTTTTGGATCTATGTATGTGATGACAAATATTGAATCAGATTGATATATTAGTCAACTTAAACAGCTAAAGAGGGTTGAACTCATATAGGTAAATTAGGTAATTGAATTGTATGGTTTGATGACAAAAACTGTCTTTGATTGCAATGTTAACTGATTTTCCAACACTATGTCTATGTGGTGTCCTATTAATTAACTAGCTTTGTGTAAACCTATAACATGAAACTTGGAGGAGGTTACATTTTCTCATATTTGTTCTAATAACCAAATCAAGTTCTTTGCTTTTAATAAATTTAATTAATATTTAGTCAAAACAATTACTTACCAGTACTAACCATGAATTCCCTTTGGAGACGACCTTACTTACCCGTACTATCTTCTGAGGTATTTAAGTACAAGATACTTGTTTTTTTATTTGCCCACAACAGCTATATCTAAATGGCACCGTCTCCAGGGAATTATTGCGCTTAGTGTTAGTTAGTTAGTTAGTTGTTGTTGCTTTAAAAAAAGAATCTAAAAAACTTATGTTAGTTCGATATTACGCTTGATGTCTTGTTTGTGCTTGTACATGTAAATTCTTTGAACCATGGATAGAGTTTATCAGCCCAAGTTTGTGATGAATCTAAGGATGCTGAATTCTCTGAACACAGCCCAATAGTGCAACAGTAAATGACCTTTCAAAACAAATAATTAGTTCCTCAAACTAATATACCAGATATAATGTAGATGAAGAGGATAGGTATCATGGCGAGTTTGGATGTGATGAGTTTAATGATTTTGTGCCTCCACCATGACAGTTTACTCAAAGAGGTCAGAATCGAGCCAATTTGGGTGAGATAAGGTATAATGGTGCTCAAGAGAATGATTATGGAAGACAACAGAGTCAGGATGAGTATGTGGATGGAGTGCCTATGGAAAATCATAAAGCCCAGTTAAATCATTCATCAGTCATTTGATGCCTGTAGTGCAGAGAACACCTCACTGATTATGCCACCATATTGGTGTGGAAAATCTTTGAAATAACAAATCGAAATTGCCAGCAAAGAAATCAAGGTAATTACCAGAAGAGATCTTATGACCAAGGGTGTCACACCCCAACCGATGGCGGAAACATCGAGGTAGTGGCACTAGGCGAACCAGATTGTCTCATGAGAAATTCCATAATACTATTTAAGCGACAATATTTAACGTTAATATCCCATACTACTAACATATAATCCTTAAACAAATTACAGAATTCAAGCATTCTCATAATATAAATCAAGTTCGATATCCCCTAGATTTCTATTACAATGCGTTTCTAGTAGACCAATCCTAATCCGTTTGCAAGTAGACAAAATCCTCAACCTGCCACATATGTTAAAATAAAACGTCAATACAATTAAGTAAAGGTGAGCATACAGGTTTTGCATACATAATAGATATAAAAGCGTTTAGCATACACCGCATGATATACGTAACAGATGTGAACTATGTAACTACTTAGATTCAAGTAAACCAACAAACCGCTATTGATCGAGGCATGCGAACAAGTGTCCACATCCTAAAAGAGAAAATAAATGAGAAATGTAAAATGCGAGCCTTAACAACCCCGGGCCTCCGGGTGGCGGGCCAACCTCTAGTATACTATCATGTTAAGGGTGGCGTACAAGCAATCAAGCAATACATACAATTCAGCAGATTTCACGTATAATCATGTAACAGCGGGTTGCGAATAAGCATTTGAGATTCGTGTGATGTGATTTGATATAGCAAACATATGTGACACCCAAAAGTGCGTTTAAGCGTAAAAGGGTTCAAGTATACTCACAGTCGGTGCGTTTTGGGAGAAATTCGGGATCTGAGATGAGTTGAGGAGAGCGCCGGATCAGCTTGTAAGCGAACAGAAGTGCATCAGTCTTCCGAATTGCTGAAATGGTTAACGGGTGAGAGAACAGTAGACAAGTTCGGGCGAACTTGTATGCCTGAACTTACTGTGGGTACAAGTTCGGGCGAACTTGCCCTATTGTTGAGGGAGGATACAAGTTCGGGCGAACTTGTAATATTTGGTGAGTTTTGATCATGTGCGGGCGAACTTGGTCACCAATCTGTTGACAAGTTCGAGCGAACTTGATGCCTTCTGAGCGAACTTGACTGTTTTGGCATCCAAATCGTGCGTTTTCGCGTCGTTTGCTGAAGAAATCGAGTGTCCATCCCTCCAACCTTAAGCCACTGAGTAAAACTTAGGCTGGAGAGGTCTTTTGAGCGAGTTTAGCCATTTTACAGAAACTCGGACTAATCTGGGCGAACTTGAGGGTTCGTACGGGTTAGTCCAGCTTGTGTAAAGTGACGATTTCATCCTTGTGCTTCCGGATTTGAGATCTTGCTTGACAACGCCTCCTTCCACTTCAAAGTGAACGAAACATACGTCATTAGTCCGAATATTGTGTAAAAGTCGATGTTTGAAAGGTTTTTACTCAGATCTAAGCATAGATCTGAGTGAAAAACAGAAGTTTTATGGAAAAAGATGAAGATTTTCGTAAACAGAAGAGATTTGATGAAAACGAAGGCAAAGCCTTGTGCCAAAATCGTTGTAAAGCGTTGTTGAATGTTGTGGTAGTTGAAAACGGGTTGAATCTTACTTAGAAAACAAGGGTTTCAGTTTTGGGGAGCTCTAGGCGAACTTGCAGCAAGTTCAAATGAGAAGAGGAGCTGGGTATTTATAGGTGGAAGTGAGAATGAGATGAAATAGATCAAGTCCTGGCGAACTTGTACCAAGTTCGGGCGAACTTGATACAAGTTCGGGCGAACTTGATGATTTTCTTAAGATTGTAACCAAGTTCGAGCAAACTTGGCTTGTCTAATGATTTTTGTTTGCCTAAGCAAGTTCGGGCGAACTTGTGATGCACAAGTTCGGCCGAACTTGACCTAAAGGCTAGGTTTTGTTCGACTATTTCGCGTTAGGAGTTCGTTTGGCGATTCGGGTCGTATTAGATAGTTATATTAAGTGTTATAATTGATTCATTAGTGTGATTTAGCGATTCGTGCATGTGAGAGCGTTGCGATAGCGATTGTAATCATAACATAAACAGAGATAACACACATAAAACATAATTAACTGCGATTTGCGATGCAGTGAGATAAGCGATGCGATGGCACAAGTGGTTATTATACAACAACACACTCGGCTATTTAAGTATCATAGTTACTTGTGAGTGCGTTTGACTTGGCGATGCGTTTAATAAGCGATTAGATGCGATATAATTGTAAATAAACATAATTAATCAACATAACTTTCTTATAATTCGAATCTCAGGATTACAAGTAGAGGTACAACGGAAATAAAAAGAAAAAGATAACAACGAATTTTCGAGTTGTTACAAAGGGAGCTATCAAGAAGATCAAGATAACTATCATGGAAACCGGTAGAATCAAGGGAATTTGCAAATGGGTAAATTTGGTTCGGATTATGACTCAATCAATGCAAAACTTGATACGGTTATGGAGTTCATAATAGAGATTTATAAAGGAAACAATACTCGAGGTCAAGAGGTAAAGGCACTGTCATAGCAAGTTGGCCAACTAGCTAGCTGAAAAAGTGGTAGTCATCAAAAAAGATATCGTTAAGCTTCCGAGTGATTTTCAGGAAAATCTAGATTAGGAATCTTCTGACACAACGAGTATCCACATAAATAAGGGTAAGTACTTGTTGCCTTTCTAAAAATTATATTGTTAAAACTCAGACACCACAATATGTTGAGGGTACGGTAAAGGATTTGATTGAGTCGGAGAGTGAGAGTGAACGTGATCAAGAAATTGAAAGTTTTATAAGGTCTAAACATGGTTGAACTAAAACGTTTTCTGATAGTGATAATGGGAATGTAAAAGTTTCATTCCCATGGCTTTAGTTGCACACCAAAATTTAAGTAAATGGGAATCACCTAAGGTTGGAAATTGGGAAAGCTTTGAAAAGGTAAAATAATTAAACCATTGCTTGAAAAAAAATAAAGAGAATCCTGATCATGTTGAATTTTTAGAAGAGTACCCCGAAAACAACATCACAAGTTTCCTAAACAACTTGATTTGACTGCTAATGAGAACGTTGTTTTGATGGGCCCCCTTCCCCCGAAACTCCAAGATCGATGAGCACCTATTATTTTAATACAAATGGGTCATTTTAAATTGGATAGGTCTTTGTTGGATCTTGGAGCCTGTGTACGTATTTACCGGGGAGTTTATATGATCAACATGATTTTAGGTCACTACAAAAAGTTAAAACCACAGTGGTGCTGGATGATTAAACTTCGACGTGTTCTAGGGGGATTGTAAGGGACCTCATTGTGAAAGTTGGGGAACTTTTATTATCCTGTCGATTTCCTGGTATTTGAGTGTGTTAAAAATAACCAACCAGCTGTTATATTGGGCAGACCGTTCCTAGCTACCGCTCATGCAATTAGTCACTGTGCTGAGGGAACAATCAAGTTTAGGTTTGGAGATCAAAAGTTGACTTTAAAAGTATTTACAAACTCAACCAAATATGTTGTTAATAAGTGTTGACCTTTTGAAAAGAGGAGTCTTGTGAAAGAGAAAGAATGCTTTATGATTGACAGGTGTAGCAGTAAAACAAGAGAAGAACCAGAATAAACAGAAAAGAATGGAAAGAAATCACTGAAAATGATAAGAAGAAAGTGGAGTTCGGGCTATCAAAGAATCTGTACATGTTGCAAGTTTGGTATTTTTCAAGATATTATACTATCAAAGAGTAATTATTACCTCACACACATTGTGTATCATTGTCGTTAACTGAAAAAATCCATGATCGAGGTGGAAGTTGGTTTAAGGAATGGTTTCGATGGTGGGTTTAGGCCAATGTTTGGAGTGGACGAAGAGTGGGTTTAGGCCACTGATCAGAGACGGGTTGCAGAGACGCGAGATGGGGTAGGGGAAAGTAAAAGGGTCAATTTTGGGATCACATAAGATAGAGGGTGAGAATGGAGTGGGTTCGTTAAGTGAGAAGAAAAACTGCTTCCATTTCTGATGTACAAAAAATATAATAAGTAGGGATTTGTATGTGAGATTTGGGTCATGCATAAATGAGGGACTTAGGATTGATGCACTCTATAAAATCATAGGGACACATATTGCACTTTACTCTAAAAAGTACATGTAGGTAATTTGGGCTTAGGATTGTTGGCGATAGGATTTGTGGTCTATGCCTACGCATCCATATACATGATATAAGAATCATAGAAACGAAAGCAAAATAATTTCTTTCTAGAAAAAGGGCCTATATTTTATTATAATTTTGTGGTTATTCGTGGTTCGTGGTGGGGTTTGTAGTGTATAGTTATAGTTATGAATACACACTGTCCAAAAAGCTTGAGTCAGCCATGTAGACTCAAATCAAACAATAAAATTTTATGGTAATGTTTTAATCCATAACGTAGTGAAGCTATTCAAAGATAGATTACTAGATAAACCAGACTATGTTTTTTTAACAACAATGACTATATATAAATATAGCGACTAGCCAGAAGCTGAAAACGAATATAAGAGAATAGAAAAACGAATAGAAAACGTTACAACATATCGAAATATCATAATCAAGCCAGTTTTTCCACTCAATTGGACCAGCTTTTACACGATGTGTCACCCATAAAATGTTATCCTCCCTAATCAGCTCCACCGTTCTTTTTTTTTTCCAAACACTCTAATACAAATTTTAACAATAAATACAGTTACTTAAAAAATTTATTTTGATTTCTTAAGTGGTGTCGACACATGTTTGAAACGATAAGTAATTGTTTAAGAAAATAGTCTTAATTGTTCAAAATAATCAATGTATTAAACAACTAAAAAAATCACTCACCGTTACTCATTTAACATAACCTTAAACATAAAAAAAATAAATGTCAACTTGATGCGATATTAAATTAAAACGATAATAATAAAGGATATCTTTCTGGATCATACTTTGCACACGCCTTTGTTTATTTGAAAATTGGAAAAAAAATATGTTGTCATTTTCGCCATTTTTTTATTTATATTTATATATTTATTTGATATTAAAGAAAAGATCGGACATGTTGAACAAAAAAACAAAATTAGCTAGAAGGATATATCTGGGGAAAAAGAATAAACTGAATGAAAAATTTTATATTTATCTTACGTAATAACAAACAAAAGAGCTCTTAGTGAAAATTTTTAAATATCATACTATAAACAACAAACTAAGAATAAACCATGTAAAAATTAAACATGCAATACAGTGGGAAACATGTATTATAAAATAATTTAGGGAAAATTACGAAAATAACCATTGATCACCATAACTTTCAAAAATAGCCACCTGGTGTGTCCTTGGAGCGACTTATCATGTGCGAGATGTGTCTTTCAAGCACGGGATGCGTCTTTGGAGCGAAGAATAATAAAAAAATAGACACGTGGCCACGGGATGTGTCTTTGAAACGAGACATCATGCACGGGATGTGTCGGGCAAGTTTTTAAGCGTCCAGCAAGGTTTCTGACAAGTTACAGGTTTCTGACGAATCAAAAACAAAGTACACGAGTTTGACTTTGATCCTAGGCACAACACTACAGCAAGCATGATAAGTGCCTCTACCGGGGTCCACACTACACTAAACAGGAGACATGCGTCTAGTTTGGTTCACTGCGACGAAGCTTGAGAGGCGAAATAGCAAGCTACTTGTGAACTACTCTCACATAAATTAAGATTTATACAAGTTAAAACAATGACTTTCATATCATCTGGTCTTTAAACTCATGCACGGGCTTTTGCAACTCGTCGGAAAACCTGTAACTCGTCGAAAACTCGTTGGAAACCTGCAAATCACCGGAAACCTCGTCGGACGCTTCAGAAACTTGCCCGACGCATCCCCTGCATGATGTCTCGCTCCAAGGACACATCTCGTGGCCAGGTGTCCATTTTTTATTGAGTTTCGCTCTTAAAACGCATCCCACGCATGATGCGCCGCTCCAAGGAGCATGAGGTGGCTATTTTTGAAAGTCATGATGGTCAATGGATGTTTTCATAAGTTTCCCTAATAATTTTTTTTAGAGAGGTTTGACCACACTAAAGAATATCAACTTGTACTTTAGAAAATAAACTTGTGCATCGCCCAAAAGAATATGAGCTGTCTAAAAGGATATCTTACACTAATAAACAACCATAATAACGAATACCAATATCCGTGTTGATACTAATGATGACAAGTCGTTATGTATTCGGTTGGTTACGATACCGGATCAACCCTTTTAGTGGTTTTAGGCACTAAACTATGTTGGAAATATAGGTTAGTGGGTTTAGTGTATCCTAATAATAAAAGGTAATAATTGAAAGATAATATAAAAAACAAACAAAAGGGTTTGCAATTTAATCAGAACAATAATATATTACTGAATTTATACCACTATGTGTCGAATTTTTAATAAAAATATAAGGTTTGCAAATTAATTATAACAACAAGTATTAAAATATAACGTGATGTGTCAAACTTTCAATAAAAAAGCTTATGACTTATGACTTGCAAATTGTTATATAAATATTTTCCTTTGAACTTAAGTATTTAAGAGCTTGAATACAAATTTATAAAAATATGTCAAACTTTCAATAAAAAAGCTTATGACTTGCAAATTGTAATATAAATATTTTCCTTTGAACTTAAGTATTTAACAGCTTGAATACAAATTTATAAAAATAAAAAAGTTTAGACTTATTATAATATAACGCTCCAAACACAAAAGAAATTGAATCTTGACTCTAGTTATTGCCAATTTATTTAAGAGAAAAACAAAACACAAAAGAAATTGACTCTTAGACTCCTAGCTTCACATATCTGAGAGAGGTGTTGAGAAAACCGGTATACTTTGTGGGTGTCTAAAGAAATTGTCCGGATCAACTTTAGCCTTGATTCGGATCAACTTCTTAAAGTTCTCTCTTTTCCAATACCTTTCTCCCCAAACACTTGCTTCTTCGTATGTAGCACTATCAAAACCCAAATCAAGATCATTGTAGTTCATATATGCCTCCCTTGGGTTACTCGTCACGTATGGCTCCAAAGTCTTATCAAAGCTACGGAGCCAAGCTAACCGCCTGCGTGATATCAGGGTCTTGTCCGAAGGTTGATCCACGAAGTCCACCCTCTTGAACACCTGGTACAACACCCCAGCTCTATGGGGATAGGGAATTGCTGTATCTGAGTACTCCTCCATCTTCCCACCAAATGTGTACATGAAGAGAGTCTGTGAGTTGTCGTTTTCAAACATCTTTCTCCAGAGCTTTCTGAGCCCGCTTTTAGGAATTGGAGTTCGGACATAGTCTGATTTGCCTTTGAAGCTCAGCCTGGGGATGGCTGATCGGTTAGCAAGAACCTCAGTTGGGGTCGAGGTGGTAAAGCCTCCAAACTCAAGGGTGGTCTGGACCATTCGTACTTCCTGGCAGACTTCTCGTGTGACATTGAGCTCCGGGAAACTTTGGTTCAACAACGGAAGCAGTGTGTCAATATTGCCCTGATAAAGACCGTGAAACAATATTCGTACGGTTTTCTGAGTGGTGTTGCCTATGTACTCGGTGTTAAGCTGAACTCTGACGAGTAAATCACGATCAAATTTCGGTAAAACGTATTGATATTTATGGAAAATGTCCGTGGCACCTTGCTCCAGAGTATAACTCACACTGAAAAGAGTAACTCTTTCGGGCACTGGAACCAAATTCAGCTTCCACTGGAGAACAATTCCGAAACTGGAAGCACCACCGCCACGAAGCGCCCAAAACAAATCTTCGCCCATCGATTTTCTATCAAGAATGTTTCCATTAACATCCATGAAACGAATATCCAAAACATTATCGGCACCAAGCCCGTATTTCCTCAATAGGTTTCCATACCCACCACCGCTCAAGAACCCGCTTACACCGACTCCAGCCCAAATACCAGCTGGAAAATACAAAGTGTCGGTTAACTGAGAAATAGTGTAGTAGAGTTCACCAAGCAGAGCGCCACCCTGGACCCATGCGGTCCGGTTTTCAACGTTGATGTCTATAGCCCTCATGTTGACGAGATCAAGCATGACAAACGGAGCGTTCGCGGTGTAGGAGAGGCCCTCGAAGTCATGCCCACCGTCCCGGATCCTGAACTCATATCCGAGTTTCTTGGCGCATAAAAGAGCGGTTTGGATTTGCGTTTCGTTGGTGGGAGTAACGATGACAGATGGTTTAGCAATGTAGGATTTGTTGAACCGAATAGGGTCGGCTGCAGCTTGCCAAACGGGTATGTAAGAAGTGTTGGCCGGGGTGAAAATGAGTTGAGAGATGGTGGTGACATTGTTGGAGTTGGATTGGAGACAGGTTATGAAATCTTCAGAAGTTGAAGATACATCGAAAATAGAAGACAATGCTCCAAATGAAACACAAAAAGAAAGAGAAAGAAGTAAGAGGAACACTGAACAAGAGTTATTCATGTTTTGGTTGGTTTGGTGAGTGTAATGACACTTGTGGATCTATATAGAAAATGAATGACAAGGCGATAGGGATGAAACAACGGGGAAAGTGGGTCATCTTTTCGTGGGAAATTACTAAAACAGCGTTTTTGATAAAAAGAAAAGACACCTAGCCTTTGACTTATCTTCACACCGAAACAAGCTTATTAAATGTACGAGTAGGTGTCTTTGCCTGTGTAGTAGTACACAACACGCAAATAATTTTGTATATCTTCTTCGATTTTTTTTCTCCTTTTGTACATAGGCAGCGGCCAGGACTCGATTTGAAAATTAGTCACTTTCAGCGTGCTTTTTTGAACGAATTCAACCAACTTGCAATTTTGTTTTCAGCCCCTTGTGTTTAGCCGCCAGGCCCCATTATGTTGACGATAATTGTTTTTTTGCTATCGTTTGTTTTTTTTATTGTATGTGCAACCAATGATTACCGACTTGACTTCTGCCAAGGTGTCGGAAAAGGAGAAAAAAAACTAAGATTTGCGATCATACTCAAAAACTCTTTGGTTCCTTTGATCTGCAAGAAACTATGTGGTGTTTAGGAAGTCGAAGTCAAGAATACAAATAGCTAGAGCTGCAAATGAAACCTCAACCCAATTACTTGGGAGAACGTGAGGAGATCGTCTTGCTCATGTCTATCGTTAGCTTAAATGGTGTAGGTTGGCGACTCCCTTGACAGCAGCATGTTAACGCCGGCACATGGCCCCAAGAGTGCGAGAGCAGGGCTTAGCTTCCTCAAGCCATACCTCAGCTTTGCTTTTGGTGGGATTTACTAAGTACGATTTACCTTAGCTTAGCTTAGCTTTGCTTATTTACCTTTTCATTATATTAAATTGGTTTTCTCTTTTAATTACTATACCAAGGGCCAATATCATATTGTTATTATAAGACGGTATGATATGGGGGTTGAAAATGGCGTGGAAGCCTCCTCCGCACCGGGAACACCGCTCCTGGGGTGGCGTGAAAGCCTCCTCCACGCTGGAAACACCACCTGTGGGGTGGCGTGGGGCGATGGTAGTTGGTGACATAGAGGTTGGTGGTTGGTTTGGGAGTT
Organism: Scalesia atractyloides; assembly: GCA_947069175.1. Classification (NCBI taxonomy): domain Eukaryota; kingdom Viridiplantae; phylum Streptophyta; class Magnoliopsida; order Asterales; family Asteraceae; genus Scalesia; species Scalesia atractyloides. Next base: position 90,182,894 of record CAMTDV010000024.1, read on the forward strand.
TGAATTAATTTTTGATTGATTATTTTTTTTAAACGCTTCCTCTCAAGTCCCTTCTACCCTATCTATTTTTTGGGCTTTGCACCATCTGCTAACGTGATTGTTATGTGTTGCTCAACGCCTACCCTTCAAGAAATTCCACTATTTTTTATTTATTGCATATGTTCCCTCACGTGTAGACATACCACTATAATTTAGCACCATAACCAAAGTGTATTTAATGTGTATAATTAAATATATATCCTCCACAAACTCAAGGACACATTTGGACTTCTATGATTAACTCCTATACTAAATCTTCCATGTTGTGAAACAAGGTTTTGAAATTCAAGTATTAATCGAGTAATTGCTACAAGGTAGGTTGTTGAGTTGATTTTTTTTAGATCCGTCTAGTTATTTGGAATCAATTAAATACGGTCAACCTCGGCCATAACCGGATCTAGTTGGTTTACTCGGGTCGAGTTTAACTTAAAAAACAAATAAAATATAATTCAAATGTCTATTTAAAAGAATAAATATCATTTTTCAAGAAAGAATATAATTTTAAATACTTTACTATTTGAACATGTATTTTTTATTTATATTGATATTTACGTATTTTGTGATCAATAATAGTAAATTCTAATATTTGATATATATATAATTACCCGAAAACTAATTTTCTTTGCAATTTAACACGTTCTAGTACAATCTGAGTACCGTCTAAGACAAGCAATCGCAACTCATCACTGTAACTATGCCTATAGTGAAACCGCCCTATAATAATATATTACTATGGTTCTAAATGAGCCATGGAACACCATAGCCATTTACACGTGGCAGTTCCTTTTCTTCTCCTGTTAAACTCGTTTCTCTTTTATTTTTTAGAGTATGGGATGTGTCGGGGGCTTGAGTCAGGGGTATTGCTTGATATGTGACACTTGTGGGCTCTATCAGTCCACACTCAAAATAGTAGGGTGTGTAGGGGCGTGACTAGGCGGCGTGGAATTATCTTCATCGCTATAGGCAAAGTTAAAGAAGTCGTTGGAATTATATTTTATTTGTTTTTTTATTTTAATCATAGAATTTAATAAATTAATTTTTAAAACACCTATTTAATTAATATCAAGTAACTACAACAAAAAAAATACAATACATCACAAGAAAAATCAATCATCTTCACTTCATCTCATCTTCAATGTTGTCAAATATAGGAAGTGTTGAAACATGTTCTACCAAATCAGCTCGAAGATTTGAATATATTTATTGTGACTCAATTAGATTTTGGTTTTGCGTTCTCTGTTCGTTACTAATGTCTTCGTATTTTGATTGGGTCTCCTCGGGATAATATTCCATAATTTGTTGCATATCACTAAACGTTGGTTTTCTCAAGTATTTTTTCATATACAGTTCAATGATAAACGCACAAAAACTGTGATGACTTTCCCTAGCCACCCGTGCCAACATTTCTAAGTAGTCGTCCATTACGTCGGAACTATTCCCATAAGCTAATTGTCTTAGGCGACCATAATCTTTTGCCACGTGGTAAATCCTAAATTACCACGTGCATCGGGTCTTTGTCGGAAAAAAAAATCGCAATTATTCTCTAAATCCTTTGATATTCTTAAAAATAAATTTTTATTTATAAGAAAATGACGCCTAAACATTCTTTCATCATATGTTGGTTCGGGTGACAAATAATCGCTTGCCAACAAATCGTTAACGATTGCGCGTTCACGAACAATATACTTCCTCCGTTTGGGTTGGGGTTGGGAAGTTCCTTCTTCTGAATCTTCAACGATAGCTTCCAGGACTATCAACACTTTTGATAATACTATTTCTGCCCCATGGTTCGATGAGGATGGTGAATCATAACTATCAGACGAATCGCTTGAACTTCAAGAATTCATTGAATATATAACTTTTGGTGATGGGAGGTGGTTTTTGGATATTTGGATAGTAAAATTTAGTAAGAATTGTTTGATTTATATAGAATAAAAGTTAAAGATTTTTTTAAAAAAATAGTCGTTGGCCAATGGCTAGCCCAACGATCCCATGAACCCATCCAATCATAGCCATCCACATCATCTCCCCAACGTGCCCCACACCAGGCTTCATAGCCACGCCAGCGGGGCAACGCCGTTACCCACGCTGGACCGGTGTGGCTAAAGCGACGTTGCTTGGCTTCCCCACCCCCAACCCAAGCCCACACCCCGCGGTCTTAGTGTAGACTTTTGTTTATGACTACAAACACTTTAATTAGCATATTCTCCACCCTTTTGGCTAATCATTTTACTTTTGTGCTCCTAGACTCTAATAAAGTTACGATACCCTTCTAAATTTCAATAAAGTTACCTTTTTAACTTTTTTACAAGAGAAAAGTGGCCAAATAGTCCCTGCGATTTGCCCATATTTCACCTATAGTCCTTACATTTTTAAAATTAGAGCTTTAGTCCCCAAGTTTTGCAAATTCGTTCTCGGATAGTCCCTGAAACAGATGGAGGTTAGTTTTTTGGTGTTAAGTGGGTTCAAAATTACAAAAATACCCTTTTATATTAAAAACTAATAAATAAACATTAAAAGATTATAAAAATACAAGAGGGACCACCTTTCACTTCTTCTTCCCTAAAACCACCACCCAACCTCTGTAACCAAAAACCCAAAACCATTGTTTGATTATCAATATCAACAACAAACTGAGATAAAAACAATGATATCAATTTACAATTTTCAACCGAATCCAAATTTGAAACCAGATTCTACATCTTCTTCTTCGTTCTGACCCGTTCATCTTAACCACTAGTTCAATGCACACACAAATGCGTCTGGGATAAAATTGTTAGATAGAGAAAGAGAGAGAAAAAGATGTTCTAGATGACGAAACTCCGGCACTATTATCGATTTTCCGACGTTGTTACTGATCCCCGACGTACTTCCCAAAATCAATCGCATCGCTTCCCGCTTCTTCACATCCATCTCAAACTTCGGAACCATCAGGTCCACAACTTTCCCCCATCGGGTTCCATCAACCAGCATGAGATTTGGGTCGATTGATGGGTTTTGAGTTGCAGTTTGAACAGGGAAGAAGATGACGGGGTTTGGGATGGAGTTTATTGGATTTAGGTAATGAGGTGGAGTGAATTGGGTTTTGATATATATATGTAGAGGAGGAGTCATGGGTTTGTCGGCAAAGGAGGGGATAGGGGTAGGGTGGATAGCGGTGGGGTGGAGATGTTAAGGTGATGGTGGTTTAGACTTTGTGGTATGGAGTTCTTGTAGTGGTGGTGGTGCAATTTGTAGAGACAATAAGAAAGTGTGAAAAAAGGGAGAAGAGGTAGGGGTGGGGTGGTAGGTGGACCCATATGTATTTGTCACACCCCAACCGTTGGCAAAAACATCGGGAAAATCACACACCACTGGGACATCAGTTACGTCTTTTCTTTTTCCCTTTTCTTCCATAATGTGGGCTAAAAAGGCAAAGTACTCCTTACGTAAGTATTTGTTCGCTTGGGTGCATGACATGAGTTTGATACCTTTTGAAGGTCTTTCGCCATAGACGTGCAAAGTGTCACCAGATGAAAAACGAAGTCGAACGAACCTTTCGTGACAAGCGATTTCAGCATGGTTCTTACGAAGCCAATCTATACCTACTATGATATCGAAACTACCCAATTGCATATGTATGAGATCGATAGAAAACAGATAGTTATTAAGAGTGAGAAAACAATCGTGAAGAACAGAGTCAACGGTGATAGACTTGCCATTGGCAACTTTGACGGCGAAAGATTTTGGAAGCTTAGAGCGTGCACATTTTAACATTGGTTCGAATTCGACGGATGCAAAACTTCGACGGTGAAAGATTTTGGAAGCTATAAGCCATTAACAAGGAACGTACTTCACGATTTCATTGTCGTGTTGTGCCTGGTTCGTGTTGATGTTGAATGCGCGACCACGTGGTTGTTGTTACTGTTGCTCTTGATTGTTTCGCGGGCATTGGGGATGAAGGTGAGTGGGATCACCACATTTGAAGCAGGCTCGAACATTGTTGGTAGGAGCTTGATGGTTTTGGTTTTGGGGAGGTTGCAGGGCTTGGTTGCCTTGTGGCGTTGGGCCATTTCAGCATGCGGTGGCTATATGCCCAAAGCGATTGCAATTCGTGCAATGGCGACATGCAATGTTGGCTGGGTGGTGGTAATGGCATGCGGTGCACTTGGGATGAGTCCCAGTGTATGGCTTCCTAGTAGGTTCTTGAGGGGGATTTAGGTTGGCAACAGGTGTGATTGCGTTGCAACTTTGGTTTTGAAACTTTTGTTTCTTACCATTGTTGTTTCGAGGTTGAGACTTGCGTTCTTTGGGTTCGGTGGTGACTTGGTTAACGAACTTGGTGGTGATGGGGGGTTTTGGATTGCTTCTCTCGTACTCGATTGTCGTTGATTCCAGCGGCTAGGCGGTAAACCGCCTCTATGGTGTCGGGTCTTGTGGCTTGGATGGCGTCGCGAATGGCTGGAGGAAGACCATTGAGGTATTTCCTAATAGCACGTTCAGGTGTGTTAACAAGGTGAGGAACGATGATGCTTAATTGCTTGAAACGGTTGGTGTAACTAAGGTTATCGTCACCATTTGTCTGAAATGCCAGAATTCTTCCTCAAGCTTTTCCCGCTTGTGTGGAGGACAAAATTCCGTCATCATCATTTCCCTAACCTCGATCCAAGGAAGGGCATAGGCATCTTCATTGGAGCGGAGGTGGCGCTCGTTTATCCACCAGTCGAGAGCTCGTGACTAGAAGACGCCCGTTGCGCTTCGGGTTTCAGGTGTTCGGGACACTCACTATTGATGAATGTCACTTCAATGCTATCGAACCATTCAAGCATTGCGGTGACACCTTCGTTGCCAGTGAATGGCCTAGGGTTGCAAGCGCAAAGTGTTTGTAGTTAAACGAGGTTGGCTTAGGTTGGGCGGCTTTGGAATCGACCGATGAGTTGGGGGTATTAGCGGTAATCTTGCTCACAATGTCGGGGATTACTTGAGCCATTTGCTTAGCCATGAATGCAAGCATCTTCTTGCTTGAGTTCGACTTGGAGTTCCTTTTGGAGTTGAAGAAACGGTTGGAAGACATCTACAAAGTTGATGAAAAGAGATGAGACTTCATCATAATATTTTTGAAAAGATAAGTTGTATATTTTAACATGTAATATATCACGTAGCACGTAGCTTCAAGTAGTTTCACATAGATAACAAGATTCCACATTGTATAATCACACATATTGACATGTAAGATTGTAAATTTAGTTTGTTCATGAATGATTGTTATTGTTTGAGATCGAGGGATGTGCGAATTGTGCATCGGTTTTGAAATGAATGAGGTAACAAGATTTAAAACACATGGAAATTGAGATAACATAAAAGGTAGGCTTGATAAAACATTGGAGTGTTTCGGGTTTAGAAACTTCGACTATTCCAAAGTGAATCGAAAGTCCTTTCGAGTTAGGGAGACATGTTTTGGCCTAATAGGTAGAATACTCTCATCGAGGAGCGACTAACGATATTCACCCTTCCAGTTACTACATGTCCCTATTCGATCGAAAATTCAAGACTTTGGCGAGATTGAAAATCGAGGAGTGGGATAGTTAACAAGGTGTGGGCTTCACCCCTAACTTGATAACATTGTACCCTAAATGTGGTTGTTACTTACTAAACGAGGAGCAAATTCCGACTCGTTAGTAAGGTCCACTAGAGTATGAAATGGAAGTTTTCCATCAAGATGTGAATATCGCTCCTAACTTGATGGCGTAACTTCGTGTAAAATCGAAAACATGGAATGAGGGATTTCACCAAAAGTTGTGGGCCATTGGGCCTATCTTGGTGCAAATTGTCTCGTTGACGTAATATGAGTGGCTTCAAGTGTGTATTGTGTAAGATGTCTTAGGAAAAACATATTGTAATGTGAAGACAAAAGAAGAGATGGAAGCAAGATAGGAAGAACTAACATTATAAGCTAGAATCGAGAATGGTCAAGTTGGTCACTTAAACTATATACTAGGTTAAAAGCATGGCAATTTTCCTAATTTCCTATAGTTATGGCTCTGATACCGATCTGTCACATCCCAACCGATGGCGGAAACATCGGGGCGGGACGAAAACGAGATTGCAAGAGACTTCATAACACTATTTGTGACAATATTTAATAATTCAAAATTTCATTCTCATTAATACTCAAAGAGCAAGTACATTGTTTGGAAATGGAAATACAACGAGTTTCAAATAACAAATCAACATGAAATGAAAAACATAAATTTAAATCTAGGTGTGTATCTAATCCACCCTAAATAACATTCTTCAACGGCATCAACTAGTTTCCTGTAACATGTATTAAAATAATATATCAACAAAAGTTTGCGAACATAGAAGTTTTCATAATATCCAACATGGTAAAATTGCATAAATTTGTTATTAAAGTCTAACGCAATTGTGATTACCCAACATCGTTGAAAAGAACGGGCGTAAAATAGTTTACTTAAGAAAACCACAAGAGTACGGGCGATGCGTTAATCCTATAGCGCTATATTTGTTAAGTGAGGCTAGCAAAGTTAATGAGCATATGTACACAAGTTTAACATAGCATGCGATAACAAGAATAAAGCAAGTATCATGTCATTAACGGATAGAGTATGTGTAATCAAGTTTAAATGTGATTTCGTGAGTTGTAATAGTGTACATGTTGCACCCAAAGTGTATAAATGGAAAATGGGATCGAGTATACTTACGGTTTTGCAAAACTTTCCTTTGTTATTCCGTGAGGAGTTGGCGAACTCGCGGATGGAACACCGAGTTATCTTACATGAGGAAACGTTGGTGTGTGAGCATTTGGTTGATAACCGAGGATTCGGAATTTAGAAGTATAAAAAGTATGTATATGTAAAAGTAATCATCTAGTCTTAATACACCCGTTTTTGACACTATGACTACCCCTAGGGGTGAAATGTGGTTTCATGGGTTAGATACCCATTAGAATCGTAACGACGTGTTAAGGCTTTGATGATATAACCTATTGTGTTAACAAGTAACCATAGCGATTATTATCAAGGGTTCGGTTATGTATAAGGTTATATATACATATTTAGTTAATACATAGTAAGTCTAACATATATATCATGAATGTCATATAAGTCAAGCATGGAGGTAGGATGATGAACATCCATTTAACCTCATTGTATGATTCACCAATAACCAAATTTTCACAAGGACAATTCGGATGGTAATGAATGAAATAAAGAAAGTACAAGTGGTCACTATACCAAGTAGCCAAGTAATCTTCAACCCGGGTGAGCCAACATCGACAAAGAAAGAATTAACTAAGTGTCGAGGGCTAGACGGGATCGTGTCACTTTTAGGCTAGCAAACTACTTGGGATAGAGATGAGAAATCATCAAGTGAGGGGGTGGATTCAAGGTAGGATAGCCATGGCTTCCAAGGAATCACACTCTTCCATTACAAGTCTTGTTTCAAGAACAAGCTTGGTGGATACAACACTTGTGGGTTAAAACCTTTACAAAACAGAAAGTTTGGAGGGATTAAACACCTCCGATTTGTATGTAACAACCTTGTTTTTAAGCACACTAATCACAGACTTGATTAGTGGCATAAGGGCATAGGTTTGTGTAAGTAAAACATGAGTTTAAGAAAGTTTTTATACAAAACAGAAAGTTTCTTACACTTTTAACCTCAAATATGGTGATGTTCCATCTTGGTTTCCATGGAAACCTATGGAAACACTCCTAGAGGTGTACCAAGTGTTAAGAAGCAAGAAACAAGTAGAAAGGTGAAGTATAAGTGAGCTAGAACTCACTTGGAAAGTCTTAAACTTTCTGATGTGTTACTGAGTTGCAGCTAAGTTTAGTGAGTTTTGAGAGGGAGATTAGAGTGTTTGCAAAGTGAAAGAAGTGAGGGAATGAGGTGGGTTTTTATAAGAGTGGATTAGGGTTGAGTTAGGTGGTAATTAATGTAAGAAACACACTAAACTAGCACACAATTACCCAATCCATGAGCTGATAACAAGTTTATGCGGATCGAGGCTTCTGGCGAGGCGCGAGAGGGAAGGGGGAACATAGTCGCGGCCCGCGAGAGGTCTGGCCGTGAAACTTCTTTGATTTTGTCATTTTTAGTCCTTTAAGTTCACCTTTGTTGCGTTTAGGGTGTTTTATGCATAATAGGTATAATGTAAGGGGTTTTCATGTAGTTTAAACATAAGAACAAGTATAAACATGCATGATTAAGTATATGAATCGCGAATAAGTATCGTGTACGTTCAAATGATGTATAGTTCATGTATGTCACATATTTTTGCAAGTTTATCGCATGTTTTCAAGAATTTTAAACAAGTATCATAAGTAAATGGACTTGAACGTATGAACATGTACGAATATGTAAACATGAATTTGTAAGAAATAATAAATTTCATTTATGATCCAAGTCTCGGATGATACAACGAAATTACGATTACAAGGAATACAAGGTTCCCAAAATAGAAACACAAGACATGCTTTCTAATTAAAGAAAGTGTGAAAAGGCAGGGCGTTATAGTATGTATGTTTTTAATGTTTTAATTGTTATATTTTAATATTAAGGGTATTTAGGTCATTCCACACTTAACATAAAAAACTAATCCCCCATCCACGCTAGGGACTATCCGAGAACAAATGAGTAAAAGTTGGGGACTATAGCTGTAATTCTAAAAATGTAGGGACTATAGGTGAAAATGAGACAAACACAGGAACTATCCAGACATTTTTCTCTTTTTACAAGTACACCATGCTCATTAGTAAAGTGACAAATTCAATCAGTGTTAATCTACCTTAGTATATAGTTCACAATGTTAGATAGTCTAACGATAAATTATGTGAGCATATAAAGTGTTAAAGCATTTAACTATGTTAATTCACTGTCGTGATACACGGGTAACATTTATTTATAGAATTACTCTATAGCTGCCACCTGTCACAAAGCGCCGGTAAAATTCCTTGTTATAGATTATAAAGTATCTAGACCATGAAGCCATGGTATAGATACGCATTCAAGACTTCATTTGTAATCACCCAACAACCTCACAACTAACAAACTTGTACTTGTAAAGCTCACTTGCAATTAGGGATGGTAATAGCCGGGTATTGGTAATCCTATACTCATACTCAACTATAAAATCGTGTCTCACACCCGGCCTAATACCCGTCATGTAGCGGGCATATCCACATGTATTGGGGTATGCCTGTTAATGTATAGTTCTTATTTATATAACTATTATAAATTAAAATATGATACATCACCTGTAACATCCACTTACAATGGATCTTATAAAACCCGACAAGTTTTGTAAACTAGATCTGAAAGGTAATAAATAAAAATAGGAATTTTGGTGAAAATAAATTTTAATAAAATCATGTATTAATTAAATTAATTAAAGTTTTTAAAAAATATTAAATTTTAGAAGCAAAATAAGTTGGTTCCGTTAAATACTATACGAGAAAGCATAACCTTGGTTAGTAATCAAGTTATCTCAATTAGGGAAATATAAAGGGCTTATTTTTGTCATATATTGAAAGTTAGTTGAGAGAAAAAAAGGAAAACGGCGCAGGGGACGAAACTCAAACCCGACACCCCCGTCCAACAAGCAACGCATACACCACTGGACCAAGTCCAGTTGGTGTAATAGGATCCGACGTGTTGACCTTTTAAACCCAAAACCGAACCGAACGAATCCCACTTCTTCTTCTCTTCGTGACCCAACTCCTACAAAACCTGACCCGCTCGGTTTTGATTCATTTTGCAGTGATTGAGGTCAATGCTAGATTAGTTTGTGTAATTTTTAAGAATATATAGACACCTTATGGATTTATTATGAATTTTGGACATGTTATATTATATAGAAAATTATATAAAAATATAACATTTTCAAAATAAAACATCATAAATATTGATTTCGTATTTTTCTATAAAATACACAAATCATGGAATTTTTATAAATTTCATGATACTTGGTAAAATTATTTTGTAATAAAATAACTAGTTAAGATACAAAAAGAAATTAAGTCTTTTACAAATTTAAGTATATTGAATTAAAAAATATAGGATAAATATAAATTCTTGATATATAAATTTATTGGATGAATTTGACTAATTTGTCCAAAATTAAGCATCTATATAATATGTATATATAACATAATTAAGATGATTTATTAATAAATTGACTAGACTTAACTATACAAATATATAAATAATAGCATAATTAATTTTATATTATTTTTACAAGTTGTCACAATTACTTATATATATTTACCGAAATCAATTTAGTATTTACTTGAAATTGCTATATGCAATTTTAGGTAAGTCATCCTATTTGATTTTAGGTTATAGTTTTAATTGCTATAAGTAAACACTTCGTATTTTGTAGTTTCCTTATTTAGAAAGATGTAATCGTATTCAATTTTTGGAACTTGTAATCGTATTGTATTCTTTATTCACTTCTAAACTTGTTATCCGAGACTTCGATTATAATGAAATGCATATTTTATACTTACACTTGTTATACTTCAATCTTTGGATACTTGTTTTGTTCAAAATGAGACTTATTATACGCTTTATTCTCATTTATACATACAAGATACGTAAACGCGCATGCATTATACTATTACAATATCTTGTTACACTTGAAAATACCTAAAAATGGCTAAAAACAAGAAAACGGTATAGAATAACATAATAACAAGTTCAGGGGCTTAATTGCAAAAACTAAATCTTGGAAATGCACTTCTCGTGGCTAGCGAGAAGATTTCCTGTTTCCTCGCGGGTGGCGAGAAGACCAATCCACAGAAAGCTGTTTCTTGCATATGGGTTGGCCAATTTTCCACCTCCATTCTCACCCAATCACCTTCTAACTCCATTAAAACTCAAACCCTACTTCACCACTATATAACCAAGCCTCCTACACCTTCATTTCACTTTTCTTAACCTTCAAACACTCTCTAATCAGCTGAAATCACAAGTTGGAGGCAGAATTCTCTAAGTACAAAAGTGAGCCTTCACCTCACTTTCTTTCACATTTCTTCATCTTTTCTTCTTCTTGAAAGCTTGGAACACCTCAAGGAGTGTTTTCATAAGTTTACCATGGTAAACTAAGGTGATGCATCACTATTTTGAGGTCCAACTTTCTTTTTGAAGAAAACTTTACTTAAACTTTTGTAAACACGTGCAAACTTGTGAAATCTTGTACCAACCTTGCTTCTAATCAAGTCTATGTTTAGGGAGCTTGAGTATGGTTGATTTCTATAAGTTTAGAAGTGCAAACACCCTCTAAACTTTCCGTTTTGATAAGGTTTTATACAACCTACAAGTATTGAGACCATACAAGCTCACCATCTTCAATATGGTAACACTTTTTGGGTGAAAGTGTGAAACATGGAAGCCTTGGCTCTCCAACCTTGTTACACTACCTCACTTTTTGATTTAGTATCTTCATACAGGGGCGGATCTAGAGGTATCCCCTGAAGGAGTCACCGCTCTCCTCCATTGGTTTGAGGAGATGGAAAACACTTTTCTCAATTGCGACTGCCCCGATGATCGCAAGGTGCGATATGCTACCGGTCGTTTGTTTGGAGTAGCACTTACATGGTGGAATACAGAGAAGGCCAAGCGAGGTACTGAGAATGCTATGACTTTGACTTGGGAAGAATTGAGGGAGATCATGACAAGACGTTTCTGTCCAAGAAGCGAAATCAAGAAATTAGAGGATGAGTTCTATTCTTTGAAACAAAAGGAGGGCGACCACACCACATACAACAGGAGATTTCTTGAGTTAAATCAGATGGTCCCTAACTTGTTCACTCCCCTCTACCGTTTGATCGAGCACTACATTCGAGGTCTTCCTTAAAAAATTCAAGACCCTGTAATAAGTACCACACCTGCAACTTTGGAAGCAGCAATGGAGTTAGCTACAGAGCTCACCGAAAACCGCATACGGAATAAAGACTTCACGGAGGAGAAGAAGAAGGATAAAGCATCAACCGAAACCTCAAACTCCACCCAAACCGAATCCTCTTCTCAACCCACTTCTAAGACAAAACGAGATGGGCAAATTTTCGCTGTCACCCAACAGAACCAACCAGCTTCACAAGCCGTACCCCTCCAAGCTATCCCAATCACTCAAGTAGCACCCAACTCAACTTACCCAAATAAGAAACCTTACATTGGACCTCATCCTCAATTTAACACCTGTTTTTATCACCATCCATCTACCTTACCTTGTCGACTGTGTGCAAATTGTGGGCGTTATGGTCATTTGAGCAAAACTTGTCGCGTCCCTCAAAACCAAGCCTCACCCCCTACTCAAAACATGATCCAAACATATCAACAACCCCAATACCCCATGTTTCCATATGTTCGAGCTTGTTTTAATTGTGGCGACCCTACCCACTTTAGAAACACGTGCCCTCGATTGGTTAACATCATAAACGCCCAAGCTCAAGCAAACCCAGTTAACCAAGCAAATCAAGAAAACCTAACCACTAGGCCACCAGCAAGAGGAAGAGCTTACAACATCAACGCCAATCCTGTTGAAGATAATAACGGCCCAAACGAACCACCCAACTAGTCTTCCCTCACCAAGAATCAAGACTCAACTCCAACCGTCTAGTTTTTATGTTTTCTTTATGTTATCTCAATCTTTACGTATCGCAGTTGTAAATTGAAAATTTATGTATCCAAGAATTTTAATGCGAATTGATATTACAGTTTTGTTTTATATCTTTACTCATTGATTTTCATATCATCATACATCTCGACGTATCTCAATCTCATAATTTAAAAGAAGTTGGGTTGTGTCTCACTTTTACATAGACTAACCCCTTCATCATAACAAACGAGAGAGGTGCTGTCATCATTCGATCATGTATCCTTTCAGATTTGAGACTCAAGCTTTGGCTTTTGTGTTTGTTTTGTAGATTTTAGAGTCACATAGAACTAATCATAACTTACTGACAAAGCCAATGAAAATTTGACAAGAATATGGTGGATACGCCGCTGGTACTTCCTATATATAAGTATTCTTGTCAAAGGATCAAAAGCATTGTCAGGCGGTTATGAGAAGTTCCGTGTAGGTTTTAATATCGTCATAGTTGAAATTTTGTTTATGATATAACCTTATCTTTCCAAACGTATCAATTCTCTCAAAACTCTTATGCATAAAATCATGCTTAGTCAATCAACTCTGTTTATCCATGTTCCGCATTCTTATACTTTAGGCATCAAAAAGCGATTCCTGTAGCAGGGTATTCAACCCTTACTAGGAACGTTACCGCCTCAAATAAGATTTAAACTCTCACCCTCTTCTAATTTTGTAATTGTCAAATTAAAACACCCTTCCTTCAAGTCAAATATACCACTACTACTTAAATTTCGGGACGAAATTTCTAAAAGTAGGGGATACTGTAACATTCGTCGAAAAACGGGTTTTCAAAACCCGCTTCGTTTATTAATCAAATATTCAGTTATGATTTTTTTCGTTGCGTATTTATTTCCTTAAATAAATTTTAAACAATACATAATTAATAAATATATTAGAATTTAAGAACCATAATTTATAATTAATAATAAAAAGTGAATAAAAAATAAATAGGAGACGCCGGGACTCGAACCCGGGTCTCGCCTATAACCAAACACACTTCACACCACTCCGCCACACGCATTTATCTGTTAAGACTCTAAACTAAACAAAATTAATACAAGTCTCGAAATTTAATTCCTGAAAACCCGCCCAATGTGACGGCACCCAGTCAACCGGAAATCACCAAGATTTCCGTTACTCTTCAATTGATCACGAAACCGATTCTCAATCATGCATCTAGACTCAAATCGAGTCAAACCGCGTTCAATCAGTTATGCAGACAACTTGCGCATACCCGATTTAAACCGAAGTTTAAAAAACTGAAATTCAACCTCTGCGATCCTTTTCAACTATAAATAGAGGGCTTAGGGAACCCATTCGACTGCACAAACACTATCCCTAACATCATACCAACCTTTATTCATCAGAAAGCTACGCCAGAAGAAAACTCGCAACTCGTCGGAACCTCGCCGGAAAACTGAATCTATTCCATTATTGCCTTACTCAATAAATAGGACTTCTATAGCTTCGACAGAAGTCACCCACACTCACCTCAAACTCCCTGTAAAGCATCTGTCGCAAGTCAAGCTTCGCCGGAAAAATTTGAACTCGTCGGAGTTGGTCACCGGGATCATCAAAGTTCTGTTCTCCAGTGGGTATGAACCTTTAAAACCTTTATGTTCATATTTAATTCCGTTAGTTCGTAAACCAGTAACTAGAATTGATAAGATACAGATAACAGTCGGATTTCTGTTTCTGGGTAATGTCTAGGAAGAAGATGAAGTTTTGTCTAGAAAATAAGTATAATTAATCTTGATGTTTTAACCAGGTTAGACACACAGTCCAGCGGTGGACTGTGTGCAATTATAAAGCATACATCCCGGGTTCGAGTTCTGTTTGTGTATCGATCCACTGAAAGCATGTGATAAGTGTATAAATATAATAAAAACCGGAATAATTACCAGGTTAGACACACAGTCCAGTGGTGGACTGTGTGCAAAAATAATATGCACGTCGCGGGTTCGAGTCCAGGCTCTCACACCGGTTCGACAGTTTAAATCCTTTTAAAAATTGAATAATTTCTGAATAATCTAAATAGTATATAAATATAATTAAAATCAGAAATATTTCGGGTTAGACACGTAGCTCAGTTGGTAGAGCTGCGTGCACGTATACGAGAGGTCCCGAGTTCGAACCTCACTCAGCGCATATAAAAACACAGTCCGACCGGTCAACGGTCAAAAAGTCAACCCTTTTTTTTCTTTTTATTCGTTTATTTAATTGGAAAATTATTTAAAAATACTTAAAAATAAGATTATTAAAGTTAGAAAATTTCCTTAAACTCACAAAAATAAATCTAACAATCCCATTAAGAGCACTAAAATATTAATCTCAAATAGAGTTTATTTATTTACCGAATCATTTCGTTATTATTTAGGTTAGTTTTTCCCTCGTCGGTTGAATCATAATATTCGTGCGCATTCATCGTCATCAAGGAACGCACCCACTGTGAGTGAATCCTTACAAATTCCCCTTTCTTATTCATGTTTTGGGGTGTATTGTGTCGCTTTAATTATTTCGTTTATTCAAACTTGTGCTATTACCATTATATGACCTAAACTTACGATGTAAATATTGTTTGTTGTGATACGTGTTTACATTCTTGTCAAGTTGTGTGCAAATCATTCATTAGGTCCATCAGTTCCTCGTGGGAGACGAGTTGAGCATCAGGTGCCTCATTAGATCGGCTCCGTTTGATTGAGCCTTGATCTCATTGTTCATCATTTGGTGTGTGTGCTTGTGCATTAATTGATATTATGTGTTTTGTGATTAATTTTACATTTACGTTTATTCATATTTGGTTATGCACAATTTTAGTCAAATAACCAACATAATTAACCCTTTCAAATATTTAAATAAGATTCACTCGCCAACTTATGTTGACCCAAAAACCCTATTTTACACATGATACAGGTGATCCAGTCGAGAAAAGAAACACGTAGGATGACCTAGAAGAATAAACAAGTTAATGCTTTGGAATGGACATTTAGTTTAGTTTCCCTTTGTAATTGTATGATTTTTGTTTAATACTTTAGTTTGTAATGAAAGTGTATTTGGACAGGTTGTGTTTGTATGTTTATTGTAACTTCCTCTTTAAAGAGAAATAATAAATATGAAACTTTATAGTAAATGTCATGAGCTTTGATGAAAACCCAATCATGCCCCGACTACCATTTCCGCTACGGGTCGGGGTGTGACACTACAAACTCCATATACTCATATGCCTTCGTTTCCCCAATGTAGGGTAACTTTGGTGCTCCACCTTAGCGACTAGTCAACTCACTATTACTTTGGAAGCTTAGCAAACCGTGAGTGTACAAGACCCCCTTTTCATTTTTCAACACTTTTGGGTGCAATACTTATGACTTATTAAACTCATACAATCACACACAAACATGCTTGACACAAACAAACAATCCAATATACATGCTTAATACGTGATGCTTAGAAATTCGCACATGCTTGAATCTTTACTTGCTTGCCATTAACTTCGTACAAGCCTCCCTCAACATGTATAGCACTAGAGGAGTAGCACACCGCCCGTATTTTTGAGGTCATGTTAAGTCATGCAAAAACGGTCTTCTCATTGTGACGAAAAAAAATTACGCTAGTGGGAATCTTTGGGTTGACGATTTATGAGATGCATGCTAGCATTGTATTGATATGTCTTAGTTTATTAGTTTACGATTATGCCATGTGGATTCTTCTAAACCGTTTTATACTTGTGCTAGTAATTCAAACATGTATGCTCGCTAATACTTTATGGGTAGACATGTACTTTAATAGGTACTGCAAGAACTTGATGATGTTACGTTGAAAGAAATCTAGTAGGAAGACTAGAAACGCCCTTTAAAATTTGTTTATGTATTGTACTTTGTTTCCATGTTACAAGATGTTGCACTTTGCTTCCGAACATTGTATTTCCATGTTAGAAATGAAATGAAATTTTGATTATTAAATACTAATCACAAATAGTCGTTATGAAGTCTTTTACAATCTCGTTTTCGTCTCACTCCGATGTTTCCTGCCATCGGTTAAGAGTGCGACAAATATATTTTGTTATTTTTATTTTAGGGTAATTTTTGTCTTTCTGGGTTTTTCCTCAAATTCGTGTGGTTTATTCAAGGATCACTATACGCAAAACTGTGAGTAGATCTTTCCGCTTTTTACATTAAACTTTTGTGGTGTAATCATTGTGTGATAAAATCGTATATTCGTTTTTACTCGATTATCGACGCATGCAAGTTCACGGTATGGTACGTGTTGTGTGGTTTATTTGTTTTTTTAATTTATATGAAATGGTTACTCAATTCACAAGTACCTCAATATTCTTAGGCGCTTTTGCGGTTGATCTTTCCTCATGGCATGAGATGTTGGTATCGTTTCATTAATCTTAGGTTGACCTTTACTCATGGCTTGGGATGTTGGTATTGCCGTTATTTGCTTTCCACATGACAATGGGATGTGGGTATCGCCTCATTATTCTTAAGCTGGTCCCTTCCTCATGATTATGGGGATAATCAATGGTTATGTCATTATTGTTGATTGTTTATCGCTTGTGATTGATGTTTATTGTTTATGGTGATTGTTTATTTTTCATTGGCTACCTTATCAACACATGATTTCATGTTAACATTTTATTTTAGACATAAAAAAAATATTTTATTTAAACATAGGTTTACTCACCCTCTTTTAGTTGACCTAAAATTATTTTATGCATGATACATGAAATCAGGTTTGATGAGATGAAGACACGTGGAAATTTCCATAGACAAATAAATGGGATTTTGTTTTATGTTTTAAGTATGTGAAATATTGTATGGATTATTGGAAACTTGTATGATTATGTGACATTTATAATGATGACATGATTAAATATTAAACTTTTAATAGTGGCTATAAGCTTTTGAAAATCATCTCGTTCTGACCAATAACCCGCTGCAGATTGGTGTGTGACATTACATTGAAATAAGTTTTATCATAAATAAATAACAGCATTATAAATTTTATATGGTTTTATTGTATATACTTCACAACATACAAAACATAAATAATATTATTTAATACATATCCTAAATTAAAATTTATTTTTTACATAATGGAACTACTAAAATAAAGCACTAATACACAAAGCTTAAGAAAATATAAAATATCAATAAAAAACATCAAGTATTTGATTCGGGCATATAGTTCGGCTAAACAAGTATTTGATTTCGGGTAATCGAGTCGGGTATCACCTTAAGCCATACTCGTTCCATACCCGCAAAAATTTCTAAAGCTAGTTTCATATTCGTCGGGCTTCGGTATACTCATCCCATATGTTTCGGGTATACCCATCAGGCTCTGTTTTTTTCCATCCCTACTTACAATCTTCTTTTTATAGCAAAACAAAGTCAGCTTATTTTGTAAAGCTTGATACTTGTGCTATAATCACTTGGATTGCTAACATTGGTGGCGCAAAAGCTCAACATAAACCGAGCCTAAGTGGTATAACTATAGTTCAAGTTTATTCTATGGATGGTAATGGGACGGATTTACATAATACAAACCCAATACCGGATTAACTAAACTTGTCCCAAACTCGTCTCAAAGCGAGTCAGGTTTCTATTTGGTAATTACCCATTTGGTATCGCATATACCCGCGGGTTTTGGGTAAACCTGTTAACATTGTCACTATAAGTGTAAATCAAATAACTACAATGTATATAAATATAATACCACAATGTATATATAGAAAATAATCAAATGCATAGATGACAAAATTCAGTGTATGCAATAATTGATATACATCATATATAATAATAAAAGGAGTTATATGAGGTACACAATTGGGTAAACGGGTACACTTTGTAGGATAATCGGGTCGGTTAAATGGGTATAACACCAAATCCTAAACTCGTGAAAAAAATAAAAACTCAAAACCCGGTCCCATACCCGATCACCTAACTATAAACCTGTCTCAAATGGGTCAAGTTTCGAGTTTACCCATCAGTTTTGGATTCGATTGAAATCCCTAGTTTACTCTTGGCACTGTGTATTCTTAGGCTTTAATTGGGAAAGCAGAAAGATAAAATGGTTGGAATGTTTTCGAAGTATAAAAGGATAAAAACATATTTCTTGAGAGGAGAGAGAGACAACAATGCAAGATTTTCTCTGTTTTAACCCATTTCTCTCTGGTCCCATCTATTCTCTCACAACAACAATAGGGATGGACATGCAAGTTAAAGAGAAATGAAGGATTAAAGAAAGGATTCAACTAATCTCACACTCTTTGACACTTATTTTCACACTACAGGTCGTATATAGTTATATAATCCATAATATGAATGTTGGACAAAAACAAAGGTAGGGTAATGTTGTTTTTTTTGTCTCATTGTATATGAGCCATATAACATTGTACTGGTCGTATAAGTTTATATACGACCAATATAACGTTATACGATCAAATTCTAAATTTTTGTCAGGCTTTTATCAGTTTCTGAGGTTTTTAAACATGATTAAAACATTTTTTTTTGTAAATTTATAAAACCAAAACAATATAATGAGTTTTTGTTGATATATGAGTTTATTAACAATAAACATATAATTGTTGAATAATAACTTATTTTATTATGGAAAAACGAGTTTTGTGGTATTAGTTGTCTTAGACGTTTAATTATTTAAATATGTCGTCGATTCTGATTATGTTAAGATGCCAAGTTTAGTTGCCGTAGACTTTTAATTAGGAGTTTCTAATATGTCGTCGAGTATGTTGTGATAGCAATTTTAATTTAACAATCAGAATACACCAACAACAAACATATGCATAAGATAGACAATACGATAACAGTCATCAAACGAAATAGAGATAAACATAAGATAAATATTTACAATGATATATACAATGTTTCAAGAAAAAAAAACAAAAGCAAAATACAATAATCCGCTACGGCAGCGGCGAAGCTGGTGGTGGTGGTTGTGGTGCAACACCTGCTCATGCAGGGAGGGCCATGCCAACATGCATCGCGATAATCACCTCTGTGATCCACCATACGTAGCTCCATATAGCTGATACGTCAACCCGTATTACAGCTACATCCGCTTCGACCTAGTCATCCTATGGAGCATCTACATCTGCCTGCGCCTTGTCAACCACAACATCACCTGCCCCACTACCCCGCCCCCTCGTCCTCACCTTCACCATCTCCCTCGCCCTCGCAGCCCTCACCCTCAACATCATCCGGGAGTGGCTGTCATGGTTACCATTGCATGCGGATCAATCAGATGTGTAATAGACGCCATACTAGCCTTCTCCGAACTATAGGTGCGGTAACAAATTAGAGGTGGGTGACGAAGGCCCAACATGTAATGTGGCTGGAAACATGTACTCGATGAAGTATATGTCGAACTTGTATGTCAAATCCCCCCCCCCCCACCGGGAAGTAAATCGTGCAAGAAGAATAGGTCAATTTGGGTGACACGCTACCTGCTATCCTGCTTCCCCGTAATTGTCACCACAATGCACCGATGTAGGTATCAAGGCAACGCTTCGTAAAGCCGGTGAACCCGCGCCTTCAGGAACTGACCACACTCGGAACTCCCTAACGCCTATAGTGGGCCACAAGGAACATAACACGTCAGTGGATATGGTGATCAACGCATCCAAGAACGTCTGTGTCTAGGACTCCTCGTGCATGTAGAGTCCCATCACCACTGCAAACTGTTGGAGCGTCAACTCGCGTTGTTCCCCGCAAAGAGTAAAACACACAACGGTCACAATCAAGAAATGCCCCAACCTGCTCCCCCGGCTATTCGTAAAACAAAGGTCACCAGAAACCTTATGGTAATCTCCCTATGGGCCCGATGTGGATCATAAAATAAACGAGCATGGCGATGGCTGAGCTGGATCTGACCCGTCGAGAGATCTAACTATCGTCAGAAATGACATATCAATGGTCTGGGCACATTAAAAGTCATCTGCTAAGTCTACCTAAAAATTTGTGCGTAGACGTGCCATGAGGTATTAGGCTGACAAATGGTCCCGCCTCGACCTAACCATTAAAACATCCTCTTCCTATGCCCCCGCCCTCGACCGCTTCGAAGTGCCCCCCTCGCCGCGGGCCACGAGCTCTTTGTGCCCATGTCGTAGATGACTCTGCCATGTCGTCTATAAATATAACAATCACAAGTCGGAAAGTATTATACCTATCGTATACGTCCCATACAAGTATTATACATCTCGTATACAGTCCGTACAAGTATTATACATCTCGTATACGGTCCGTACAACTAATACGTCTCGTATACGATCCATGCAAGTATTATACATCTTGTATATTTTCGTACAAGTGTTATACATCTCGTATTCGCTTCGTACAAGTAGTATACGTATCGTTACATTATGTGCAAGTATAATATGTCTCATATACGGTCCGTATAAGTAATATATGTCTCGTATACGGTAATACATGGTCTGTAAAGTATTATTCGTAATTGAAAAAAAAGGTTTAAAAATTTTCAAAGGTATACGATTGTATACACATGTATACGACCCGTATAACTAAATACGCGTCGTATATCTTTTTTTATCCCTTGTAAAAAGGTTACACGACCCCTGTTTTTTAGTTGTATACGAGCCATATAACCTTATACGACTTTTTTTTCCATTTTGTTTATATACAATTTAAATTAAATGTATTGGTAGACCGTTATAACAACTCGATTAGAACTGAATGACTGTAAAATGACAATAGGTAATCGATTTTCATCAAACATTACAATTACAAACCCCCTAAATCCACATATTCTATAGATTTATAACTATTGACGACCTGCTTATAAAAGTATTATACGTTCCTTTTACATGGTTTCCCAAGTTTCTGCAAGTGTACCCCTTACTGGTTGTTGCCAATAACCTAATGGGGTAGGCATTGGATAATCACCTTATAACTTGATATGGACAAAATGGTCTTTATTAACATGAATGATTGAAATAGTTTGATGAGGGACACTCGCTTCGTCTGTTGTAAATAAGGGAAAATGTACATAACTATTTTCGTTTATTAAGTGAAAGACGATATTCCATCTGTTAGCTATCAAGAGTCCGTGAATGGCATTTTTAGCCACTTATCACCTGGTGAGGTCTCTATTATCTTCCATTATAAGGAATGTTGAGCGTCTCGAACTTCACGATCATTTATCGTGTTCCATAAGTCGTAGTATCGATTGAAGACACCTAGAAGCTTTGTTCAAATTAACGGCCACTCCATCTCATGACGCAACAAACCCACAACTATAGCTCGAAATCCACAATTCCCATTAGGCTGGACGTCTTGCATATGTGTAAGGTATGGATAGAAGCAAGGTGGAATAAAGCTTTTATAATGGATAAGCAAGTTATTTTAGGCTAGAGGCAAGAAAGGTAAAGTTGGTACGTCTTGTATTGATAAGGTTTTTGAGGCTTTTCCTTTTCTTTCCTTTGTCTAGAGCCCTTCGCAAGCTCAACGATGAATATGGGTGCCTGTAGACGAAGACTATCCATCTTAATAAACGAGCTAT
This sequence comes from Scalesia atractyloides, assembly GCA_947069175.1. Taxonomy (NCBI): domain Eukaryota; kingdom Viridiplantae; phylum Streptophyta; class Magnoliopsida; order Asterales; family Asteraceae; genus Scalesia; species Scalesia atractyloides. The sequence goes on from CAMTDV010000024.1 coordinate 90,205,119, forward strand.
GCCTCACAGTTGTCTAGTATGACTCTTGTGTTGTAATGACCCCTGATTCACCATAACTGTGATGATACGAGTCACCTTTTGTTGAAATAAACTGTATTTGGAAGGTTCCATAAACAAACTATTTTTTTTGTTGTTGAGCCTTTAAAGTGGGACGTCCACATTGGTTTTTCTACACGAGTGGTTGTTTTACATTTGTAAGAAGGGGATTAACCACCTCTTTTATCTTTGAAATCATGGTCTTCTTTACCGCTCTCGGCTTCCCCATTATATGTCGTTTAACTTTCTCGATATCGTTGTCAACGTCAATAACCTCCTCCTGAACATCTTCATTCATAGTGATCATATCTAACATTCTCCCAAAGGGATCTATCGACTCTTGCGGAATACTGTCACCTAAATTACAGTAATAAACAGTCGAGAACGTGTAAATCAGGGTGTAATGAAATGCAACAAAGATAAGACGTGATGAGTCAAAGGATATATCACATGTCTATGGGCACTGTAACAATTGGCATGTGGATGGCAACCTATAGCTAGTAAAAAAGATAGTCACATGTACCGCTAGCATCTTGCAACTTATCTATGGCGTTGATTTCATTAAGTAATAGATTTAGACAAGCATCTGAAACATTCTTTCATAGGAAAATCGAAAACTGGTATGTCATGGTCAATCGGAAGTCGTTGCACATACAAGGACTCCCCTGGTCATGTGCCTTATAAACCCACGCACAATGACCTTGCACACATATCGACGACATTCGTCACGCCAGCTGCCATCCAAGGGTGTGCACACGCATGCCCGCTATCTATCTGACCACATGTACATTGACAAAACTACAAAGGCAGCTCTCAAGTGGCTTGTAGTGTTGCAAGTGTGCTAAATATGCCATCAAAGCACCACATTGCACCCATCGCCCATGCCACGCGCACACGTGTGTGTAGGTGCGAGTAAGGGTGCTCTGCACCCTTTTAGGATCCCCACTAGTGTTTGCCCAAAGGTAAACAACTTGCAAGGAGTGCCCCTCCTAATAAACCACTTCAAGTTTTCATCCCACCTATGTGGGACAAGTTGACAAAGCTTAATCCATTTTCTTCATCTTTGGTTGTTCCAAGTATACAACTTCAAGCCTTGATATATCGTTCCTCTTATTTTCATTTTGGACATAGTATGGTTCGTTATGCTGATCTCACAACGTAGAACACAAACCCATAAATAATTATTTTAAATATAATTATTGGTTTCCAAAACAATGAAAACCCCTTTTCACTATAATTTCCAACAGTCCCCCATATGAATGGAGATCGATAAAACACACAAAATTCCCCAATGAAACCTCGATAGCCGAGTATTGCAGGATAGGTAGGTGTTACCTTTGAACCTTTCTTTGTGAAGCATACTTAGCCTACTAAGGTATTCTAGACATGATGTCCTTCAACAACCCCCCATTTGTGTAAACGACAATACACTTCAAAAAATACTTTCCTTGGCCGGTCCATCCCCTCATTATCATGTCCATTAATGGTCATGGAACACTCTCCAGGTTCTGTGGGAGCTCTCAGAATTGTGCCCCAATTCCATTCGAAGCGACCAGACTTCTCTCCAACATAGGTGATTTCCCTTAGAATCATTAAAAGCGTTATGGCTTACCATGATTTACACACATCATTTAACCATATATTATGCTTAGCGTCACAACAATGCCACTGAATATTATAGGAATGGACTAAGATGTATTTAAACACCCTTTGATAGTTTTAGGGGGATATATAAATATAAACATAGATCTTCGGATCTCTAGTTAACTAGGTTAGGTTTCCCTCATGTCCTTTTTTTCTCATGGCATTAGTCTCTTTCCACAACTTGATCTTTTATCAACCTGCTGGTTGTTAGATCCACAACATTGTCTCTGAATTTGCTAAGTCAACAGTGATAATATGAAATTTAGATCAGTTGTTCTAACCTATTGTTGACTTGCTAGTCATTTTGCGTTTTATCCCAGTTTTAAGACTTATAACTATTGATCTCAACTTGGATCTAGTTATAGTACCGTGTCTTTAGAATAACATGATACTCAATTCATGGCTATTGTTGGGATTGAACCCTATGAAAGGAACAATGATATAAAGCCAAACAACACTATCCGAGCTTTGATTAAACTATCAGAGGTTACATCCTCTGATGTACTTACGATGCTTTCCATAAAGACTGCTCATCCTATCATCTGCCTTCACAAAGTTTCAAGGTCTGCCAGAGTTAACAAGGACAGAGGATAGGAATCATAGTTTAGTCATTAGCTTAGTTAATCAATTTAACAGTGCCAAGCACTGATAGTTAGTATAAGCAGTGTTTAGAGTTAGTTACATATTGTTTCATGTCACTATCAACCCTGACGTCATCAAAGATGCTAAGAGGTTAGATAGTTAGTATAAATAGGCAACTCTTGTAACCTTTAAACTTATCTCTTAAAAGATCAACTTTCGCATATCATCTTCTCTGCATTTTCTCATTACCAAACTGTTAATTGCAAAGGCTGAGGGGGAGTTTGTGAATCACATGCAAGTTAATTAACTTGAAAGCATGATGATGATGAAAACAAATGACCATTGCTTGTAGTAAAAGTTTTCCATCTTATTCCGCTGCAAATCTCTTTTAATTCAATCATTTTCCATTTTTGAAACAAAAACTACATGAAATTCAAACTCAAATCCTAACAATTGGTATCAGAGCTTGATTCATCAAATTCGATCTAACAATCGATTTGGTTCGAACAGATCAGCTCTCTTGCTATTCAGTTTGGTTATTTTTATTTGATATTCAGAGTTTTTACTATGTTCAAAGTTTTTAAAAACAAAATCTGAAAAAAATCAACTGAAAATGTCTCAAAACACACAGGATGCCAATTCTGGATCCTTGTTCAAACCGCCGATGCTCAAAAGAAATGAATATTTCATTTGGCAATGACGGATGGGTCACATCCTTGCCCAGCAAAGCACCGGTTGCTGGAGATCTGTTGCTTATGGACTTCATGTTCCAATGGTTCCAAGCATAGAAGATCCAACCAAACAAGTGCCAAAAAATCCTGAAAACTTTTCGGAGCAGGATTTCCAGAAAATTGAATTGGATGCTAAGGCATTTTGCATAGTTGCTTCGGCCTTACCCAATGAAATTTATGCTGGTCTACTCCATTGCAATAGTGCAAAGGAGTTATGGGATGCACTTAAGGAGCAATTCGGTGGGACTGAGGAAGTGATAGAAATTAATAGAGAAGTTCTAAATCAGCAGTATGAAATGTTTTGTCACTTGAAAGGGAAGTCTCTAACACAACAATTTGAACGTTACAGCTGTCTCATCAGTGAACTTAGACTGGTTAACGTGGTTCTACCTAATTCGACTGTCAATAGTCTTTTCCTTAGATCGTTACCGGATGAGTGGGAGACTGTAGCTTATGTAACAAGAAAATCTGTTGGGTTTATAGATATGTCGTTGACACAACTTCATGGGATACTCCTCACTTATGAGATAGAGTTGAACCAGAAAAAGAAGTTGCAAGAATCTGGCAAAATGACTGATGATTACTCATTAGGTAATACAGCTCTTTTTGGCCAAGAAGAGGGTTCTGGCAGCAGTAAGGACCAAAGTTATGATCACTATATAGATATTACATCTTGTGGGAACTTTGGATCTGAAACATATGCACCCAACTATGCTTTTACTGCTAGTGGGGAAAGCCAAACCTATGACAATCTATCCTTTGAGCTGAATGATTTACAACACACTGAACCTTCTGTCTTGAGGAAATGGATATTTTGCACCAACTGGTCCTATTGAGTGTTAGGGCTAGTAAATTTTATAAGAGAACTGGTAGAAAAGTCCCAGGTTTGTATGGAGGGTTGAAGGTTGGGCTGGATAAATCAAAAGTCAAGTGTTATAAGTGTAATAGGCTAGGACACTTTGCCAGAGAATGCAGGTCTCAAAGTTCTGGATCAATAGTGACTCATCCTGGCCCTAGACCTCAGCACACATAAAACACTGCTCATTATTCCCAATATACCCCTGCTCAACATGTTCAAAACACTGCCCATTTTGCACACCCTGCTACCACTGTTCCAGTGCATTATGTTCAATCCACTGCTCCACAAATTCAATATGTTCAGGCATCATCACATCCTCAAGTGCTTGTACAACAAGCACCCATTGTTACACAACATGTTCAAACCACTGCTAGTCAAGCAGAGGTTGGTCAACAAAGCTTTTTCACACAAAGTTATGTTGACTGGAGCAGTTTGCCTGAGGATTTGACTGATGAAAACTTTGCTTTAATGGCCAAAAATGATGTTGAACAAGAATTTTGTTTAATGGCCTTAGAGAGAATTGCTGAAGGTGTTGAATCTGTGGAGATAGTGTCAAAGTCTGATGAAGTTCAAGTTTGTGATGAAACAGTGGTTTCAAGTGAAGAAAGAGAAAATGCTGCTAATAAGGAAAAGAACTCTCCTACTGACCCATGGAACATTGATGTGTGTGAAGATGAGTGTGATTGTGCTCTTATGGCTGCTACAAAGGTATCACCTCAGATCCTTAAAGATCTATGTTCTGACAAATGCATCATTGCTTTTGCAAACATCAAAAAAGTGAATGAAAACTTAAGAAACAAAATTTTAGAAGATGAACTTAATTTTGAAAAACTGATTAAAGAGTCAAAATCAAAGTTAAGTGAAAAAGATTCTGAAATGAGTAGCCTAAGACATGAATCAAGCATAACCAAGGACTAACTCCAAACTATGGTAGAAAAATACCAAGTTTGTAAAAAGGAGTTAGAAGAACCCAAATCACTTGTGAAAAATGGGTTGAGTCCTGCAAGGTTATGAAATTATGCTTGATGCTCAGATCAAGAGCAACATCAAGTTTGGTGTAGGTTTTAGAGCCTATGACCAAAATGAGAAAAATGTTGCTGAAATTGATTCTGAGTTGGTTGAAGTTGTCCCCACAAATTTGGCTGGTGAAGAGATAAAAATCACAGATAAAGTTGGAAACAAAATTGTTTTGGAAAAACCAGAGGTTTCAACAAAAGATAAAGAAATTGAAAAATATCAGTTTAAACCAACCTGGTCAGATGAATGTGATATATTAGAGAACTTTAAGCCAATGGACTTCACAACCACTGATGGTATTAAAGCCCCAAAAGCACTGGTGATCCCTATCAAAGATGTGACAGCAGAGGTTACAACCACTGCTGAGAAAAAGTCTGATAGGAAAAGAAGAGTAAAGATTAAAAACTTGTTTTGTGAATTTTGTGAAAAAAAAAATCATGTGGCTGCAGATTGTTTTCTTTTAAAAGCCTATGACATTAACAAAACTTGTGTTATCAAAAACTCTTCAAAATGCACCAGCTGCAGCAAAACAAATCACTCAACTCAACAGTGTGCCTATCTCAAAAACTATGAACAAAAGGTAAAAGAGATCAAGGCAAAAGCACTTGAAAGAGAAAGTTCAAGTTCTGTTGGAAATAAATCCAAGCAGAATTTCAAACCAATTGAAACATCTGTTACAAAAGCCTTAACCAAAACCTCTGCTCAAAGAGAGGTGCAAGTGACAGATGCTCCACCATCAAACTCATTTCCAAGAGGGTATGGCCAACCTGCTTACAAAAAGGTTCCTCATGCTTATGAATGTTACAAAAAGCCTTCAAAGCAAAGAGTAAACAGGCACCCTTATGGATACAATCATCTGATAGGAAATGGTCAAGAGCAGATGTTACAAGAAAAATTCAAAACCACTGACCATTGTCCTAGACTTGAGGCTGGACCATCTGTGACCCCATCCAAAGCCATTTTGGCTTTGGAGACCAATCTTAACTGATCTATTTACTTAAATGTGCAGGGACCCTCTACTTGCCTTGATAGCTTATGGTATGTAGATAGTGGAGGTTCCAGGCACATGTGTATTCTTAGGCTTTAATTGGGAAAGCATAAAGATAAAAGGGTTGGAATGTTTTCGAAGTATAAAAGGATAAAAACAGATTTCTTGAGAGGAGAGAGAGTTTTTAACTCTAGGACAAAGTGTGTTGAAAAACTTTGAATGTGAAGTTCAATGAACTATCATCACTGAAAATCCCAGTAAATCCTGCTGAGCCTTTTGATTTAGATAAATTCACATTTGCTGATGTTTCTATCAAGCTAGACAATGCAGGTACACCACAATCATATGAAGAAGATCAAGATCAAGGATATTACTGTGTGCTTCCACAAACAAAAGTCTATTCTTCAAACAGAGGATCAAGTGCTACAAGCTCTTGTGTAAACTCTGTCACTTCTGGGTCAACAGTGGTTGATCCTCAAACCTCTGCCAGTTCACAAAATCAAACATCTGTTGATAAAAGTCCTACATCTGGGCACCAAAATCATCAGAATGTTACCTCTATACCCCCAATACCACCACCATTCTCATCAGTGGCTGATACTTCAATTTCACCAGCAGAGGTTAGCTCAGATGATACACATTTGCAGCCATCATCTCAAAATGCTATTGTTCCATACCAAGGTGATTTGATTTATCTCAAAAGCCATCCGGCAGATCAAGTTATTGGCAACATCAAATCTGGGGTGCTCACACGAAGCCAATCCCAAAATATTTGTCTTTTTGCTGGCTTTCTATCACTCATACAGCCAGTCAAGTACCAAGAGGCACTAAAAGACAAAAGCTGGGTAGAGGCCATGCAAGAAGAACTCCTTTAGTTCAAAAGACAACAAGTTTGGGAGCTTGTGCCACTGCCAAAAGATGTAAGTCCAATTGGTACAAAGTGGGTCTTCAAAAACAAAACTGATGAAAGGGGTATTGTTGTCAAAAACAAAGCACGGCTCGTGGTTCAAGGCTACAGACAGGAAGAAGGTATAGATTATGATGAGACTTTTGCTCCTGTAGCAAGGTTGGAAGCTATTCGCCTGTTCTTAGCTTTTGCTGCTAACCACAACATAAAGGTGTTTCAAATGGATATAAAGAGTACATTTTTGTATGGAAAAATCAAAGAAGAGGTGTATGTCTGTCAACCTCCAGGTTTTGAAGATGCATTCCATCCTGATCATGTCTACAAGCTCAACAAAGCATTGTATGGCTTGAAACAAGCACCAAGAGCCTGGTATGAAACTCTATCCACTTTTCTCTTATCAATAGGGTTTACTAGAGGCAAAATAGATAAAACCCTATTTTTAAAATGGAAAGGAAAAGATTTGATGCTTGTCCAAATTTATGTGGATGACATCATTTTTGGATCCACAAGCACTGCTATGTGTGAAGAGTTTTGAAAACTCATGGCAGCAGAGTTTGAGATGAGTGCAATGGGTGAGCTCCAATGTTTTCTTGGTCTTCAAGTGAAACAATTGCACAATGGTACATTTATCCATCAAAACAAGTATGTGAAAGAACTGCTTAAAAAGTTTGATATGGATGATTGTAAACCATGTAGCACACCCATGGCAACCTCCAAGCTAGTCACCATTGATGGTAAAGATGACCTTGTTGATCAAACTCTTTATAGAAGCATGATTGGGTCTTTACTGTACCTAACTGCATCCAAGCCAGACATCATGTTTGCAACATGTGTTTGTGCCAGATCACAGGCAGTACCTAGAAAGTCTGACCTTATTGCTGTAAAAAGGATATTCAGATACATAAAAGGTGCTCCCACACTTGGTATCTGGTATCCAACTAATGGGAATATTGAGCTTTCAGGTTTTTCAGATAGTGACTTTGCTGGTTGTAAAACTACAAGGAAGTCCACATCAGGAGGTTGTCAATTCCTAGGTGATTGTCTAGTGTCTTGGCAAAGCAAAAAGCAGGTTGCACTTCAACATCCACTACTGAGGCAGAGTATATTGCTGCTGCTAGCTGCAATGCTCAACTCTTGTGGCTTCAAAACCAGTTGTTGGATTTTGGTATCATTGCACTAAAGACTCCACTCAAATTGGACAGTCAAGCTGCTGAAAATATCATCAAAAATCCAGTTTCTCATTCAACTACAAAGCACATTGACATCAGACATCACTTTGTGAGAGATTGCTATGAAAAAGGTTTGATTTCTTTGCATCATGTCCATACTTCAGATCAATGGGCAGATGTTTTAACCAAGGCATTGGATACATCTACCTTTGAAAAATTGATCTCAAGGCTTGGTATGCTAAACATGGATTAAAAACAAGTTTTCTTGTAAATTCATGTGTACATAGCATCAAAATGTTTTCAGAAATTCACAAATTCCTTAAAAATAGTTTAAAATTGAAAATTTTCAATAAATCTTTAAAAGTCTGATCACAACATCTGTTTGCTCAAAACCTCTTATAGGCTTTAAAATCTTATCCACTGATACAGTGTATCCTCTGACTTCTATTTTTCACCTCTTCAAAACCACTGATGGCTATCCTCTTATAGTGTTAACAAAATCAGTATTGTCCAAACCACTGTCCTAAAACAGTGTTTTGCCACATCAACGGTTACTTTTCTCATCAGAGGTTACACGTGGCCAGATGTTAGCCATCCGATCTTGCAACAGATGCCACGTCATGTTCACTTTTTCAAAACCCTTATAAAACCCATGTTTTATCTCACCAGTGGTTACCGTAAACTGTGTCGATTTCAAAATCTCAAAACAGTTTTTCTCTCAAACACCATGGCTCCCAAATCAAAATCTTCAAAATCCAAAGCTAAATCGCAAGAAGAACCTCCACCTTTCACTCTCATAATCAAAACCCCACACAACTACACTGCCATACTTGAAGAAAACGACGCAAATACTCGCTATCATCCAATGATTCGAATTTTGCAAAAGTCTAAATTCTTGCACATGTTAACCGTTAAAGCCCCCATTTACATTGATGCTCTTCGTGATTTCTGAAAAAAATGCAAAGGTTCACTCATCTGCTGATAGTGTTCCTTATACATTAATTTCAAGAGTAGGGGGAGTGCTGATGCAAATTAGCCCCCAATCGATCTCTCAAGTTTTCAAGTTAAATGACATACAACACCCTATGCCATTTCCAATTAATGAGATCCAAGCAGAGTTTATGGAAAGAGGTTATATCGGCCAGATGAAAGGTATGACCATTTTTGAACCTAACTTTCCTGCTGAGATGAGATTTTTCTTTCACACCATTCTTACTTGTCTCTCAGCAAAATCCACTGCTTTCAATGAAATCCCATTGAACATGCAATATCTGGGGTATGCAATTTTAACTGACACCGATTTGAACTACTCCTAGATACTGTTCAATGATCTTGTGAATAACTTTAAAAATATTGAAAAAAGAAAAGCTTTTTTGATGCATCCACGTTTCTTGAGTGTTTACTTACAGGATCAAATTAAAGGTCCTGCAAGTAAAATTGGCGTTGTGGTTAATCCAGGCAGCCTTAATCATGAAATATTCACCAGAATAACAAACCAAGATAAAGTTGAGAAAACACAAGTAGAGGAGGATGAGTGTAACATCCGTCAAAAACGGATTTACCAAACCCGCTCCGTTTATTAACCGAACAATCAGTTAAAAATTTCTTTGCGATTTAATGCCCAAAATAATTTTAAACGATACATAATTAATTATTATATGGGAATATATAATTAGTTTTTGAAAAACTGTTAAAAATAAGAAAATAAAAATGTTTTGGCACTGCCGGGTTTCGAACCCGGGTCAGTCGCCGGGTCACGCTTCAACAGACTTAACATTCAACACTTAAACCACTGCGCCACTGATGTTTCTTGTTAAATGTTAGAATCATTTAATTCATAACATGACTTTCCGAATTCAAAACCGGCGCCCAAAGTTCAGTCGTCGGAAATCCCGGCGATCTCGCGACATTTAACGACATCTTCAGTTATAACGTAAACCTTTACTAGGACATCGGTTATAACCGACGTCTGAGTCCGCGACACAAACTATAACCGCCGGAAAACATAATGACTTTGAATCAAGTCGGAAATTGGACCAAGTTCATCGATAACTTGCCTTATAAATACCCCCTCGAACCTCTGCGAACATTTTCGCTCAAAACCGCACTCTTTATTGGCGAAAACTCACTCGCCGGAAATCTTCTGCTCATCGCCGGAAAACCGAACCCTCCACTTCTAAGCCTTACTGAACCCCCTGAGCTTATACCGAAGTCATCCACATCCTTTTCAAGCTTTCTGAAGACTCGCTGCTGCAAGACACACGTCGCCGGAAGTGGTTGCTGTCGCCGGAGTTCTGCCGGAGAAACAGAGGAATCCAGTCGGTATACCTCACGCTTAAATCGTCCCTTCTTTTTATTTAATCTCACCTGTAATTAACTAAAAAACGCTAAAGAAACCGATTAAAACATTGAACCAGTCGGATTTCCGATTCTGGTTAAAATCTAACGAAGAAGACGATGTTGCAGTAACATATAAGTTTAATTAAAATCAAGATATAACTCGGGTTAGACACACAGTCCAGCGGTGGACTGTGTGCACAATAAACACACTAACGTCTCGAGTTCGAATCTTGTTCCACACACGCTGCCTTAATAAAAATGTCTTTTTTTGTTAACTGAACCGGATTCATTTCATAAATATGTTAAGTATAATAATAACCAGAATAATAACAAAGATAGACACACAGTCCAGCGGTGGACTGTGTGTATGTTTAAATCACAGGTCACGAGTTCGAGTCCGGGCTACCGCACCGGCCCGGATAATTATTAAACTTTTTATTTAAGACAGAAAAGGAAATGTTCAGTTTGTATTTAAGTATAATAAAAATCGGTTTATATAACATGTGAAACACACAGTCCAGCGGTGGACTGTGTGTTAACGCAACCCACAGGTCCCGGGTTCGAGACCTGTGGAGCGCACCGTTCCGATTCAATTAAATCGTTTTTAAAAATAAAATGATTTTCGGTTTAATCTAATTAATATATAAATATAATTAAAAACAGAAATATTTCGGGTTAGACACGTAGCTCAGTTGGTAGAGCTCGTGCACACGTACGGGAGGTCTCGGGTTCGAGCCTCACTCAGCGCACAATTACACACATACGAACCGGTCAAGGTCAACGGTCAAAAAAAGTCAATTTTTTTTATTATTTTTATTTATTTATTTTATTTAAAAATCAATTAAAAATACTTAAAAATAACATTTTTAAGGTTAGAAAATAGCCTTAAACTCACAAAAATGCACCCAACAATCCTACTAAAATGGATAAATAAAACCCGTTTACTTACCGAACCATAATGCTATTTATCTAGGTTAATTTCACTCGTGGTTAAAACCATTTCGCGTGCATTCAACATCATCAACCGAACGCACCCACTGTGAGTGAATCTTACAACTCCCCCTTTTAATTACACGTTTTGGGGTGTGTCATGTGTCACAAAATAATTAACTCGTTTATTTAAACTTGTGCCATACCATATCGTGATCTAAACTTAGATTGTTTATATTGTTGTGATTGCTTATTTCATTTTGTCAAATTATATGAAATTCATTCATTAAGCCCATCAGTTCCTCGTGGGAGACGAGTTGAACAACGCGTGCCTCAAAACCAATCCATTATTGTTCATGTGTGTATCATTGAGTTTATATTGTTTGTAGTTATGTCTTTCATATTATCATGTTTATGCAATTCATTCATTAGGCCCATCAGTTCCTCGTGAGAGACGAGTAGAGCAACGCGTGCCTCTAAACGTTCCATTATTGTTAATGTGTGCTTTATTTAATACCTAATGATTGTTGAGTAAGTTTACATCTATTTTTACTCATGTGTGGTTGTGCACTCATTTCATAATCAATTAAATAAACTTGTTCAAATGTTTTCCATAGGATTCACTCGCCAACTTTCTGTTGATCAAAAAACCCTTTACACATGATACAGGTGAACAGGATGAAGCAAGGAAAACATAGGAAATGCCTTAGAAGAAAACAAAGAAGCTTAGATTGATGTTAGGTCATGATGTAATTATAGTTGTAATTCTCCATTAAAGTGTATTAATGAATATGAAACGTATAATAAATGTCATGAGCTTTGATGATAACCCAATCATGCCCCGATCACCTTTTCCGCTGCGGGTCGGGGTGTGACAATGAGCAAGTTTTACCAGAACAAAATGTTCAATCTCAACCTCTTGCTACTTAGCCCACTGCTCTTGGTGATCAGGGTAACACAACCGCTGCCCTGAAACCCACACCAAAAATGTCCAAAAAGAAAACCAAAACAATCTCCAAAAAGCCCACCAAACCCAAAAAGGGTCATCTGGAAGATGAGATCCTAGAGGTTAACCCAGTGACAGCACCAAAGTCACAAACCACTGCTGCTAATTCTTTCCAGCAGATGGTTCAAAGATCTCCCACTAACTTTGAAACTCCTCCTTCTTCCTCACAAAAGGAAAAGGTTGTAGACACAGAGACACCACTTTATGAAGCTCTAGATCCACTTGGGTCTATCTTCCACAGCCCCTCTCCCAGGGCAATCTCGCCTTCTACTCAACCACCTTCACCGATACCTTCACTTCCACCCACAATTGTACCATTGCTCAATGCAATTGAATTAGTTCAGACATAAACCAGCACTTCTCAACAACCTATTACTGAGAATATACTTCATCCAATGGCTGAGTCTGATTCTTTATTCATTGCTAGCCCATCAGCAAATGAAGAGGCTACATCCCTTGGGTTACATGTAACCCTTGGTGATATTTCAACACAAGCCGCCACTACAATTGCTGAACTCCCTAGTTCTCAATTGGACAGTGGTTTCATTAATAAGACTTGGTTGAAGGCAACCACTGCTGAGACAACAACTATTACCTCTATTATGGGAAGTCCCCAGTACCAAGACAAAGGGGCATCTATGTTTGAAGCTGGTCCTAATACCACTGCACATGATAACATAGATAAAACTACCACCACTGGTAGGAGTTCAGATGATCCTATTAAATTAGGTGATGATCTAAAATACCAGGATTTGACGGAGAGAGTGACCAGAATAGAAAACTCTGTTGGTGAAATCAAAGATTTACTAAAGCAGATGATAGCTACAAAAAGTCAACCCTCTGTTCTATCCACTGCTGATCTCAAAGAAGCTCTTAACCCTCTGTTTCAACATCAACAACATTATTTGGATTTACAACACAAGCATCATGTGTATAATGTTCGAAACATGTTTGAATCAAGGTATCAAGACATTGCAGCAGACATTAAAGCCATCAAAGCACATCTACTCACAACCACTGGCCATGCACCTCCAACGGTCATATTTGTTACAACATATGAAGCCAAAAAGGGGGAGAAACCTTTGGGTCCAAAGAAGCTAACAATAGATGATGATAAGGCCAAACCTACATTGAACATTCCAAGGCCTGATGGTTCAAAGAAGATTGATTTGACTGATGAAATTGTGGCCAAGGCAAGGGCTAGTCACAAGAAGAATGTGATTGAGGAGAGCAGAGTGTGGGTTGAGAAAAAGATTGATCAGCAAAAAGAAAAAGGAGAGGTTGGTACTTCTTCAAAAAGAGCTCCTGCTAGAAAAGCCGGGCAACCAACATCCACACCTCCTAAAACTAAGCCTGAAACCAGTCCAACCATTAAAACCTCTGCCTCTCAAAAACCTATCACATCTTCAAAACCATAACCCACATCCACACAAGCAGATGTTACAGCAACTATTGTGTCAACATCTGTTGATACAGCAGAGGTTGCAACAGATGCATCTCTATCCACTGCCATAATCACATTTCCCACATCAACTCAACCATTATCCACACCACCAAAAATCCCACAACCACCATCACCTACTTTAAGGTTTAAAAGGAGGAAAATTACAAAAGTGATAAATGATGATGAGATCTCTGCACCTCTTCCACTATCATCAACACCAGTGAACCCCACATCAGTGCTTACAACTTCTTCAGCTCTTAAAATCATTCATGCATCAAAATTGTATCCTCTTGATTTACCAGCAGTCAGGGAAGAGATCCTAAGTTTCCTTTCAGAGGATGACACTGACAAAAGAACAATTCTATCCCTTGATGGCTATCCAAGACAGCAAATGTTGATGCCTATCTAGAATTAAAAAAGAAGCAAGCAGAGGATATTGCCAAAAGAGAATCAGCTGGTAAAAATGATAGAGAGATACAGATTATCATGTCCTTTCAACTGAGTAAAGTCACCATTCTACAAAATTTTGTCAAGGATCTGAGCAACCAGTTGTCAGTAAGGGAAGATAAGTCGCTCAAGAGTGAACTCATTGAGTATATCATGGAAAAGAAGATGTATAAGACAACAAGGCCTCAGTTCAGGGATTGGAGCATAGATGAGCTGAGAGAAGAAATCAATAGAATGTAAAAAATGTTGAAAGACCCTCTCAAAAAGCCAAATCCTCCCAACTGGGATTTATACAAGAAAGATATCTCTGAAAATGTCTTGAAGTTGAAGAGAATGAAGCAAGAACTGATCCAAAATCATTATCATTCCAAAAACCAAGTGATGAGATGGGGTGAGGTGAGGGTGTTAGACACTTACAAAAGTTTGGAAGAAAGAAGGAAAAAGGATCCATCCATGCCTCCCAAGCCTGACTACTCAAAGGAAGATGCTATCCTCAGAGCTCAACTCTCTAAAAGGTCCAGATCAACATCTGTCCATTCCACACTTGCCCTGCAACACAGGAAAAAGCAAGGGGAGATGAATGAAAAGACTGACAAAGAGTTTGAGGATACATTTATCAAAGAAGGGATTCAAAATATGATTGATTATCACATAGATGATACAAGTGCCAAGCTGGCCAAAGATTTGTCAAAGATGACTCATTTACAAACCTCTGCAATAAAGGCTCCTTCAAGAAAACCATCAGACCCAAAAATTATAAAATGGAAGGTCGACAAAGACACCAATGAATTGACATTGCTCAAGTCTGATGGTGCAGCCACTAAACTATCCATGGAAGATGCTTATGAGCTTACAGTAGAAGACTTCCAAGAACTACTATGTTTAGAGCTGGTGAAGGATGCGGATGACATGGAATCTCTTAACTTTGAACTTCAATTCAAAGGTCAAATAAGAGAATTCCTTCTGAGGAATAAAAACCAAGAATAAAGTGTTTTTGGCATCATCTGTTCCAGGGGGAGATTGTTGGGATTGAACCATATGAAAGGAATAGATGATATAAGGCCAAACAACACTATCCGAGCTTTGGTTCAACTATCAGAGGTTACATCCTCTGATGTACTTACACTGCTTTCTATAAAGACTGCTCATCCTATCATCTGCCTTCACAAAGTTTCAAGGTCTGCCAGAGTTAACAAGGACAGAGGATAGGAATCAGAGTTTAGTCATTAACTTAGTTAATCAATGTAACAGTGCCAAGCACCGATAGTTAGTATAAGCAGTGTTTAGAGTTAGTTACATATTGTTTCCTATCACTATCAACCCTGACGTCATCAAAGCTGCTCAGAGGTTAGATAGTTAGTATAAATAGGCAACTCTTGTAATCTTTAAACTTATCTCTTAAAGATCAACTTTCGCATATCATCTTCTCTGCATTTTCTCATTACCAAACTATTAATTGCAAAGGCTGAGGGGGAGTTTGTGAATCACATGTAAGTTAATTAACTTGAAAGCATGATGATGATGAAAACAAACGACCATTGCTTGTAGTAAAAGTTTTCCATCTTATTCCGCTGCAAATCTCTTTTAATTCAATCATTTTCCATTTTTTAAACAAAAACTACAAGTAATTCAAACTCAGATCCTAACAGCTATACACATTTTCATCATGCCTTTGGTATGTCATAAGTGACACCTTACTTGATTTTGAATCTAACCAACTGGCATTCGAGTCCAATCAACTCGATTGACTCTATATAACCATTGTGTACTCCACTTGGTTATGTATTTGCAATATTTATTTGGATTACTAAATTCCCTATTACTAAACCTTCCACATTCAAATGCAAATCACCCATATTTAAGTGTTATTGGATAACATCTGAATGGTATGATGAAAGGTTCTCCCTTTCATGGCAAGTTTGAGAAAACTTCTCAACTATCATTTCTATATACCCTAAAGGGTTATTTCTTAAATGGCCACATGGCTTGCATGTTGAATAAGTTTGAGTAATATCATTAAACGATGACTATGATACACCCATGACATCATAGCAAATATCTATATCTTAGTGTTATTTAGGTCACCGGAATAGAGACTCTACTTAGATTACACTTGCTTACATGAGCTTCTGAGAAATATGAGTTTTCCTCATATGAAACCGGATAGAATCATCCACAACGATCTAGTTAGTTGGTCCTCTCAAGTTATGAAATTATATTTACAGTTTTGTTCATACAAAATTCATTCTCATGTCATTCCATATTTTGAATATATAAAGTTAATTGAATCTCCGTTGTGCATCTAAATTAACAAGTAGTTTGGCATTCTTCATACAACAATACTTTAGCATGTGAATAGAAGATACATCATTATGATTCTTCACAGGGTTAAGAGATAACACACTATCTCTTACGAACATTCATTTCTTAGTTTAGACACGATAACAAAATTTATTTTACCATCCAAAACCTCGTTTTCTAGGAAGGTCACAAGACTATTTAACTTTATCCATGAGGATCATAACTCATTTTCCTTTACTTTCTAAGGCATCACCATTGACTCTTAAGGACTTAAACTTAAGTCTTAACTCCAGTTACTTTGATGAATACATTCATCACCAACAAGATGAATTTATATATATAAAATCACTAAAGTCTTCAAATTTAGTCAATTAGACTAATTCTCAACAACATGGCATTCACATATGCCTAAAGTGATTTATATATTTCGATTGTTCTTTTCTTTGAAACCATATATTGGGTCTACAAGTCATAAAAATTCTAAGTCTTATAATAAATTGTACTAAATTTATTAACATATATTTTTTCATATGTCAGTCTTTGAAAACATAAATGTGCATTTCCATGTTGATGCTCTTAACATTAGATGACATATCTCGTTTTCGTGTATTTCGTCTCAATACACTCACCACGTTTCTCATACTTCTCTCATGATGTGGTTCGAGATTTGATGTGACTTAGTACATAGAGTTAATTACTGTTTTCGTCCCAGTGGTTTGTCAAAAATCACTATTTCAGTCCATTAGTTTAAAAATTGCGATTTCTGTCCCTGTGGTTTCACTTTCGTAACCATTTCAGTCCACCAACTTAACTACATCCATGTATTCTGTTAACTTTGGGTGAAATTACCAAACTGCCCTTATGGTTTAATTAAAAAAACACTGGTCACAGGTTTCGAACCTACGACCTTTGCTTTGAAATGTGATTGTTAAACCAATAGGCCATGTATCAAGATTGTGAATGAATTCAAATAGTTTTTCTTATAACATAGCCTATTCATCATCTTCCCCACACCTTTCATCTTTATCAATGGCAGAAGCCACCATTAACAACCCAACATCTTCAATTGAATCGCCGGAGAAGATGATTGTTGCAGCATAACAGATTCAATTGAATCGTCGGAGAAGATGACCGGGGCCGCCGGAGATGAGGTGTGGTGGTGTGTGGCGGAGGCGGAGGGTGGTGGTGGCGAGGTGGTGTGGCGGAGGTGTAGTGGTGTGTGACGAGGATGGTGGTGGTGTTAGGCAGAGGTGGTTGTGCGGTGGTGTGTGACGAGGATGGTGGTGGTGTGTGGCGGAGGTGGTTGTGGTGTGGCGGAGGTGGTTTAGGGTTAATGGTGACTTCTCCATTGATAAAGATGAAAGGTTTGGTGAAGATGATGATGTTTTGACGGATTTTAAAATGAAAGGTATAGTCTGCACTTTAGATAGATGAAACACAAAAGTTTTTTTGGGCAATTTTCCCATGTTATTAATTTGATATTCATTGTGTTATAGTGTTTTGTGGTCTTCATTGTATTTTACGCATCTAGGTTTTCAAAAAAATTTCAAAAGCGTAGAATTAGTATACTTATTTTAAAGATAACAAGTGCCCATTAGGCTATGTTATAAGGAAATCAATTTGAATTCATTCACAACCTTGATACATTGCCTCTTGGTTTAACAATCACATTTCAAAGCAAAGGTCACAGGTTTGAAACCTGTGACCAACGTTTTTTTAATTAAACCTTAGGGGTAATTTAGTAATTTCACCCCAAAGTTAGCAGAATAAATGGATGGAGTTAAGTTGGTGGACTGAAATGGTTACGAAAGTGAAACCACAGGGACTGAAATCGCAATTTTTAAACTAATGGACTGAAATAGTGATTTTTGACAAACCACAGGGACGAAAACAGTAATTAACTCTATTACATAAGTCAGGATCACAACTCGCTCATTGTGTTTGTGCAAATCACTTCTTGCAGTTTCCATTATAATAAATATCTTTATTCGATTTTTCAAATATGAATCGATCAAAATAAATATCCGTTTTGCATTTTTCTTTTCAAGTTATCCTTATTATCTTTTGATCAAACTTATTTATCTAAAAAAATAAACCTCAATGATAGTCCAACATTTTAATAAAAAAATACTAATATATTTAACGGATACAAAAATTATATCTGAACATCAAATCTCAAAGTGTTATTATCTTCAACACTATCATCGTTTGACAAAAATAGTCACAATGAGATCGTCTCATGGCATGTCTTCATGTACTCATAAGGACACATAACTCATTTTATCCCGAAACTTTTAATATGAAGTTATTTATAATTAACAACTCACAAGTGGTCGAACAACTTATTATGTCCATAATAACATTGAGTTGTTTTTTCTCCAAATAGTCTTCTCGCGACTATTATATGGTTCTGTCTTTTCAAGTTATCGTTTACTATCTTTTGATCAAACTTGTTTATCTAAAAAAAATAAACCTCAATGATAGTCCAACATTTTAATAAAAAATGTAAATATATTTAACGAATACAAAAATGATATCTAAACATCAAATCTCAAAGTGTGACCAAAATAGTCGCAATGAGAACGTCTTATGGCATGTCTTCATGTACTCATAAGGACACGTAACTCATTTCATCTTGAAGCAAAGTTATTTATAATTAACAACTCACAATTGGTCGAACAACTTATTATGTCCATAACAACATCGAGTTGTTTTCTCTCCAAATAGTCTTCTCACGACTATTATATGGTTCTATACACGATACTTCTCGTAGAAGCATTAAACCACTTTTAAATTGCAAAAACCATGTTTTATTCTTTCAAAACACTTCTTGGTCTTGCAACTGTTTCAAAATTAAACTATACTAGGAATATTCAACGCCCCGCATTGCGCAAAGTGTTAGGTTAGCTTTATTTAGGTATGGTTGCAAGCATTCATCATGTTAGTAGTATTGTGATTTATTTATTCAGGTATGGCTGTAAGCATTCATCATGTCCTTTGTTGTGATACAACCTGTCAAGTACAGTTAACATATTAAGTTATCAACAGTTCAAACATGGTTCTTAGTAGCTACAATCTGAGCAACCGTTAGTTGGAGCAATATTAGTAGATCAATAACGTTCGATGCTTTGACCATTGACTCATGCTTCGCCTTTCCGCATTCCCGTGAAGTCTATTGCAATTGGACCATCAGCAACAGAAGCATCAAAGTTGGTCTGTTTTAACATACTTGTTTAAGATATAAAGCTCTTGTCAAAGTTTGCCTTTTTAGATGATTGACTTTGATATTACCTTGTACCAAGTCGGAGGTTAACTTTTAGGGGACCCTGAGATCCAAAGTGATGAACCACCAGTGTCGGACCCTAGTGCTTCTCTGAGTCCAACTTGATATGCCCATTGCTGAGATGAAAGGTCAAAATACCAGCACCCGTTTTATCAAAAAACGCACCATAGTTCTGTACAAAAAGATAAGAATACTAAATATATATACTTGTTATATCAAAATCTTTTATACATACGGAAGGTCAAACTTGAAGTCCAACAATCAAACTTAAGAGATCGAGTTGTTCTTTAAAAACGATAAATTTGGGTTAAAAACGGTTTTGGTTACTTCTACTGATATAAAAATGGTTTGGTTAACCGACACAAAAGTAAATGTAAGTATGTAAACACAACAAAGATAGAGTTAGTATAGATGATAATGCATAGGACGAACTATAGAGACACAAATTTTGGGGAACCTAATCACATGTATCAGTGATAATAAAAGTTGACTAATAGGAATATACTAATATGCCTAAGCAATAAATACGCATTACTAGAAATGTATTTACCTGCAAGCGCAAAGGCATCGATGATGATCACAACAAATAGATGAAAGTTGTCCAAAACAAATAAAATGGTAACATAGATTATGATAAGTTGGTTTCTTTTACCTTCAAGTTGACCATTAATGTGTTGGTTCAGGCCCCTTCGCAAACACACAATGCACACACTTAATTGATCAAGCTCTGTATGTGAATATGAAAAGTTAATTTGCAAATCGAAAGGAAAAAAGATTGCTATATTATTAAGAAGGGGTACAATATGCATTAAACAAAAAGGTCTTTATATTGCCTACATGCATATCAACACAATATAATAATACTACGTCAACTAAAGAATTGAACATAATTGACCTTTTCACGTACCCAACCAATGTACACTTTCCATGAGATACGGTCAAACCCCAACCAATCCATTCTAAATAAATTGTGCAGAAACTCATTAATTAAACGCATTGATTTTACTTGACCTGCTTACTACTCAACCATTTGCACTTTTGACCAGCATCCTGCTGACTCGAATTAAACCCGTCTTGGTTTAAAAAAGCGAGAGGCGCACAAAAGCGACGAGGTCTAAAATTGAGGCAAGCGCAAAGCGCAAAAGCGGTGGGCTTTTCGTACCCGAGGCGCAAGGTCCTGCGGAGCTGGAATTTCGGACTGAATTTGTGAACTCGTGCTTGCCCGCATGTCCTGCGGACACGAATGCAGCCGCCCCAAAAAATTCGCTTCCTGGAAAAACACAAGGCGCTGAGCGAAACATGTGACCTGTAAATGAACCCGTTTGAACCCAACATAAAGAACATGACCAATCGTTTGAGATTCATCGCGAAGCAAAGGCTCGACACTTTAATGTCAATGCTGCAACATAGACATAGGAAAAGCTTTAGAAACGAACAACAGATTAAACCGGGTTCGGACTAAAATATGGCAACTTTGGAACAGTCAAAATAGACAAGGGTTGTTTGGGTGGACAATGACACTTTTGGTTCCTTTTTTTAGATTAAACACAACCCAATGGGCCAAAACTTCCAACTTTACTCACCATGATAACAATATTCAAACACTTTGTTTCAAATAAACTCATAAATCAGCCAAGCACACATAGTGACATAGTTCCAACAAATTTCTACGATCACATATCGTCCAAAATCAATGAAAACAATCTACCAGATCATGGTTCAATACAATTATCAAACACTTTGTTTCAAATAAACTCATGAATCATCCAACCACTCATACTTCAAAAAACAAATGAGAAACAATAAACATTACACAACTAAATAAACTCAACACGCCTTTCCGAGATACTAACAAATCTCCAGATTCACAAATTTCAACACATAGACTGAATTTTCACAAAAATAAAGCTTGATATGCAATAAAAAGCTATCAACTCAAAGCACTTTAAAATAAAACTACAACAATTAGCAAACTCCAGATTAGGTAAACAAACATAAATAACACAACAACAAATCAATAATAATCCCAATTACCTCAAAAGAAGAAGAAGTCGAATCAAAATGGTCACATTCGGGGTATCTCTGATGTAATCATCGGCATCGTCATTGTTGATAATCGTCGGTGGAAAACCCCATCGCCATTTAGGAAGTGAGAAGGGAGAGAAGACACCTTCATCTCGTCTCTGGCATCTCCTTTTAGGCGGTGGAGGGACATGTGAAGGAACACATGTCAACAGCCAAATCAATTTACAAACCTAAAAACTAAAACTACAACAGGAGCGAGAGAAGAACACTCAAATCTGAAAACATTAACCTAAAGGTAACTGAAAATAGATATCCGGTTTGTTAAAGCGTACGCCCTAATCTCAGACCTCAGACGAAAACCATTGCTTGGGTTGTGGTTGACGAAGTAGATAACGCTGCGAGCTTTCTATTTGGCAGTGCTTGTGTCGTCGTCGCGGATTGAGGCCGGTTTGAGCCAGGCCGGTGGTGATCGGTGGTAGTAAGGAGAGGCGCGGCGTTGATGCCGGTAGAGGGGGTAAAGGGGTGCGGAGAGGTGTCCGGTGGCCGGATTTGGTGGTGCCGGAGATGGATGGTGGAAGGGTGATAGGTGGGTTGGTGTTGAGGGTTTTGAGATGAAAAAGTAACAGATGGTGTGCACGTGTATTGAAGATGTTTTAATTGAAGACACGTTTTGATGGAGTTTTTGCCCAAACAGTGTTCCTACAAAACTTATTTACTAAAATGGGTGGTTTTAAAAATATTTATCAAAATAGGTTCCTTTAAAAAAATAAGAATCCCCAAAACACACAGTTTTCTTCTTCGCTGAATACATCGCCATTGGTATCGCTACCATATCATTTGCCTTGTCGAGTGTCAAATCAAAATAGGTGGGTTCGCTTGAATATGCACATCAGTTGCCAAGATAATCATAAAACTAATCAACCCAATTCAGAAAATAGCAAAAGAATCTCAATCCATTTAGGAGAGAATTAGATGAAAAGCTGTTCGTGTTGAGGTAAATCTCTAGACATAATAGCTTTACTTGGATAATAAAAACATAACTAGAAATTAATTGATATTTCAAAGGTTTTTGCTCAGATTCAAATACGATGTATCCCAATTAAAGGTTCATTTTTTATACAATTAGATTTCAAGGTTGTGCAATCGTTTCTTAAATTCTACCATAGCAGGCCCCGCATCACTCAATTTATTTGAATTCAACCCAACAACAACCCTATCGTTATTCGATTTGATTCTTAATTTGACCACCAAATCATCGGGCGGACTCGTTTCACATCAGTACCCAATGACAAAGGATGACACATATTCCAGCAAACCCCACTTTCTTTGATTCGGCAATCAAACACGGCAAAGGATTTGTTGGCGACATCCATGGCTTCTACAGATCAGAAGAAGACAGTGGTGTTTGGAGATTTTATTTTATTCTTTTTCTTTTTCAGAAACAACCCATTTTGATTAATACTTTCAAAACTACCTATTTTGGTAAATAAATTTTGTAGAACACCTGTTTGGGAAAAAACTCGGTTTAGATGCAAGAGGATAATAAAATTACCAATATAACCTTCTATGTTCACAAGGTTTAGTTTTTAATATATAGATAATTTATTTATGTTAGAGTTAATTACGTTTTTCGTCCCTGTGATTTGTCAAAAATCACTATTTCAGTCCATTAGTTTAAAAATTGTTATTTCAGTCCTGTGGTTTCACTTTCGTAACTATTTCAATCCACCTTTGTTAATTCCATCCAATTATTCTGACACTATATTGCAAACTAATGGACTGAAATAGTGATTTTTGACAAACCAATAGATTGAAATAGTTACGAAAGTGAAACCGTAGGGACGGAAATAGCAATTTTTAAACTACTGAACTGAAATAGTAATTTTTGACAAACCACAGGGACGAAAAACGTAATTAACTCTTTATGTTATAATTACAAATCAAGACCATAAACTCTAAAATAGTTTTATTAATTAAGACCGTGTCTAAGTCGCCCCTTAGAAAATAGAATGAGTACAAATTATCTTAATTAGTTGTTCATTCTTAATCCAATTATAACTTGCTCGTTAGAAAATAAATGATTGTGGTATTTTTTTAAGAAAAACCATGTACAAAATATATCAGTTTTGTAAAGTAAACCATGTACACTTATCATTAGAAGTATTTTTGGTTTATATAAAATAAACCTTTTCTAAAGCGCTCATTAGAAATAAACAATTAAGACACTCGTTAAATTATTTCTAACACTCTCGTTAGAAAAACTGAATGCAAATTTTGTTTTTGAAGTTTATAAAAAATAAACTATTCTAATACGCGCATTAGAAATAAACAAACACAAACTCATTTTAACATTTAGGTAAATAATCTGTTTCTAACTCGCTCGTTAGAAGTTTAATAGTTTAGACAAAACTGTTTCAAGATTTATTACTTTCCAAATAATCGTTTCCAACACGCTAATTAGTAATTATTTGCAATATTATTCAGCAAAATAGTAATTTCTAACACGCTTGTTAAAAAATGTTTTAAACTTGTTATTTTTTCAACATCTACATTTTTAACACGCTTGCTAGAAAATAAAAGTACTAAAGCTTGTTATTTTATAAAATAATGACTTTCTAATATGCTCATAGAATGTATGTTTCAAAACATTTTAAACGACTATTATTTACAACTATAATTTCTAACACGCTCATTTGAAAGAAATTAAATGTTTACAAACATTTATATGGGTTTACAAATTATTTTTTTTGATATGCTTATTACAAAATTAGTATTTCAAAACATATTAAAACACATATTATTTTGCATGTGAATTGTTTCACTAAACACTTTTACCAAACCCATAAACTCAAAAAACAGAATCGAAACGGTCATTTTGTAACACATTATTTTATTAAAGATTGTACTCCAATCATAAAAATAAATCCAACTAGCTTGTACTACATAAATCATTCCCAAAATATTTACAATATTTTTAACAAAATCCAACTAATATTTTAACTTTCATAAACCTAAATCCTTATGGAGAAGCAATTTAAGATTGTAGGACGAAAGTTTGTTTTAAATTGTAGGAAGTAACTTTACATTTAATAAAATATATTGTAAAAAAATAATAACGAAACTCTTGGGAAAATAAATTAGTACAATACGTAAAAAAAACTAAATAAACATAACATAATTACAATACAATTTATATACCGAAAATCGATTCAAGTCACGTCTCTTGTAGGTACTCCACCACATATTTAGAAGCATCCTAGACTGAGTCTTCACCATGTTGAGTCTACAACCTTGCTTCTTGACTGCAACAATGATCACACTAAAAAGATAGCGGTTTCTGGTTGAGGATCGTGTTTGACACGGACCCTTAAAACAGATTTCACACCTCCTCTAAGACGGTATGTCTCCCATGATACAACAGCTGGAACAATAGTGTACGTTGAGATGCTCTCGTGCCCAAGATTATACCGAGTATAATAGTGTTTAGAAATGTTGGTGGAAAAATATGAAGTTGTAAAAACGTACAATTTAATCAGTCCTCTCTAAATTTTATCATGAGCAAAAGGTACTTACGTGTGTGTATATCTCTATATCTAGAAATGAACCACCATGTACATTTTATACTCACACAAGGAAGACATATTCAACCATAGTAAAGTTTTTAATAAAACCAATAAAATTGACTTATTCAACCTATTATAGTTGGTCATAAACAAGTTAATAAATCTTGTCATAAAAGCGGTTTTATACTCTTCATAAATGGATTTTAGTAGTCGGTCAAAACACTATCATTTTCATTCATGACATGAGTTGAAATTGACAGACATTAACTCACTTGTTGGTAGACTGGTCGAACACGCCTTAGTCAAACCCACACTTAGCTTCCGCAATGGCTTCATGCCCGACGCGCCATCTGAACTATTGCTTGTGCGCACCAATTGGAAGCCGTTGCGCATATCATGATGCCCCTGTTCATTTGCCTTATAGACCCCACACAAGGACCTTGCACCCATATCAACGCCATTTGTCACGTGGAGAGTGCGCCACCAAAGCGCCATAGTGCAAGCGCTTCCCATAATAAATCACTTCAAGTTTTATATATGTGAGACAAACAATATACAAGGAATGCTCTTAATAAACCACTTCAAGATTTGTCATCCCATCTATATGGGACAAGTTGACAAAGCTTAATCCATTTCCCTCATCTTTAGTTGTTCCAACTATACAACTTCAAGCCGATATCGCATTCATCGTAGCCTTATTTTGGACACAATATGGTTCGTTATGATTATGATGCTCTCACAACGTAAAACACAAACCCACTTATAATATTTATAAATATAATTATTGGTGTCCAAAATATTAACTGTAAAACCTATTTTTCACTAAAATTTCCAACAATTTGCTCTTCGGGAAGTGTCAGCAGATCGACTTTCTCTTGTTTCATACTTCTAATGATAATAATTGTCTTTGTTCATAAAATGTGTGTTGATAATGTATACAATTTTTGAATATTCATTCTGTAAGAATTTTGACAGAAATAACATCTCTAATGCGTTCACTTTTATACGTTTACAAACATCTGATGTCAACTGATATATCAAATTTCTACTCATCCTTGAAACACACTCATTTTCTCTTTGATGTTTCATCCTCTTTTAAACACCTTTTTTAAATAGTATACATATTAATATATTTTTCATCACATATTAAATATATTGTATGTGGGTTAGAAAGTCCCACTTTGTTCTCATATGGAACTCTGGACATTAAGGGACGAACGCCAAAGCTGGCGGATTCTATAATAGGGAGACCGGATGCATTTAAGCTTCTACTTTTTTAGATTGTCGATACTCTAATAAGCTCACAACATATTTATCGGATACGTATAAAAGGTATATGGGTTGTTGTTCATTTGTTGTTTTACAAAACAAAATCATTTACTTTCGTTCCCATCTGATATGTTATATACAAAGAAGAACGTATTCCAGACTTAAGTACTTTATAGTTTATTAAAAGTTTATGAGAATAAAAAAGTTTAAATAATTGGTATACAAGGCACAGAACACAAAAGAAATCAACTTTTGACTCCTAATTAATTATTACCGATTTATTCAAGGAAAAAAAACCATCCAAAGTGTTAGCTTCACATGTCTGAGAGCGGTGTTGAGAAAACTGGTATACTTTGCGGGTGTCTAAAAAAATTATCCGGATCAACTTTGGCCTTGATTTGGATCAACTTCTTAAAATTCTCCCTTTTCCAGTATCTTTCTCCCCAAAGACTTGCTTCTTCATATGTAGCACTATCAAAACCCAAATCAAGATCATTGTAGTTCATATATGCCTCCCTTGGGTTACTCGTCACGTATGGCTCCAAAGTCTTATCAAAGCTTCGGAGCCAAGCTAACCGTCTGAGTGATATCAAGGTTTTGTCCGAAGGCTGATCCATGAAGTCCACCCTCTTGAACACTTGGTACAACACCCCAGCTCTATGGGGATACGGAATTGCTGTATCTGAGTACTCCTCCATCTTCCCACCAAATGTGTACATGAAGAGAGTCTGTGAGTTGTCGTTTTCAAACATTTTTCTCCAAAGCTTTCTGAGCCCGCTTTTGGGAATTGGAGTTCGGACATAGTCTGATTTGCCTTTGAAGCTCAGCTTGGGGATTGCTGATCGGTTCGCAAGAACCGATGTCGGGGTCGAGATGTTAAAGCCTCCAAACTCAAGGGTGGTCTGGACCATTCGTACTTCTTGGCAGACTTCTCGTGTCACATTGAGCTCTGGGAAACTTTGGTTCAACAACGGAAGCAGTGTGTCAATATTGCCCTGATAAATACCGTGAAACAATATTCGTACGGTTTTCTGAGTGGTGTTGCCTATGTACTCGGTGTTAAGCTGAACTCTGACGAGTAAATCAGGATCAAATTTTGGTAACACGTATTGATATTTATGGAAGATGTCTGTCGCGTCTTGCTCCAGAGTATAACTCACACTGAAAAGAGTAACTCTTTCAGGCACTGGAACCAAATTAAGCTTCCACTGAAGAACAATTCCGAAACTGGAAGCACCACCGCCACGAATCGCCCAAAACAAATCTTCACCCATGGATTTCCTATCAAGAATATTTCCATTAACATCCATGAAACGAACATCCAAAACATTATCAGCACCGAGCCCGTATTTTCTCAACAGGTTTCCATACCCACCACCACTCAAAAACCCGCTAACACCCACACCGGCCCAAATACCAGCAGGAAAATACAAGGTGTCGGTTTTCTGAGAAATAGTGTAGTAGAGCTCACCAAGCAAAGCGCCACCCTGGACCAACGCAGTCCGGTTTTCAACATTGATCTCTATAGCCCGCATGTTGACGAGATCAAGCATGACAAATGGAGCATTCGCGGTGTACGAGTTGCCCTCGAAGTCATGCCCACCGTCCCGGATCCTAAACTCGTATCCTTGTTTCTTGGCGCATAATAGAGCGGTTTGGATCTGTGTTTCATCGGTGGGAGTAACAATGACTGACGGTTTAGGAATGTAGGATTTGTTGAACCGAATAGGGTCGGCTGCAGCTTGCCAAACGGATATGTAAGAAGTGTTGGCCGGGGTGAAAACGAGTTGAGAGATGGTGGTGACATTGTTGGAGTTGGATTGGAGACAGGTTATGAAATCTTCGGATGTTGAAGTAACATCGAATATGGAAGACAATGCTCCAAATGAAACACAAAATGAAAGTGAGAGAACTAAGAGGAACAGTGAACAAGAGTTGTTCATGTTTTGTGGATTTGGTGAGTCTATTAGCACTTAATGGGCCTATTTATATAATACGATCCGAAGGCGATTTGGACGAAAAAACGGGGAAATTACTAAAACAATCTTTATGATCAAAAAAGACATCTAAACTTTGACTTATGTTCACACCGAAACAGTCATTAAGATGTCTTTGTAATTAGGCATTAGGCAGCGGTCAGGACTATATTCGAATATTAGTCACTTTCAGCCTGCTTTTTTGAACAAATTCACACAACTTGCAGTTTTGTTTTCAGCCCTCAGTGTTTAGCCGCCAGGGCCCATTCGTTTTTGACATGTTTACTACGTTTTTTTTGTTGTATCTGATCTGTACAAACCTTCATATGTGCACAGTGCACTTAATGATTACGGACTTGATTTCTGCAAAGGTTTCGGAAAAGGAGAAAAAAATTTGGATTTGCGATCATATACTCAACTCTTTGGTTCCTTTGGTCTGCTAGAAACCATGTGATGTTCTGGAAGTTGAAGTTTAGAATACCAAATATCTAGGGTCGTAGAGGATTTCAAAGTTCAAACACAGTCGTTCACATGGCTGATTTTTTCAAACCTCAAGACAATTACTTGGAAGAATACGAGAAAATCGTGCTGCTCATGTCTAACATAGGTGTAACACCTGAAAAATATAAAAAAAAAATAATAGTAATAATAATAATAATAATAATTAATACAACAACAATAATAAAACTAAGAAGGTCGGGAGTTCAAGTTCCGCAGGGTGCAAGTATTGTATTTAGAAATCTAAGAACTAAAAAAACAAGTAATTGTACGTGTCATCAAAGTTGACTTACGGTTTAGTTTTTTTATATATAAAGTGGCGGGTTTACCTTTTTTTATTTTAATTTGGGTTTTCTCTTTTGGTTGTTATACCGAGTGCTATGATCATACTGATACCATAACAAACCGAACCCAAACCGCTGAATTCCCGCCATGTAGCGTGTGGAACACCACTAGTTATTAGTTATATTTTTCGATGACCTTCTGGTATATTGGTAGCTTCATTACCTTCCAAAATGAAGCTCATGGGTAGAGTCTTGCATGAAGCAAAATGTTATGGAAGAGCCAGGCCTTCGAAATTCGGATAGTGCGTTTTCTCTGAATGGTTGTGTTATTATGCCACTGAATTTAGGATAGTGACCAAGCTTTGTTAGTCGTTCAAAGAATATTATTATTTATTTATTGCATATGTTCCTCACGTGTTGAAATAGTACAATATAACCAAACAACATTTAATGTATATAATTAGTTATACACCATCCACAAACTCAAAATATCTTTTGCCATTTTTATTTTTCTTTAACGTAACAATGAACTCCTATAATCAACTCCTATAGTGAAATCGATCAATAAATTAGAGTAATAATAACTATGGTATAGTCTAAAAGTAGAGTAATTATGATTTTAGACCAGCAAAATGAACTATGAGAAACCCTAGATTCATTTTGCAAGGCTTAGAAATTCCCATGTATTATTCAATATATGTATCATTCTAGATTATAAAGTGTCTAGTGTTTAGTTTTGTATGGATATAATGGAAAACATGATAAAGGTTCTAAGGATGTGTACCTGTCACAACAGAAAGACTAGTTACTGCAGTAGAAATAGATGTAGACATCATCTTCGTCAGATTGGTTGAGTTCCCTTTAGGATGTATAGTTTCTGATGGTGTTGTGTGTTCTTGATGAAAACTGGAGAAAGAGTGGGACAGTTTTATGATTGTGATGTTACGTAATGTGTGTAACCCGTTATCTCTCTAATAGTCTTCGTTATATACACCCTTTGGGGAAACCCTTGATTAGTTTGGAAGAGTAATTATATCCATCAAACAATTACCAACTAATCTAATAAGGTATAATTGATATTTGGATCTAACAATTACTAACTAGTCTGCAGATTTTAAGACTCATTTTAGCTTTAAACCAAAATCGTAGTATAGAAATACAACCGTTAAGTCAACATTCAACTCAGGATCTCCATTAATCATACTGCAACCCCAAATTTAAAACCTAAGTAGTTAGGATCAAAAATTATAAATAATCCCCTTAAACATTTGATTTCTATAGTAATTTGTCTATATGCCATTAGGCATGCAAAACATATTTAGAGACATACAAATAAAAAAGTGAGGAAATTTCATTAATAAAACGTAAGTACAAATGCAACTAATTAAGGTCTTTAGCAAATCCATATTCGAAACATATGCTTCGAAAAAATTAGGTGGGACCTTTAGTCATCAGATGCGAAGCATATTTTTAGTACTTATATACTGAATACAAAGATTGTATTCCTCAACTCGCTCACGTATGGGCAACTACTTTGTATCAAGATATAAACCAGCTCCAGTTGAACTGTTACTATTCAAGAAACTAGCGGTAACTGAATTACCACAGTAAAGCTTCAATGGTCTAGAAATGAATTTAACTATTTGAGTCCACTGGTTTGATTCCTTAAGAAACATTCAATGAAAGGTTACGTCGTAAACATCAATGTGTTTTGTCATCATGTTGGACATTATAGTTACCTGTTGTTTATGATTATTCCATGAAATGGGTCCACCTACTAACATAATGATATTCCCCGAAGTGGATTTCTTGCTATCTTTGTGTTTAGGAAAATTATAGTCAGAATAACCTATCACTTCTAAATTATCACTTCTTCTATAAGTCAGGTGTAGTCTTTCATCCCTTGTAGATATCGAAGTACTTTCTTAGCTGTTTTCTAGTGATCTAAGCCAAGATTAGTCTGATAATGGCGTAGCATTCCAGTAATATAAGCGATATCTGGGAGAGCACAGA
Organism: Scalesia atractyloides; assembly: GCA_947069175.1. Lineage (NCBI taxonomy): Eukaryota > Viridiplantae > Streptophyta > Magnoliopsida > Asterales > Asteraceae > Scalesia > Scalesia atractyloides. The sequence goes on from CAMTDV010000024.1 coordinate 90,236,431, forward strand.
CTTAACCATACATCAAGCTCCTGACTAAGATCCAGTTGTGTCTGTCTCGGTGTATTTCGATGCCAATAACGTAAGAAGCCTCTCTGAGAGCCTTCATGTCGAAATTATGCGAAAGTAATCACTTTGAATCATGCAACATGTCTAAACTATTACTTGCCAACAGAATGTCATCTACATAAAGGACAAGTATAGATGCATTGACATGAGGCTTGTTTCATCACGTATATGGATTTCTTCAACTTACAAACTAGACGTTTTTTACCTTCATGTTAAAACCTTCACGATGTTTCATGTACACATCTGCATCTAAATTGTCATTAAGGAAAGCAGTTTTAACGCCCATTAAATATAACTCTATATCAAAACGAGCTACTAGGATGAAAGTCCCTAGGACACATAAGATCGATGACAAACATCAGACACATTACTCTTGATTGAAACGAAAGCATAAAAGAGAGATAAATAATAAGTAGGAAAGCCTTTCAATTAATCATCACAGATTACATACATACTAAAAGAGTGCACATCCTACCTCTATACAATCCGATCACGAAAACCTCACACTTTCACCATACACACACAATTACACTCTCATGCTCTCAAGCTAGTCATGCTTGCATTGGCGTAGCTTAGTGGGGGGCCGGGGGCCCAACCCCCTGAATTTTTCGCTCAGTAGTGTCCGCATGTAGTTTTTGTATAGAATTTTTTTAGGTATATACGTTTTCGACCCTCCGGTTTTATAATTTTTATGGTATAATTTTAGGTTCGATGACTTCCGATCCCCGGTTAGAAATCTCAAGCTTCGCCACTACATGCTTGGAATGGTTCAACTTAATACAAACACATCACACATATATCACACAAATCGTTAAACCCCTATTTCCCCTTAACTCTACTTTGGGTACTAAGTACGCTAAACATATATAAACCTTCTAACATATAACGGCTTTACCTTTGTATACTTAAAACTACACATGGGTTTTTCACATAATTGATAAAGTGATAGTTACAAGGCAGGTCATAAAACTTATATAGGGCCATCGCGATCCTTAATGAATCTTTTCGAGAGATAGGTGAAAAGGTCTCTTGATAGTTAGTTACCTAGTGTAGCCCTTTGCAACTAATCTCCCTTTATAGCATTCAACGTTCCCATCGGAACCAATTTTGTTTTGAACACCCTTTCCCTAAGGCTAGAGGAAAGCTCATTTATAGAGCCACAAACCTAGGTCTAGTTTAAAGATATCGAACTACTCCTCTTCTTCTACAACATTACACCTCACGACCTTTATAGTCGTGGTCCCTTTTTGGGTCCAACAAAGGTATATGTAGTTGGTGGTAATGTTGATAATGTGACTTGTGACTTGTTCTTAGTTAGGGTGATTAATATTTATTGGATGGGTGGCGTTTTACTAATACGATATACATAAAGATGTATATATTTTAACATGAGTGTACCAACTCTTGGTCCGTGCCAAGGCCTAACATATAGACCGTGTTAGACAAGTCACTCAACCAAGTTTTGGCTTATCATTGAGGCCTAGTATATAGACCGTACATTCGCTAGTGAAATTCTTGATAAGTGAGGATTAATCACAAGATGTGTTAAACACAAATCGATTAATCACTACCAAAATGGGATCCTACTAGTATATGGGTTGTTACACACTATGTGTGTACTAATAGGCTTCACACCACTTAGTTTATCAAGAATACTCACAGGACCAAAGACCAAAACCCAAAAACAAATCCATTAACAGAAGGGTAGAAAGAATTGTCAAAAACATACACACTACATTGCCAAAGATTAAAAATTTATTACATACCAACCTTCATTTACAACCTAAGCAATACAAGAGGCTTAGTCACGAATGGCTGTATAAACTTGTCCACAAGCAATGATCATGATGGATCAAGTATAAGAATCAATAACTTCTTGAAAGTTGTTGATTACAAGTTTCCGTCTTTATTTCAAACTAAGCTATTACAAGTGATTTTGTGGAGTGATCCCAAACTCCAAGTGACCTCTCTAGACCAGAGAGTATGTATATGGAAAGTAAGAGATGATTTAGTGGAATGGGATGATGAAAATGGAAAGCTAGGGTCTCTACTTATAGGCTAGCATAATGTAAATATGCACTCTCATGCCTTATCCTTTTGTCTTTTTCCTTTTTCAGTTTTAGGCATGACTGTGCCTAAGGGTGCACAGTCGTGCATGGACAGGTGTCTAGAGATGGCTTCAAAAGGTATAAGTCTTGTTGATTCTCGAAGCTTCCATGATCTACCTTTATCCTCCACAGTCGTGCCTAAGGGTGCATAGTCGTGCCTTCGCACATCGTGGAGTTTTCTTAACCAAAATAGGGTTGACTTGTACTTCCTGGGCTGGTATGCATGACCTTGCCTATCTGGTAGATTGTTGTTTTCTTGGAATTTGGACTTTTGCCTTGTTTTTGCTTGTTTTTCTATTCCTTTTATCATGAACCCATGAAAACCTACAATTATCATATAGTTGTGATTTAGGTAGTGTTGACAACGATGAATCATAAAATGTACCATAAAATGGGGGTACATATGTATCAAAAATATGTATATTAATTGAAGACACATCAAACATGTATTGATATCTATGGAAAATATCCATCGCACCTTGTTCTATAGTTGTATTCCCCGTAAAAAAAGTAACTCTTTCCAGCACTAACCTCAGCTTCCATGCAAGAACAATTTCGAAACTAGAAGCACCACTACCACGAATAGCCCAAAAAAATATATATTTGGCCATCGATTTGCTATCAAGAATATATCCATTGATATCCAAGAAATGAACATCCAAAACATTATCAACATCGAGCCCTTATTTCCTTAACACGTTTATATACCCACAAGCCGCTCAAGAACCTGCTAACACCCACATTGGCCCAGATACTAGCCGGAAAATACAAGGTGTCAGTTGTATGAGAAATCGTGTAGTAGAGTTCAGCAGCAAAGCACCACCCTGAACCGATGTGGTCATGTTTGCAATGTTGATGCTTATTACCCTCATGTTGGCGAGATCAAGCATGACAAACAAAACATCCGCAATGTATGAAAGGCCCTCGAAGTCATGCCCCATCCCGGATCCACTTTTGTACTCATGTTTCTTGGCGCAAAAAAGAGCAACTTGGATCTGCGTTTCAATGGTGGGAGTTACAATGACTAATGATTTACGAGTGCGAGGGTTGTCGAACCGAACCCTATCGGCTACAGCTTGCCAAACCAGTAAATAAGAAGAGTTGACATATATGAAAATGGAGTTTGGAATACCAAACCTCGAACATGTGATGTGTAAGATTTTAAAGTTGAACTCGAAAACCAATAAACCACACAGAGGTTGGTGACATACATGAAAATGAGTTGAGAGATGGTGGTGACATTGTTGGTTTTGGATTGGTGACTGATTATGAAATCTTCAGAAGATGAAGAGAAATAAAAAATGTAGGGTAATGCGCCCCGTGAAACACACAATGAAAGATAGAGAACCAAGAGGAATGTTTTGGTGGGTTTGTGAATCTATGGAAATCCATGGACCTATTTATATAGAATGTTAAGGTGACACTATCTCACTAGTGGTTTCATTAGGTTTAATTTCGAGTGCCCAGCCCTCAACCTAATTTAGTCAACAATGTGAAATGGTATACAAAATAAATAATACATCTAAATATAATAAATTCAATTTAATACATCTAAAAAGTGGATGCCGGTTCATGATTTCGGGAGAATATCAAATGCGTACATACCAAAGAAGAAGGACGCATGCAAATGCTAGAAACTTTGGATTTGTAACATATAAAATGGCAGAACGCAGCCATGAACTAGGGCAACAAACTAAAGGTTAACCCAACCAAATGCAAGCGGGATGGCGTATAAGATATATGGTATGAATGATGGATTTATGGCATTCAAGGAGGCTTGGGAAATTAGGTCATGAGGTATACTTTTATGCCCCTTAACTACACGTAGGCGCCACATCATCTACCTGACTCACTTTCACTTCACCTCACACCAAAGAAATGGTTTAACCTCCATTAACGCCCCTTAAATTAATTAAAATACATATATATAGCATGCTGTGTGTGTGTGTAAGTTTTCCAATGCTTGATTCCCTCCCTCTCTCTCTCCTATTTAACACCTTAACACGTGAAGCTTTTAATGTCCTTTAATATCCTCCAGGAGTGGTATGACAAGTGTTAACGGATGCCAGCTAGGATTAACACCTATGGGTGTTGGAGTATACCAGGTGGCCTTAGAGTAACAGATTGTTCAAGGAGGTGTTCAGGGGGAAGTGCAAGAATCTTATAAAAACCATTCATGTTGAATCTAATGGTGTTATCTACCCTAAAGCATCCAAAAGGAGATCATGTATATGGGAAGCTTGTAAATTGCACCTGATTGGCAACTTGAAGATGCTTATTATGAGTATATACATTAATTTTCCAAATAAATTAGGTAATTTCCCTCTAGTTCTAATCGTAGTAGTAATAATAAAGATTATAAATATTGATGCTTCATTTAACTTTGGGTAGTGGTGCCTTACACCTATTCTTTTTTAGTGAATCTGCGTCTTTCCAAATCAGTCATTATAGTGATTTCAGGAAAGGTCATTGCTCGTATGCTACATCTTTTGTCAATTGTATAGAAGGATGAATTTTGTATGCTAATCTTATGCGAGTCGTAAGGGTGTTACAAAACATTTTAATATTTAAAATTAGTCGAATCAATAGGGAGTGCATTAGTATTATGTGACATGTTTAGTCAGTCCTTTTTTGTTATTGAGAAAAAATAATGAAAATATTGATTATAGATAATTGACACTACAAGAAAACTATAGCTTCACTGTTGAGCGATGATTCCATTGGAAAACCATCGGTGAAAGGCATCACTGACAGAAATCCATTGGTGAAACGAGGTTGGTAACTGGTTGTGGATAATGCTTTTACCAGTTGAACACCGATGATTATTTCCATCGGATTCACCGAAGGATCATCGATGCACCTTCTACGACCAAAATTTACGTTCTCTAGCCAATGGTTGAATCTTACAAACATACAATTCTCTGGTCAGGTTATGTTAACTGACAGACTTCCCATTGGTAATCCGTCAATAAATATCGTTTTTCCTAAAAAAATAAAATTTAGAATTATTTTAGTTTTTCTCAATAAAAATACAAACAATTCAGCAAATTACAAATAATTATGTAAGTCATCGAATTTTATGAAAAATTCTCAAATTACAAACCACAAAATTTCAATTTACAAAACACAGATTTTCAAATTACAAACCACAAATCACGGGACTACAAACATATCACCACATTATCTATGGTATATTTGACACATCTTGTAATGTAATGGATTTAAATATATTACCCCATATTGTAGAAAAGAAACTGGTCATTGTAGTTGAACAAGATGTGGTGGGCTCCAATAATCAATAGGTATCTCTAATTCCATAATTAGAAGTTCCATCTTCGAAAACCTCAATGAGAACCTCTCGTTTTCCGGTTCTTAGCTTCTTCATATGGGTTACAAAGATAACTTAACATGGTTGCGTATGCCCCCAATATTAAAGCTTTGAAAAGATTCGTCGAAATATAAAAAAGATAGTTTTAAGTGAGATGAGATTCTAATCTATGTCTTACAATGATAGTATATCTTTTTCTTTGTCCATGACAAAATAGCAATGTGTTGAGTTTCCTCAACTTGCAAGTATGAATATCATGATTCAAAGGAAGATATTCTGACTTAATTAGACACATATGTCCTCAATGGTTGTTGCTTTTTCTCTTACCAGAACCATCACACTTAAGGGTAAACACTTTTCTGCCATACCCATCACACAAACACTTATGTGCATATGCATCGTGACTAATGAAGTGGTAATGCACTTACTATAATGGTAGCATGGTTTGACAAGAGAAAATATAACAACAAGAACTGAGGACGTATCTTTCATGATGCACGACAGGAGTGTATGTTGCTTATAAACATACACTAAAATTGTCAGATTATAGTCAATACGCAGTCAATATACAATCAAACCAATATAATCACATGCACTAGATATAAATACTTCAACAAGATATATACAAGTAATTTGGAGAACTTACCAAAAATGTGAAGTTTAAAGCTTGTAAAAGCATCATAACTGTGGTGTTTCAAATATTAAAAAGCACTCAAAAGCCACAAGTAAAATTGGAGCATTAGTTCACAATGGCTAAAAGAAATCAAAACCAAAACACAATCATCATACACATACAAATACATACCTACACATATACATATACCACACATATATACATATACCGTACCCATACACATACAATAAATATCATACACATATCATACAAATACATAATTACCCTTATAAATACATAAAAAAATACACGTATATAATACATATACAGACAATACACATACAAATGCATAGTGTACACCTATTGTTGAAAATATTAATGAGTAACATACAAGTTGGTATGTTTCCTCCATCCCACATTGGTGGGGGAGGTGAAAGTTGAGTGCCTTATAAGGGATTACCCCTTATAGGCCTCCAAAGTGTTAAATGGGTGAGAAGTGGGTCAAGCCCACATGCGCGCCGAGCCAAGCCCTGAGCTCACGAATGGGCGCGTTTGAGGCGCCCTTGGCACGTACGCATCGTCGCTAGGAGCTGAGGAGCCTTTATTTTTAGCTGGGGTCCGGTTCAGTGCTGTGGATCGAGATCGAATGCGATAAAACTAGGATAGAGGGATAGAGATGAATTCGAAACCAGTGGGGGTCATCTCTAGGAAATTCGAATTCGTATGGGATATACCCATGAATTCGAATTTGTTTGTGATAATGGTTATCCCATTCCCCGTTTTTCTCATTCTCAGTTATGATCTCAACCTATAAATAAAGGCCTCCTGCTACCCATTCAAATACTCTAATTTTCGCAGCCTGTCATCTATGTGCTTCTGTTTCTTCTCCAGCTTCTGCGTTTTCTGGTTTCCATTGCTGTTGGAATACCAGATCAGTTCTGCATTAAATCCTGGTAGTTTACGTTGTAGCTCACAGCAATACGGGCGCGTAAATCCTTTAAGGACAGGAATCATCCGTGCAGTTCAAGAATCTCGGTTTCTTAAATCGCCAGGTTGGTTTTAGTTTTTTTTTTTGCGTGTTATTTAAATTCGTCCGATAACGGGACAGTCTCCTTCTACCTTTCTTCAATCAGTTTGTTCAAGTTGGAATAAACTGGTTTGGCCAATAACTCGGTAATCATTAAAATATTTTAATATTCTGTTTGATTAATTGTTTTCAACAATCTTAAAGGATTTTATTATTTGTGTTTAATCAACAGAACTAATGGACGGCGAACTACCAACAGCTAATCTGAGATTCATGAATCAAGAGTTTGTCAAGTTGGACAGATTCGATGGCCAGAACTATACCCGTTGGGCGGACAAGGTTAAGTTCATGCTTGCTGTGCTGAAACTCTACTATATCCTTGATCCAAGCTTGCCCGCAATCCCTGATGACCCTCCTCTTGAGGCTGGAGAGGTCCCGAATCAAGATTTGGCTAAGCAAAGACTTGTCCGTAAGGAAGCTGAAGATCTTTGCCTTGGTCACATCAAGAATTCTCTTTCAGATCGTCTCTATGACTTATACCCGCCGGTTACAAGTGCTAGAGAATTGTGGAAGCCTTTGGAAGATAAGTACAAGGCTCATGAAGAAGGTACTAACAAATACCTTATTTCCAAGTACTTAGACTTTCAAATGGTTGATGACAAGTCAATCCTGGAGCAAGTGCATGAACTCCAAGTTCTTGTTAACAAATTGACCTTTCTATTCCACTGCTAGAAATTTTTCAAGTAGGGGTCACTATTGCAAAACTTCCTCCTACTTGGAAAGATTTCTCAAAGAGAATGATGCACAAGTCTGAAGACTACTCTTTGGATGAACTGTCGAAGCACCTTCGAATTGAGGAGGAAACGCGCAACAGGGACAAAAGAGGTAAAGTCGGATCGAGTGTGAATCATATTGTTGGAGGATCTGGGCAAAAGGGAAAAGGGGCATCAAAGAATAGAAAGTTTACAGCACCAAAGAAAAAGGAATTCAAAAAGTCACATCAAATGACCAACCATCAACCAAAGAGATCGGGTAAATGTCATATTTGTGGAGAAACCGGGCATTATGCACGAGAGTGCCTCAAAGGAAATCTGGATCTACGGTTGGTTCTACAAGTGCTGTTGATATTGAGAAAGTCACCAATCTAGTGGCTAATGTGGGTCTTGGAGATGTTAACATGTTTTCTCAATATACACGCGTTGTGGCATGTAGAGGATGGTTTTTGGATTTTGGAGCCACTGTTCATGTTTGTGGGAATCGTGGCTTGTTTCTTACTTATGGTCCTGTTCCTCAAGGAACAGTGGTGGTATGTGCTGATGGATATCGAGTGGAAGTTCCTAGTAAAGGCACAGTGCGATTAACTTTAAAACATTGAGATAGTGGTAGTGATAGTTTTTTTCAATGTAATGCAATTGGTTTTGATTTGAATGAATTTATGTCTTCTGATTATATCGTTTGTTCAATTTCTTTATGGCATAAACGTTTAACTCATACAAATATTAAAAACATTGAGAAAATGCAAACTAAAGGTTTATTGAAATTAAAAGATAAAGACTTTGAAAGATGCGAAACTTGTGTGAATCAAAATTCACAAAGAAACCTTTCCAAGTGTCCATAAACATAATACATCACTACTAGAACTAATTCATTCAGATATTTGTGAACTGAATGGAGTCCTTACTCGTGGGGGTAAGAGATACTTTATCACTTTCTGCGATGACTTCAGACGATACTTATATGTTTATTTATTGCATTCAAAAGACGAAGCTTTTGAGGCATTTAAAATATATAAGGCTAAGGTTGAAAAACAAAAGGAGAAACGCATTAAAATTCTTCGCTCGGACAGAGGCGGAGAATACTTTAACCGAATATTTGATGCATTCTACGAAGAAGAAGGCATCATACATGAGAGAACTGCACCATATACTCCCCAACAAAATGGTTTGGTTGAGAGAAAGAACTGAACCTCGGTAGAGATGGCTAACTGTATGTAAATCAATCGGGTCTATCTCGTAATATGTGGGGGGAAGCTGTGTTAACCGCTTGTTATGTTCACAATAGGATCAATAGTCGTGTGATACCTACGAGCCCATATGAGTTGTGGAAAGGAAGAAAACCAAAACTAGAGTATTTGAGAGTTTGGGGTGTCTTGCCTATTATCGCGTACATAATCCAAAGACACTCAAACTGGGAGAACGAGCTTACAAGAGTGTATTCATTGGATATGCTCCGCAAAGTAAGTCTTACCGGTTGTTGGACAACGAATCAGGTATAGTTGTAGAATCCAGAGATGTGGAATTCTTTGAGAACAAGTTTTCGAGAGATGATGAAAACTCAAATTACACCCCATCTTCTAGTACTTCTGAAAAACGAGTTCAACCTTCACCAATAGTTGAAGAACCGAGGAAAAGTACTAGAGTTATAAAAGAGAAAAGTTATGGAGATGATTTCTTTTCTTACCTGGTTGAGGGAACTCAAAAGAAAGTGACGAGAGATGTCATTTCCGCTGTTAATTTGGATGATGATCCTAAAACTTTCAGCGAAGCAATGTCATCAAGAGATGCTCCTTTGTGAAAAGAAGCAGTCAATGATGAAATGGATTCCATTATGGGAAATAGAACTTGGGAGTTAGCTGATTTACCCAAGGGAAAGAAACCCATTGGATCCAAATGGATTTTCAAAAGAAAGTATCATCCAGATGGATCCATCTCTGCCAATAAAGCGAGATTAGTTGCTAAAGGGTATAGGCAGAGAGAAGGGATCGACTATTTTGATACCTATGCACCTGTGGCTAGAATTAGCTCTATTAGAACTCTAATAGCGGTGTCTGCTTTGAAAGAGCTGTACATCCATCAAATGGATGTAAAGACTGCGTTTCTAAATGGGTATCTAAATGAGGAGATTTATTTGGAGCAACCAGAAGGGTTTGTGATGCCTGGACAAGAGAACAAAGTGTGTAGACTTATTAAATCTGTTTGAAGCAAGCTCCTAAACTGTGGCATGAGAGGTTTGACACCACTGTGACTGCTTTCGGGTTTCGACATAATAGTGCTGATAGGTGTATCTATACTAAATGCGAACCTGGTTATACAGTCGTGATTTGTCTCTATGTTGATGATATGTTGATCATTAGCACTCACCTTGAAGGTATTTCTGAAACTAAGAAATATCTGTCCTCGAACTTTAAGATGAAAGATCTAGGAGAAATTGATACCATTCTTGGGATCAAGGTGAAAAGAACTGAAAGTTAGATTTCTCTAAGTCAATCTCATTACATAGAGAAAATTCTGACTAAGTTTCAACACTTGAACATTAAAGAGTTTAGTACCCCATTTGATCCAAGTGTGAAACTTAATGTGAACTCAGGGAGAGCAGTGGCTCAACTGGAGTATGTGAGTGCTATTGGAAGTATGATATATGCACAACACATTGCACTCGTCCTGATATCGCTTTTGCTGTAAGCAAACTGAGTCAGTATACTGTCAATCCAGGGACAAAACACTGGAAAGCAGTGGGTAGAGTACTTGGATACCTGAAAAGGACCAGTAACTTAGAACTGACATACACGTCTAATTCCAGAATACTCGAAGGTTATTCTGATGCGAGCTGGATTAATCACACAAGTGATTCAAAATCTACAAGTGGGTGGATTTACACTCTAGCAGGAGAGTAATTTCTTGGGCGAGCAAGAAACAGACGTGTATTGCCCACTCAACTATGGAAGCTGAGTTCATAGCACTAGCTGCGGCTGGTAAGGAAGCAGTGTGGATTAGAGATCTACTTACGGACATCCGTTTGTGGGATGTTCCAATGTCGTATATTCCCATGTATTGTGATAGTGAGGCCACACTATCTAAAGTATACAACGCAGTGTATAATGGGAGGTCAAGACACATAGGTCTACGGCACAATTATGTGAGACAACTTCTTGAAAGTGGTACCATCAAGGTTGCCTATGTCAAGACGAGTAAGAACTTAGCTGATCCGCTTACTAAACCTCTGACAAGAGATTTGGTAGTGAATACCGCGAGAGACATGGGTCTAAAACCACAATAGAATCGTTAGTGATGAAAACCTAACTTGAACTTAGTGCTCCTATTTCTCAAGTTTAATGGGTAAAAACGAAGTCACTTAACGATAGAAGGTACTATCAATTTCTGATAGATCCATGTGAGGTATGATAGTACGTCGTTGCCGAGAACAAGGGTGAGCTAATGCTCTTAACAATGTTTTGGAGGCATCCAAGCAACGTGGATAATGTAAAACTTTGCCTATATGATATAGGAGTGGTGCCGCCTCGAGTGAAGATAAGTGGTTTGTCTTCTAAAGGATCATGAAAAGGGTTTATAGCGCACGACCATATTCGCGCTCAGTGAGAACGCAAATTCGGCCGGTGATGTGTGGGGTAAACCGAAGGGGGCTATCAGGTTAATGGTTTAATTCCATAGGACACCATCCTCTTCTTGTTTATCAACATAAACTGGGTTTAATATTCGTGACACCTTGTGACATCATCTGTCTAAGTGAGAGGAAACATTCCAACTTGTGGGGGATTGTTGGAAATATTAATGAGGAACATACAAGTTGGTATGTTTCCTCCATCCCACATTGGTGGGGGAGGTGAAAGTTGAGTGCCTTATAAGGGATTACCCCTTATGGGCCTCCAAAGTGTTAAATGGGTTGAGAAGTGGGTCAAGCCCACACGCGCGCCGAGCCGAGCCGCGAGCTCGCGAATGGGCGCGTTTGAGGCGCACTTCGTACGTCGCACGTACGCATCATCGCTAGGAGCTAAGGAGCTTTTATTTTTAGCTGGTCCGGTTCAGTGCTGTGGATCGAGATCGAATGCGATAAAACTGGGATAGAGGGATAGAGATGAATTCGAAACCAGTGGGGGTTATCTCTAGGAAATTCGAATTCGTATGGGATATACCCAGGAATTCGAATCTGTTTGTGATAATGGTTATCCCATTCCCCGTTTTTCTCATTCTAAGTTATGATCTCAACCTATAAATAAAGGCCTCCTGCTACCCATTTAAATACTCTAATTTTCGCAGCCTGTCATTTCTGTGCTTATGTTTCTTCTCCAGCTTCTGCGTTTTCTGGTTTCCATTGCTGTTGGAATACCAGATCAGTTTTGCATTAAATCCTGGGAGTTTACGTTGTAGCTCATAGCAATACGGGCGCGTAAAATCCTTTAAGGACAGGAATCATCCGTGCAGTTTAAGAATCTCGGTTTCTTAAATCTCCAGGTTGTTTTAGTTTTTATTTTTGCGTGTTATTTAAATTCGTCCGATAACGGGACAGTCTCCTTCTACCTTTCTTCAATCAGTTTGTTCAAGTTGAAATAAACTGGTTTGGCCAATAACTCGGTAATCATTAAAATATATTAATATTCTGTTTGATTAAATTGTTTTCAACAATCATATAAACCATTCACATATACTAAATTTAGCATACAGATACATACCACACCCATATAAATACATCACATATAAATACATATTATAGATATCATACACATATAAATACATATCACACACATACACATACAAATACATACCATACACATACATACAATTGTCATACAAATACATATCCATACCCACACCTACACAACATACACACATAAATATGTCATACCATATAAATACGATCTATACCCATAAACTTACATACACATATCATATGAATACATACTACTCATAAAATTTTGTAGGTTTGCATACCTATCACATGTGGTAGCCCCATTGTAGTGGTGTGGTGGCGATCAAGTAGCGGCGGTGGTGGTGGTGGTAACAGTGGTGCAGAGCAGTCGTCTGGTGGTATTGGTGGTACCGATATTCTAGCGCTGTTGGTGGTAACAACAATGTAGGGAGTTGGTGGTAACAACGGTGTAGGGTGTTGGTGGTAGCGGCGTTGAAGAGGTGTTGGTGGTAGCGACAGTGTAGGGGTGTTGTTGGTAGTGTGGAAAGAGAAAGGGAAAAGGGTTTGCGAGTTAATGCTTGTGTGTGGCTCAACGTTTTTAACAGTGCAACCGCAACACGCGAATACTAAATACTGGTATATTGTAAAAGGATTTGTGTTTCAAGTTTAAGTACATAATAGCTTGATTAAAACATCATAGGAATTAAAAAAAAAGATTCAGTTATTGGTATATAAGGCTATTAACTCCTTATTATTACCAATTTATTCAGGAAAAAAAAAACATGACCTAGTTTCACATATCTGAAAAAGGTGTTAAGAACACTGGTATACTTTGTGGGTGCTAAAGAAATTCTTTGGATCAACTTTGGCCTTGATTCGAATCAACTTCTTAAAATTCTCTCTTTTCCAGTACCTCTCTCCCCAAACATTTGCTTCTTCATATGTAGCACTTCCAACGCCCAAATCAAGATCATTGTAGTTTGAATAAGCCTCCCTTGGGTTCTTGGATACGTATGGTTCCCAAGTCTTATCAAAGCTTCGGAGCCAAGCTATGCGTCTGCGCGATATTGCAGTCTTGTCTGAAGGCTGATCCACAAAGTCCACTCTCTTGAATACCTGGTACAACACTCCAGCTCTATGAGGATACGGGATTGCTGTCTCCGAGTACTCCTCCATCTTTCCCCCAAACGTGTACATGAACAAAGTCTCTGACTTGTCATTTTGAAACATCTTTCTCCATATCTTTCTGAGCCCGCTTTTCGGAATCGGAGTCCGGACATAGTCTGATTTGCCTTTGTAGCTCAGCTTGGGGATGGCTGATCGGTTCGCAAGAACCTCGGGCGGGATCGAGGTGGTAAACCCTCCAAACTGAAGGGTGGTCTGGACCATTCGTACTTCTTCACAAACTTCTCGCGTCACATTGAGCTCCGGGAAACTTTTGTTCAACAATGGAAGCAGTGTGTCAATGTTGCCCTGATAAAGACCGTGAAACAATATTCGTATGGTTTTCTTGGTGGTGTTGCCTATATTTTCGCTGTTAAGCTGAACTCTGATGAGTAAATCACGATCAAATTTCGGTAACACATATTGATATTTATAAAAAATGTCCGTTGCACCTTGCTCCAGAGTAAAATTCACCATGAAAAGAGTAACCCTTTTCGGCACCGAAACCAACCTCAGCTTCCACGCAAGAACTATTCCGAAACTGGAGGCACCACCGCCACGAATCGCCCAAAACAAATCTTCGCCCATCGATTTCCTATCAAGAATATTTCCATTAACATCCATGAAACGAACATCCAAAACATTATCGGCACCAAGCCCGTATTTCCTTAACAGGTTTCCATACCCACCACCACTCAAGAACCCGCTAACGCCAACGCTGGCCCAAATACCAGCCGGAAAATACAAGGTGTCGGTTTTCTGAGAAATAGTGTAATAGAGTTCACCAAGCACAGCACCACCCTGGACCCATGCGGTCCTGTTTGCAACGTTGACGTCTATAGCCCTCATGTTGACAAGATCAAGCATGACAAACGGAACATTCGCGGTGTACGAGAGGCCCTCGAAGTCATGCCCCCCGTCCCGGATCCGCATCTCGTACCCGTGTTTCTTGGCACAGAAAAGGGCAGCTTGGATTTGCGTTTCGGTGGTGGGAGTAACGATGACTGATGGTTTACGAGTGCAGGGGTTGTCGAACCGAATAGGGTCGGCTGCAGCTTGCCAAACCGGTAAGTAAGAAGAGTTAACCGGGGTGAAAATGAGTTTAGAGATGGTGGTGGCATTGTTGGAGTTGGATTGGAGACAGGTTATAAAACCTTCAGAAGTTGAGAAAACATCGAAATGGAAGATAATGCTCCAAATGAAACACAAAAAGTAAGAGAAAGAACAAGAGGAACCCCGAACAAGTTAGTCCAGAGCTCATCATGTTTTGGTTGGTTGGTGAGTCTACGGCAATCACTTGACCTATTTATATAGAATGAAGAAGCAACCATTACGAGCAAAATATTACCATTCTGTCCTTTGAGTTATCTTCACACCGAATAGCCATTTAATGAAGCGTGAGATGTCCTCTGCCAACATGTCGCGGATCTAATTTTGTATCTGCACTTTCATCCTCAATTATGATCTGCGCTTAAGTTCTTAAGACCGACCCTTAAATAACAACTACCAAATATAAATGTTTGTAAAGTTAGATTAATCAAATGTTGTTTTAAGAACTTCAAGGCTATTTCGTTGTGAAGTTAAGTAATATGTGAAACATTTAGTCAACCTCTTTATTGTAATTGAAAATAAATAATGAAAGTATGAATACGTTACTGATAATTCTCTATGTAAAGATATAATTAAAGTGTATGAAGATACAATGTTAATTTTTTTTTTATGTATTTTACATCCTTCTTGATGAATATAATTAAAGAGTATGAAGATACAATGTTAATTTTCTTTATGTATTTTACATCCTTCTTGATGAATATAACACATCATTTGGTCCACAACAGGAAACAATAAACAAAAATAGTAAATACATCTAAAAATAGCAAAGTCAAAATTTTGTGTTTTTCCAATACTATATATGGTCCTTTTTTCAAAAAAAAAAGTTTAACAAAAAAGCAAAGTCAATTTGAAAATCAATCGCTTTCAAGCTCATTATTGAACATAGTCACCCAACTGCCCTTTGTGTTTCCCGAATAAGATTTATGTTGTGACATCTGTGATCTTGGAGAGAGGATGCGGATCCATATCACAAGCCTGACGTGAGAGTGGCGTGGGTTGGGTGACATCTCAGCCTAGGTTAAGTAGATGTATTAACAAAGTAACAATTTGGCCCCTGAAATCCACCACTTGCATCATAGTGATTAACAGGCTTGGGTTTTCAATAAAGACTCAAGCCTAGCCTGAGAGTTCTACTCTATCCTTTGTTCACCTGGGTTTACGTCCCACCGTTTGTTACGTTAGAGAGTTCTGCTCTTGTGGTGACACAACGACTGTCAAGTGGCAGCCGGCGGTATGGTTTCCCGGGGGAATGCCCAAGTCAAACTCTGAAGCCAGCGTGGGCCCGGTTAAGATAACATAGTCTGGCTGGAGTTGGGCAACGGGGCTCTTCAATTTAGAGAGTACGGTAGCCTAATACAAGAAAGTCGTCGTATCAAAAAAAAACAATTTGGCCCGTGCATTCTTTTGCTATTAAATTTTGGCCTTCTACTATTTATACAATCACAATACACTCCCCCTCTACTATTTACACTAAGAAAAATATGCGAACTAAAAAAAACAAAAGTTAGTAGTCTAGAATTCTTCATGTTTTGGTGAGTGTGAATGTGTGATGTATGGCAATTAGTGGACTCATTTATAAAAATCAAGAGCTTATCAAAAACCTGAAACGAAAGAAAAACAATGGAAGGCGAATAATGGGCTTTTCTTTCTTACATAAAATAAAAGGAAATAAATTTCAAACATGGGATTAGTGGTTCTTAGCGTGATGATGTTTTCCCGAATGCTTGAAATTATATATTCACACTTGTCAAACACGCATGTATATATATAGAGAGAGAGCACGCGTGCGTTAGGGTAAAATGAAAACGTATATCACATGAGAACTTAGATAACCGGTGTAACAGGATGAAAAACACCACTTCGGAAAAAAAAATATTTTTTACGGAAGTCTTTCTAAACATTTTAATATATGGGTGTGAAAAAATTTGGGCAAAACTCGTACGGGAAGGCGGAGTTCTCTGAGTTCTCACAACACGAAGTGGTTTTCCCTTGATCTTGATCCTATATATATGATGGTTTCCCGGGGGAATGCCCAAGTCAAACTCTGAAGCCAGCGTGGGCCCGGTTAAGACAACATAGTCTGGCTGGAGTTGGGCAACGGGGCTCTTCAATTTAGAGAGTACGGTAGCCTAATACAAGAAAGTCGTCGTATAAAAAAAAACAATTTGGCCCGTGCATTCTTTTGCTATTAAATTTTGGCCCTTCTACTATTTATACAATCACAATACACTCCCCCTCTACTATTTACACTAAGAAAAATATGCGAACTAAAAAAAAAAAAACAAAAGTTAGTAGTCTAGAATTCTTCATGTTTTGGTGAGTGTGAATGTGTGATGTATGGCAATTAGTGGACCCATTTATAAAAATTAAGAGCTTATCAAAAACCTGAAACGAAAGAAAAACAATGAAGGCGAATAATGGGCTTTTCTTTCTTACATAAAATAAAAGGAAATAAATTTCAAACATGGGATTAGTGGTTCTTAGTGTCACACCCCGACCAGCAGCGGATAAGGTGATCGGGGCATGATTGGGTTATCATCAAAGCTCATGACATTTATTAAACGTTTCATATTCATTAATACAAATTAAATGGAAATTTACAATAATGTTACAACATGATCTAACTAACAATCTAACTTCTTTGTTCTCTTCTAAGGCATATCCTATGTTATCCTTGCTTCAACCTGTTCACCTGTATCATGTGTAAAAAGGTTTTTGGATCAACATAATGTTGGCGAGTGAATCCTATGGAAAACATTTGAACAATTTATTTAAATTGATTATGAAATATGTGCACAACCAAACATGAGTAAAAATAGATGTAACTTAATCGGCAATCATAAGATGTTAAATGAAACACTCATGAATAATAATGGAACAATTAAAGGCACGCGATGCTCAACTCGTCTCTCACGAGGAACTGAGGGACCTGATGAATGAATTGCATAAACATGATAATATGAATAACACAACCACAAACAATATAAACTCAATGATACACACATGAATAATAATGAATTTGATGTGAAGCACGCGATGTTCTACTCGTCTCCCACGATGAACTGATGGGCTTAATGTATGAGTTTCATATGACTTGACAAATGGCAATAAGTGAATCACAACAATAAAAACAATCTAAGTTTAAGTCATGATGTGGTATGGCACAAGTTTAAATAAATAAATTAATTAATTTCATAACACATGACACACCCCAAAACGTGTAATTTAAAAGGGGGAATTGTAAGATTCACTCACAGTGGGTGCGTTCGGTTGATGACGTTGAATGCACGCGAAGTGGTTTTAACCACGAGTGAGATTTAACCTAGATAAATCGCATTATGGTTTGGTAAGTAAACGAATTTTATTAAACTATTTTAGTAGGATTGTTGGGTGTATTTTTGTGAGTTTGAGGCTATTTTCTAATCTTAAAAATGTTATTTTTAAGTATTTATAATTGATTTTTAATTAAAATAATTAAATAAAAATGATAAAAAATATTTTATTTTTGCTACAGTTGACTTTGACCAGTGACTTTGACCGGCGTTGACCGGTTCGAGGCGTATTGTTGTGCGCTGGGTGAGGCTCGAACCCGAGACCTCCCGTACGCGTGCACGCAGCTCTACCAACTGAGCTACGTGTCTAACCCGTTATATATCCGATTTTAATTACATATATACATTAATTAGAATTAAACAGAAATCCTTTTTATTTAAAAACGGTTTAAACGAAACGATCATGCACTCCACAGGTCTCGAACCCGGGACCTGTGATTTAATCCAACACACAGTCCACCGCTGGACTGTGTGTTCAACATGTTATATCATTCGGTTTTTATTATACTTAAGTACAAATTATCCGTTTTCATTTCTGACTCTATTTAAAAAGTTAATAATTGTCCGAGTCGATGTAAGAGACCGGACTCGAACTTGCGACCAGTGATATAAACAAACACACAGTCCACCGCTGGACTGTGTGTCTAACTTGGTTATTATTCCGGTTATCAATATACTTAACATACACTAGTAACGACTCCGGTTCGGTTACCCAAAAATTGGTTTTTATTAAAGGCAGCGTGTGTGAGACGGGAATCGAACTCGAGACCTTTGCATGATTAACGTTTTATGTGCACACAGTCCACCGCTGGACTGTGTGTCTAACCCGATTAATATCATGATTTTAATTAAACTTATAAGATACGAAAGTGCATCGTCTTCTTCACTGAAAAAATAACCAGAAATCGGAAATCGACTGGTTCGAGTTTTATTCAAGTTTCATTAGCGAATTACTGTCCATTAGGGTAAGATAAAAGTGAAAAGAAAAAGAAACTGGGCGGAGAAAGTATACCGACAGGGCTCTCTGTTTTCCGGCAGAAATCCGGCGACAGAATTCGACTCCGGCGTCAGGTTCTTTGCAGCAGCAAGTCTCCGGAAATCTTGGAAAGAGTATGGGTAACTTCGGTAAAGGTTTAGGGGATTCAGTGAGGTTCAGAAATTAAAACTCGGTTTTCCGGCGAAAAACAGGAAAGTTCCGGCGAGTGGAAATATGCCGAGAAAAGGTGTGATTTTTGAGCGAAAGTGTTTGTCGTCGGTTGTGGGTCAATTTATAGGAGAAAACGAGATGTATTTGGTCTGATTTTGGACTGCATTGTTTATTTAAAATCTCCGGCGGTTTTGAAAAGTGTCGCGGACTTCAAACATCGGTTATAACCGATATCTGTTTAATGGTTTACGTTATAACGTAAATTGGTGTTAAAACTCGCGAGAATTCCGGGATTCCGACGACTGAACCGTTTGGGCGCCGGTTTTGAATTTGTAACGTTATTGTATCAATTAAATGATTGAAATATATAACAAACAGAACAAGCGGCGCAGTGGTTTGTGTGTTGAGAGATAAGTCACATCTGATTCGGTACAGACCCGGGTTCGAAACCCGGCAGAGACAATTCATTTTTATTTTGCGATTTTTGACTGTTTTTCAAAAACTAAATATATATTCCCATATAATAATTGATTACGGATCGTTTAAAAATATTTTGGGCATTTAATTCGCAACGAAAATTTTGACTGACTGTTCGGTTGATAAATGGAGCGGGTTTGGTAAATCCGTTTTCGACGGATGTTACAGTATCCCCTGCTTTTTAGAAATTTCGTCCCGAAATTTAAATAATAATATATTTTGACTAAAAGGATGGTGATGTTTTGTTTGACAGTTGTATGCTTAGCAAAATAAGGGCTTAAGTTTTTTTGTTCGAGGCGGTAACGTTCCGTGGAAAGGTTAAGTACCCTATTCAGGAATCGCTTTTTGTTGCCTACTGTATGAGTATTGATAAACAGGAATGATTTGCTAAAAAAAATGATATCATGCATAAGAGTTTAGATACGTTTGGGAAAATATGGTTATATCCTAAGGCAAAACTTCTAACACTACAATTTACATGGAACATAAATAAAAACGCAACATCTGATATTTGAACATAAGTAAGCACAACAGCTAATATTCACACATGAA
Source organism: Scalesia atractyloides (assembly GCA_947069175.1). Classification (NCBI taxonomy): domain Eukaryota; kingdom Viridiplantae; phylum Streptophyta; class Magnoliopsida; order Asterales; family Asteraceae; genus Scalesia; species Scalesia atractyloides. The sequence goes on from CAMTDV010000024.1 coordinate 90,256,773, forward strand.
TGAACACATCAGCAAATATTTGAACATGAATAAACACATCAGCAAATATTTGAACATGAATAAACACAACAGCAAATATTTGAACATGAATGGACACATCAGCGAATATTTGAACATGAATAAACACAACAGCAAATATTTGAATCCACATTCTGATAGCATATATGTTTGAATGATGGAAGTTCCTCTCTCGTTTGTTATGACGGAGAGGTTAGTTTATGTAGAAATGGAACACAATCCAATCTCTTTAAATAACATGATGATATCAATGTAACACAATTTCCAACCAAAGCAATACTAAATCCTACATGGAACTTCTCATAACCGCCTGATAATGCCTCTGATCCTTTGGCAAGAATACTTATATATAGGAATTACCAGCGGCGTATCCACCATATTCTTGCCAAATTTTCATTAGTTTTATCCACAAGTTATGATTGGTTACCAAGAAACTAATAAATCCTACATAGAACTTCTCATAACCGTCCAATGCCTCTGATCCTTTGACAAGAATACTTATATATAGGAAGTACCATCGGCGTATCCACCATATTCTTGTCAAATTTTCATTGGCTTTATCAGTGAATTATGATTGGTCCTATAACTCTACAATCAATACAACAAACATAAAATACTGAAATGAAATATATCTGTGCGATCAAGGCTCAATCGAACGGAGCCGATCGTATTGCATGTACTGAAAATGAAATGGATGTGCGCTCAAGGCTCAATCAAACGGAGCCGAACGTATTGAATGTACTGAAATTGAAATTGTGTGCTCAAGGCTCAATCAAATGGAGCCGAGCGTATTGCATGTACTGAATATGAATAACTTAACCACACAAACAGCCTATGCATGGAACCTCTCATAACCACCTGATAATGCCTCCGATCATTTGACAAGAATACTTATATATAGGAAGTACCATCGGCGTATCCACCATATCCTTGTCAAATTTTCATTGACTTTATCCGTAAGTTATGGTTAGTTAGATGCGACTCTACTACAAACACAACAACCACAAGATACTGATAATGAAATTGTATGTGCGCTCAAGGCTCAATCAAACGGAGCCGAACGTATTGAATGAAATTGTATGTGCGCTCAAGGCTCAATCAAACGGAGCCGAACGTATTGAATGAAATTGTATGTGCGCTCAAGGCTCAATCAAACGGAGCCGAACGTATTGAATGTACTGAAATTGAACAACTTAATCTAAACAACCATCACACAATTAGCCTATGCATGGAACCTCTCATAACTGCCTGATAATGCCTCCGATCATTTGACAAGAATACTTATATATAGGAAGTACCATCGGCGTATCCACCATATCCTTGTCAAATTTTCGTTGACTTTATCCGAAAGTTATGGTTAGTTCGATGCGACTCTACTACAAACACCACAACCATAAGATACTGATAATGAAATTGTCTGTGCGCTCAAGGCTCAATCAAACGGAGCCGAACGTATTGCATGAACTGGAAATGTAAATTGAAATGTGCGCTCAAGGCTCAATCAAACGGAGCCGAGCGTATTGCATGTATTGAAATGTAAAATAAATAACCGATCAAGGCTCAAACAAACGGAGCCGATCGTGCGGGCACGCCCTGATCAACCCATAATAAAATGGGGATCAAACTCAACCTCGATGGATGGGGAGCTACGGCCTCGGCAAAAGCATATACTGAAAACAATATATAATATATAATATCCAATAATTTCTCTAACAGTCTACACATGTGATAAAGAAAAACATAAGACTAAACAATAGGAGTTGAATCTGGATCTTCGGCGAAGAGGACTAGCTGAGTATCTTCGTTTGGGCCGTCATTATCTTCGACAGGATTGGCGTTGATATTGAAGACTCTTCCTCTTGCTGGTGGCATAGTGGTTGGGTTTTCTTGGTTTACTTGGTTAACTGGGTTTGATTGGGCTTGAGTGTTGATAACGTTAACCAATTGAGGGCATGTGTTTCTAAGGTGGGTAGTGTCGCCACAATTGAAACAGGCTCGCGCATATAGGAACATGGGGTATTGGGGTTGGTGATAAGTTTGGGCCATGTTTTGAGTAGGGGAAAAGGTTTGGTCTTGAAAGGTGCGACAAACATTGCTCAAATGACCATAGCGTCCACAAGTTGTACATAGCCGGCAAGGTAAAGTAAGGGGATGGTGATAAAAACAGTCGTTGCATCGAGGGTGAGGTCCAAGATATGGTTTCTTATTTGGGTAAGCTGAGTTGGGTGCCACTTGGGTGATTGGGATAGCTCGGATGGGTATGGCATGAAAAACGGGTTGATTTCGTTGAGTAGCAGCGAAAAGTCGCCCGACTCTTCTTCTCTTAGGATTGGGTTGAGAAGGGGGTTCGGTTTGGGTGGAGTCGGATGTTTCAGTCGATTCTTTATCCTTCTTTTTCTCCTCCTTGAAGTCTTTGTTTCGGATTCGGTTCTCGGTGAGCTCTGTTGCTAGCTCCATTGCTGCTTCCAAAGTTGCAGGCTTGGTACTTATCACAGGGTCTTGAATCTTTGACGGAAGACCACGAATGTAGTGCTCGATCAAACGGTAGGGGGGAGTAAACATGTTGGGAACCATTTGATGTAATTCGAGGAACCTTTTGTTGTAGGTGGTGTGGTCTCCTTCCATTTGCTTCAATGAGTAAAATTCATCTTCTAACTTCTTGATTTCGCTCCTTGGGCAAAATCGTCTGGTCATGATTTCCTTCAATTCGTTCCAAGTTAAGGTCATAGCATCTTCCACACCTCGTTTGGCCTTCTCTGTATTCCACCAAGTAAGTGCTATCCCATATAATCGACCGGTAGCATAACGCACTTTGCGATCATCAGGGCAATCGCAATTTAGAAAAGTATTCTCCATTTCTTCAAACCAATGGAGGAGAGCGGTGACGCCTTCAGTCCCTTTGTATTTCGGAGGGTCGCATGATTTGAAATGCTTGTAGGTGCATTTAGTGGTATTTGGGGGAGAGTTGAAAATGTTTTGGTTTGCTTGATTGACAGGATTATTGGTAAGTGCTTGTTGAACTTGGATTACCATGTTGGGTATTACGGCAGCCATTTGTTGAGCGATTAAGGTAGCCATGCGTTCGCGGGCTTTTCTTGCTCTCGTCTTCCTACGGGCGAGGTTAGAAGACATCTACAATGAATACATGACAAGAGTATGAGTTGGATGCTTTTGGGATCATGGGTCGCATTCAAGAATGATCATTTATAAAATAATTATACAAAAATACTACATCCATAGGATGTCTTGGGCTTTGCTCGCTGTTAGGCCCGTCATGCCGCCATACTTTACCTGCGTAATCATGTGGGCCCCCATGAATACCGGTTTTTCATATGGTTCGCACGGTTTCTGCCTGGTTGCGTACACAAAAACCCGGAGAAAATCGAGAAATATGTATACAACGTGTGATGTTCGGAATGTGTCCAGGTGTAGACACGGTGACACCTCAAAGTAGGGTTAGTTCGAACGACGTTTGGTGTGGCATGCTTTGGCCTAATAGGTCCTTCGTACTCTCATCGTTGGTCCCCAGGTAGGCAAACTGGTCCGTTATATTGGATTTATACGAATGCCAGCCTAGACAGGACGTTCCGACTACCGGTACTCGTACCCTTCCAGTTACTACATGCCCGTCGCAGAACTTACTTTGATGAGATTTGAAAATTTGCACAAAATCTTTGGATAATGAGAATATGAAAATAAATTGAATTCATGAACATCGATATATGTATAATGAATATGTATATATGTATAATGAATATGTATATGAGCATGTATGTTTGACTGAAATGTAAACAAATATGAAACAAATAAATATCACAAGTTTGTATGTAACCACCTAATCAATTTAAAATTTAGGCAGACTATAGTATAGGCTCTAAGGGTCTAATAACCTATCCTATATCCCTATAGTCACGGCTCTGATACCAATCTGTCACACCCCGACCCGCAGCGGATAAGGTGATCGGGGCATGATTGGGTTATCATCAAAGCTCATGACATTTATTAAACGTTTCATATTCATTAATACAAATTAAATGGAAATTTACAATAATGTTACAACATGATCTAACTAACAATCTAACTTCTTTGTTCTCTTCTAAGGCATATCCTATGTTATCCTTGCTTCAACCTGTTCACCTGTATCATGTGTAAAAAGGTTTTTGGATCAACATAATGTTGGCGAGTGAATCCTATGGAAAACATTTGAACAATTTATTTAAATTGATTATGAAATATGTGCACAACCAAACATGAGTAAAAATAGATGTAACTTAATCGGCAATCATAAGATGTTAAATGAAACACTCATGAATAATAATGGAACAATTAAAGGCACGCGATGCTCAACTCGTCTCTCACGAGGAACTGAGGGGCCTGATGAATGAATTGCATAAACATGATAATATGAATAAACAAACCAAAAACAATATAAACTCAATGATACACACATGAATAATAATGAATTTGATGTGAAGCACGCGATGTTCTACTCGTCTCCCACGATGAACTGATGGGCTTAATGTATGAGTTTCATATGACTTGACAAATGGCAATAAGTGAATCACAACAATAAAAACAATCTAAGTTTAAGTCATGATGTGGTATGGCACAAGTTTAAATAAATAAATTAATTAATTTCATAACACATGACACACCCCAAAACGTGTAATTTAAAAGGGGGAATTGTAAGATTCACTCACAGTGGGTGCGTTCGGTTGATGACGTTGAATGCACGCGAAGTGGTTTTAACCACGAGTGAGATTTAACCTAGATAAATCGCATTATGGTTTGGTAAGTAAACGAATTTTATTAAACTATTTTAGTAGGATTGTTGGGTGTATTTTTGTGAGTTTGAGGCTATTTTCTAATCTTAAAAATGTTATTTTTAAGTATTTATAATTGATTTTTAATTAAAATAATTAAATAAAAATGATAAAAAATATTTTATTTTTGCTACAGTTGACTTTGACCAGTGACTTTGACCGGCGTTGACCGGTTCGAGGCGTATTGTTGTGCGCTGGGTGAGGCTCGAACCCGAGACCTCCCGTACGCGTGCACGCAGCTCTACCAACTGAGCTACGTGTCTAACCCGTTATATATCCGATTTAATTACATATATACATTAATTAGAATTAAACAGAAATCCTTTTTATTTAAAAACGGTTTAAACGAAACGATCATGCACTCCACAGGTCTCAAACCCGGGACCTGTGGTTTAATCCAACACACAGTCCACCGCTGGACTGTGTGTTCAACATGTTATATCATTCGGTTTTTATTATACTTAAGTACAAATTATCCGTTTTCATTTCTGACTCTATTTAAAAAGTTAATAATTGTCCGAGTCGATGTAAGAGACCGGACTCGAACTTGCGACCAGTGATATAAACAAACACACAGTCCACCGCTGGACTGTGTGTCTAACTTGGTTATTATTCCGGTTATCAATATACTTAACATACACTAGTAACGACTCCGGTTCGGTTACCCAAAAATTGGTTTTTATTAAAGGCAGCGTGTGTGAGACGGGAATCGAACTCGAGACCTTTGCATGATTAACGTTTTATGTGCACACAGTCCACCGCTGGACTGTGTGTCTAACCCGATTAATATCATGATTTTAATTAAACTTATAAGATACGAAAGTGCATCGTCTTCTTCACTGAAAAAATAACCAGAAATCGGAAATCGACTGGTTCGAGTTTTATTCAAGTTTCATTAGCGAATTACTGTCCATTAGGGTAAGATAAAAGTGAAAAGAAAAAGAAACTGGGCGGAGAAAGTATACCGACAGGGCTCTCTGTTTTCCGGCAGAAATCCGGCGACAGAATTCGACTCCGGCGTCAGGTTCTTTGCAGCAGCAAGTCTCCGGAAATCTTGGAAAGAGTATGGGTAACTTCGGTAAAGGTTTAGGGGATTCAGTGAGGTTCAGAAATTAAAACTCGGTTTTCCGGCGAAAAACAGGAAAGTTCCGGCGAGTGGAAATATGCCGAGAAAAGGTGTGATTTTTGAGCGAAAGTGTTTGTCGTCGGTTGTGGGTCAATTTATAGGAGAAAACGAGATGTATTTGGTCTGATTTTGGACTGCATTCGTTTATTTAAAATCTCCGGCGGTTTTGAAAAGTGTCGCGGACTTCAAACATCGGTTATAACCGATATCTGTTTAATGGTTTACGTTATAACGTAAATTGGTGTTAAAACTCGCGAGAATTCCGGGATTCCGACGACTGAACCGTTTGGGCGCCGGTTTTGAATTTGTAACGTTATTATATCAATTAAATGATTGAAATATATAACAAACAGAACAAGCGGCGCAGTGGTTTGTGTGTTGAGAGATAAGTCACATCTGATTCGGTACAGACCCGGGTTCGAAACCCGGCAGAGACAATTCATTTTTATTTTGCGATTTTTGACTGTTTTTCAAAAACTAAATATATATTCCCATATAATAATTGATTACGGATCGTTTAAAAATATTTTGGGCATTTAATTCGTAACGAAAATTTTGACTGACTGTTCGGTTGATAAATGGAGCGGGTTTGGTAAATCCGTTTTCGACGGATGTTACACTTAGCGTGATGATGTTTTCCCGAATGCTTCAAATTATATATTCACACTTGTCAAACACGCATGTATATATATATATATATATATATATATACACACACACATACATATATATAGAGAGAGAGAGAGCACGCGTTGCGTTAGGGTAAAATGAAAACGTATATCACATGAGAACTTAGATAACTGGTGTAACAGGCTGAAAAACACCACTTCGGAAAAAAAAAAATATTTTTTACGGAAGTCTTTCTAAACATTTTAATCTATGGGTGTGAAAAATTGGGGCAAAACTCGTACAGGAAGGCGGAGTTCTCTGAGTTCTCACAACACGAAGTGGTTTTCCCTTGATCTTGATCCTATATATATGATTAAGTTCATTTGTGAACAACCCACTTGATTGTGAGCACTAGTGAACTAATATTATGTATTGATTATCAATACACATGTGTAAATCAATGGCCATGATTTGATGATGAAAATACACTAGTGTATTTTACGATTTGATGATGTAAATCAATGGCCAGTATTTGTTCACTCAGTTTACAAATACAATATTGTTTACTCTATAACCCCACCATATATATATATATATATATGTGTGTGTGTGTGTGTGTAGCCATCTGTCAGCAATGCTTCTAGATAACGAATTGTTCATGTAAACTAGACACGAAACTCGAATATCATGGATTTTGGTTTAGTTTAAACGGATTAGGGTAAGTTTCAGGTTGAACCCGCGAATATGTTTAGCTAAACAGGTTGGGTTCGCGTCAACCCGGTCGGGTTGGCGGGCTGACCCATTTACCCTATTTATATTATGTTATATGTTTAAAATACGTTTTTTTGTCATAAATTAAATTGAGTATGTATTTTATGCCATAGATATAACTTAAAAAAAGAACTTAATTGTAACACCCCGAAATTTATTTAATGTTAATATATCAAATATTTACCTGAAATAGTGGAAGCATGTAACTAGATAAATATAACCAGTTACTAAAATGAAGTAGGTTATTAAAAACATTAAGTTGTAATTTAATATGGGCAAGAACTAACCTTGGGGGAACTAAAGTTGTCAAACTTGAAACAAACATGTTAATGATGAAAAACAACACCAAAAACATACACTAGTGTGTTTTGGTCGACCAGAACAAGAGAAAGAGAGGGAGAAGCTCCCCACAATCTAATCCATCAATGGTTGGGATATTGTGCATGAGTCGAAAATTTGATCACCTAAACTAGGAGATCACAAGGTATGTCAAAACTTCTTGTTTAGTGAAGTAGAGAAATTTTTGATGAACCTCTAGAATTTCGATTCTTAGATGGATAGTGGTGTTATGGTAAAATTGATGTTATAGGAATACTTAGAATCATGAAACTTCATAACAATTAGAAAAATTAACATAAACAATGTGTTTGGATAATTACCCATGTGTATGAGAAGTGGGTTTTTGAATGGATAGTTAGAACCCATGAAATCTAGGTAATTAAATCCTATGTCAATACTTGATAAATTGGGTTTATGATGTTGATTTGATGATGATGAAAAAACTACTTGATAAGTTGAAAATCTCATGGTTGGAGACTTTCTAGATGAGTTGGTATAAGTGATTAATATCTTGTCCATGAGGTGTTCGATCAAATGCGTAAAAGAAACTAAAATGTTACATTTTAGTAAGGGAAAATCGAAAGAAGTCCCCTACGATGAATATTGGCTTATTTATAAAAGTGACATTTAAATGGCAACTTAACAATTAAACAGGTTGTTCATGATAGGTAACTCGGGTGAAGCTTCGGGAAGTTAAGCCGAGGCGAACACACGACTAAAGGAAAAGCTATAAGGTATGTGGCTTCATAGCTTCGTAGTTATTTTGTTAAATTAGTAGGATTCTTTGAAGTTGTTGATTTAGATTGTGACACTCATGAACTCCGTTCGTTCATAAGTGATGGATTTCACACGAACGGACTGGATGAATAAATAAGAAAAAGGGTAATGAGTTTGGTTGTTCATAAGTGATGAAGTTGATGCGAACAAACCAAACGGGTCAAATAAAGGATGTATAAAGTTTGGTTGTTCACATGTGATGGATTTCACGTGAACAAACCAAACATATCAAATAAAGGATGCATAAAGTTTGGTTGTTCATATGTGATGGATTTCATGCGTACAAACCAAACGGGTCAAATAAGCGTAAACCGGGTAATGGGCACGCGAAGTATGAAATAATGAGCCCAGATTATGGGTGAATAGTATACAATGACTTCTTGCCAAAATGATGTTCATCAAATAAGCTAAATGCTAAAATTTGATTAACAGGTCAAATAATAATGCGCATAAACCAGAAGGTAGCGCGGGTCATCAAATACAATAATCTGAAACAAAGATTGATCGATTGAACCTGTAGGTAATTGAATACGGTCAGTTAGAAACAAGTTTGAGGTCAATCAGATAAAATTTAACCAAGTTATGCAATGTTAAACATTACATGGTTTGGTTGGAAGCATGCAGCTCCAGCTGCAAAACTTTCTGTGATAAACATCCCCTCGCCACCCTCGGCGTAGGAGGCTTAACACATCGCGCTCCGTGAGAGATATCGCCACCCGTGAGCCAAATCGATTAACTCCTCGTGGGCCGTGAGGAGGTTAAATGCTGGAAAACTTTTGTTTTGTTTGTTCTTGGCATACACGTTTGTTTAGACACGTTCTAAACATCATATAACTAACGTATTCAGTGATTATTGGAATTCTAGGTAGTCGTCTGGAGGTCTCCGATGATGGTCAAGCTCCGTGAAGAACCGAACACAAACAAGACCAAGTTTCCACGTTTTGTCTAATAGTCTTATGTAATCAAACATCATTAACATGTAGTAATACTTGAGTACTTATGAAGTTTTAAATTAGATCGTTAAACGTATGAACATGTAATTGCATTTGAGAACATATTATATATATATATATATAATAATAGGGAGAGGATCATGAGAAAACTAGATATAAATGAAAAACTAGAAAACTAACTAAAAAAACCAAAAAAAGCATAAAAACATACAATTTTTTTTTACAATTTTTTTATAAAAAATCGCTGCATTTTATGTATAAAAAAACTTTTTTTCCAAAAAAAAAACTTGTACTGCATATGTGCACTATATGTATACTACACATGTGCATTATATGTTATGTTGCACATGTGTATTATATGTTTTTTTTATTATTTTTTTTTTAAATTTTTATATAATATATTGCGAATTTTTATAAAAAATCAAAAAAAAAATTGATATGTTTTTTTGGTTTTTTTAATTAGTTTTTTGGTTTTCTCATTTAAACTAGTTTTCTCATGATCCATCCCCTATATATTGTGTGTTATATATATATATATATAGCAAAATTATTATGAAATTTATGTTATTTAAAATAGGGTCTTACATTAACATAAGATTTTATAATATACATTTGTGTTTTTTTAGTTATATTTTAGTTTTAATATATTAGTTTGAGGAAAAGAAAATTAGAATAAAAGATTCGGGTTGAATGGGTCGTGCTCGAGTCAACCTATGAATATTCGTATCGTGTTCGGGTTCGAACTACAGAAACGTAATTTCATCATTTATTTATCTTTTCGTTTTATTTATATCTCAATAGTATGTTGGTTTTTTATTTCAATGATGAACTTGAGAGTTCCACAATAATTTCCTTCGGAGAATTTTGTTATGATCATTATAAACGTAGAATTTTCTTTGTTAGTACATCAAAAACATATTATTTAATAAAACCCGTAAAGTTCGCGGATATTAGCACTAATACCCTATATAATTGCTAATATTTAATTGTCACCAATTTGCGATTTTTGTTTTCATATCACCAACTTGAGATTTTTGTTTCAATCGTATCCCTTTGTTTTCAGTCGTAGCCTATTGTGCTTAGCAGCCATGATATATAATCCCTATTTTTTAGTGGTTTTTGATTTATAAAAGAAAATAATACTAATTCAATCTCTTAACATCCGGTTAACATATTAATATATAACCTCTTTAATGTTATTAACCAAGCATGGAGTGGTATGCAATGTTAGTTAACATGTCATGTCATCATTAACGTCACAAATGTTAGAGTACACCTCATAGCCTAAGAGAAAAAAAAATTGATCAAATAATCAAACCTCATCAGCATTAAAATTCTTAAAACCAATCCTTAGGTTTCGTTTTAACGGCAAGAGTACCAAATATAAAATGTTTGTAAATTTAATCATGTCTTTTAGGAATTTAATATCACTACTACACTTTTCAGTATTGTTATTATGAATAAACGCATTCATTTTCCAACCAACTTCTGTAATTTCCTTCAAATTTTTAATCATTAGTAATAATTAATACAACAAGTAATGACGCTTCAATTCTTTTTATTGGCAAGTGTTCAACAGCCTACGTCCACTAATTTTTATTTTATTAATTTTTTTTTTGTAATGGACAGTGAATGTGATTATTAGCACCGTTACTCTATATTCATTGAAGTAAAATATTATTACTTCCTACGTTCTAATTAGTTTTCATTTATTTATTTTTCATATATACTAATCGAAAGATGGCTTATATACCACAATAAATTATATATTTATACATGGTTGTTGCCAAAACCACACGGGCGGACCAAGGATCGCGAGAAGAGAACCTTTGTACTTGGAGTGTTTTTTCTGACTATATCGAAATGTTCTTCGTATCCCAAAACCCAAATCCGAGTTGTCAACATTAAAGTACATTGTTAGAAACGGTCTCGCTTGGAGACCACCCTCCAACATTCAAGTCACTTATTGTCATGGATTTGAAGTATTTTCGTATATATGAAAGGGATGCAAGTATATAGTGAAAATATGAGATGGGACAGAGCTTTGCAAGTTTTGTGCGGAAGGGTTTGCTTTGGTGTCTTTTCACGAGGTGAGGGAACTAGAGATGCATAAACTGGTTAATTTTAATAATCGGTTCGGTTAACCGGTTCATTTGACTTTTTTACTTTAACCGGTTAATGCTTTAACTGGTTATTACTTTAACTGATCTGGTTAATTACTTTAACTGGTTCGGTTATTTTGTCTTTTTTTGAATTTTTTGGTTATTTTTTCGGTTAACCGGTCTATTGGTTAAAAAAAACCGGCTAATAACCGGTTCCTATACTAAATACTTATAGCATGTTACTAACCTATGGTTAAAAATAACCACTAATCGGTTATTCCTAAATCGATTATTAACCGGTTACGGTTAATTAACCGGTTATTTTGGACTAGGAGAGAGGGAACCCACTTTTAGTTAGAGAGTAATTGGGCTTCACCTAAATGGGATAACCTTTAATGGGCCAATCATCCTCAATCATTCATTGGCCCATCCATGATGTTAGTAGGTTTCGATTAATTCTTATTGGGCATAGTCCCATATTAGGGTCCCCCTACATGAGGGCTGATTAGAGGTGCAAGGAAAAAAGGTTCAGCATTCAAAACCATTTTAAATATAATCCAAAACTTTTAGGAAAACAGTTTGGTAAAACCGGTCTCAATCCTATATGATATACCATTCTGAAATTGGTTTGAGTATGTATCACTGAAATCAGTATGGCATGAACTGGTTCCTTAAAGAAGCAGTCTACTTTTGTATTCACGGCCCCTGGCCCAACACATTATATGAAATACAAGAAGTGTTGATTATATTACCTTTTTTCCTTACCTTTATGAATTTTGTTTACAAATGCATACACCACTTTGGGTATACACGAAAACATACTTGGCTCACAACGACAATATAAAGGTCGCCGACCTCCAAGGCTCGTCACGACTAAATGCACAGCCGGGTCCACATTGCACATATACCCGTCTTAGCCAACATTCATTTCGTAATACCTGTACAAAGCAGTTTACATATGCACGAATTGTAAAGACGAACAAAATTCAAATGAGCGGCCCAAGGCCCAGCAAACTAACTTTAAACTTAGGTATTCAACCTTCGTAAGGTTGTACCCCCAAAAATATAGTCACATAAACATTAGTACGAATGTAAACATGTTCAAGAAACATAAAACAGAAATTGTTTTAAGACTATTACAAGGTCACACGACCAATCCCCCGGCATGCAAGCCGGTTTGATAACTACTGACCACGTTGTACACTGGTGCCCGCATCAGCAGTTGTTGCACCAGCACCTGTATCACCACCTTCTAAGACAGAACGCAAGACATCCACGGCTACTCCTTTCCGGGAATAATTTTCAATGGCCTTCAAAACTATGAATTCCAAAAGAACAAAGTCTTTACGTTTGTTACGGTAAGTGCCAGCACGGTCATCCTTGAATAATTCAAAAGCATGGTCTCGTTTTCCCTCAAGAGCAAATGTTCTCCCTTCAGCATAACCGTCCTTGCGACCGCTGTTGTATGCCACTCCAGCTAACTCGAACATATACTTGGTTAACTCCTCGGAAGCCATCAACGAGTCAGCAAGCTACAAAAGAACAGAAAGTATAAAGCATAACAGACACACATAGGCGAAACTAAGAAGATACGATATCAAAAAACTCACCAGGGTATTCCTAGGTTGATTAACCCTTTACAATCTTCACCCAACTCTTGAGCCACCATATCAGAAGCTCTAGCCTGAGCCTTATGCGTCTCGGCAGCTTTCTCCAACTCAACAATTCGCGCTAACGCATCTTCATGAGCTTGGCGAGCCGGTTAGCCTGATCTTCTTTCTCTTTTAGACTGGCTGAAAGGCGCAGAACTTCTTGGTTGGCTTCCTCCCTCTACCCTCTTAATTTAACAGCCTCATCTCGTTCAACTTTCAACTCACAATTAGACCTAGCACAAGCCGCGATCCATTCCTCCTGGAGTTCAACTTCTACTCCTTAGCAAGCTTTTCCTCTGTGTCACTTACACGCAGTTCAAACCCTTCTTCTCCGCATTAAACCTATCACGCTCCGTGGCAAACTCCCGCTTCGCATTTTCAAACTCCATAATGTCCTCACCCATGGACCTCCATTCACGCACTATCTCTTGGGTAGTCGCAAAATAGTTTACCCCGTAACGAACATGGTCGTCCAACAAACGGGTTTCTAAAACGTTCAGCAGTGGGCAAGGACATGGAATAGAATTCGTGACAGTTATCCAAACTGACCATGCAAGACCCCTGCACGAAAGACCAACGAGGAACGTGCGGCAAATCATCACTAGCAGGGTTATGGTCCATCCGGGATCCACTCGCTTCTATCCTACCAGACTCGGAACCACCCTGCCCTTCATAGTTGCCACGTCCTTCACCACCAGAAGGCACCGCCGTGTATACTTGGTTACTGGGGTAGCTTCACTAGACTCGGCATCAGCCTCCTAACCTTCCACCCTTTCACGAAAAACCACCTCAGGGAGAACAAACGGTTGAACCTTCTCAGCAGTCCCAGGCTTTGTAACACCTTCCGGGCCTTCCCCTTAACATCTTCAGGGCGAACCGGCCGCGAATAGGCAGTCACCATAAACAGCAGCGGGAGATAACTCAGGACCTGGAATGGATGAGATGTTAGGAACAGTAGGCTTCGAACCACACGAGGTCGAACGCCGATATGATTGAACCAGTTGTTTTCGTAGATGCTGCAAATGCAAGTCCTAAGTTATACTCAAATAAATACGAAAAAGAAAAATACATGCAATAAACAGTCAAAAGGAAATTATTACCTTTTCGTCCAGTAGATTCCTCATACAAATCGTCAAGAATGTTGACCGATTTCTTCTTAAACACACTCAAATCCACCTCCCCTTCAGAAGGCGTCGGCCCTGCAGACCCATCAGCTTCCTCTTCTTTTCAGAAACATCCAATGCAGCTTCAGTGTCTAATTTGTGCTTGGTTTCCGACAACAGTTTTCTCCTTTTCTCCATGATTCGAGTAATGGTAGCTTGATCTTCCTCAACATCTACTGCGGTTAGTTTAACCATTCCGTCCAATCCAGACGTGTAAGACACTTCAACATAATCCAAATATCGCAGATGGGAATAGTGCTTACCAGTCTGCACTCCCGGTTAAGCTTGTACGCCAGGGTTCTCCTGCACCGGCTCAACAACAACACCCGTAGATTCCAGTATTCCACGGTAGCTGGGTTAACAACAACAGCACCCCCAACACCTCGAGAAGGTTGCACTTGCAGACCTGTACGCGTCACACGAGACCGATGAATGAGACCATCAAAAGAAACTGTAGACTCTTCGCTCGAGAGGAGAATAGGTTCCCCTCGAACTAGAGATCTTATAATTTCAGGCGGCTTCACTGAAGCAAAAGGATGCGCACCTGTGGGAGTGGCGACTTGAATGCTCAAACTCTCTTCGGTAGGGTGGTGGAAGTTATCTTGTATCTGTTGTAACCATGGACGTTCCCCCTCCGGAAGCACCCTCACAACCATCTCCCCACCAATTGTTGGATCCAAAGCATTAATCAATCCATACGCTCAAAAAAAAAAAACTTATGATAAGAAGTTCCAACACACGAGGACAAGAATGCAAAAAACACAACCAACAAAAGTTACCTTTGTTTTTGTCTCCATAGATAGGTTCGCCCTCGGACTTGAGGGTGCCCACAACATGCTCATACCAGCACCACCAAAGCCTTATCATCCAATTTAAGCATCGCAGTAGGGTTCCTAGTAAAGGTCTTGTACTACTGCTCCTCCACGTACGAAACTACCGGTAGTTTAGGGGATACCTTCGTCAGCAGAACGGTAATGCACTTAGTCGGTATTACCCCACGAGAATGTAAAAGAACTTGTGCTTCCAGTCATGAATACTCTTCGGAGGGTCCCTGGTGCAAGGAAGAACGTTGGCAGTACAGGAGTTGAAAGAATAGAAACCACCAGTACATGAGACATAATAAAACACATTAAAATGTCCACAGAGGGGATCAAGTGCTGGGCTCGACAGATGAATTCGAAATGGGTAACCCGAGGCATGCCAACATGGCTAATCTGAGAGATATGGATCCCATAACGGGTAAGAACTTCCCCAAGTAACTTAGTAATAGGAAGACGGAAGTTGCCCTCCTTGAAGAAAGAAGCATATAAAGTGATATAACCCGGATGAGCATCAAGAGGTGTACTCCCGGGAGTTGGGAACTGGGTACCTCAGTTCACAAGAAAACGAAATACTCGACTAAGTTGTTGAAACTCATCTTCTTTCCAGTTCACAACGGCGTCTTCAACCCTCAACGGATCCTTGGGCCTAGATTTCCTTCACTTTCGGGAACCTTCAGGTTTAACAGAAGTCGACATCTTCGAAAGATGAAACAAAATAAGGCAGATAAGCGATTAGAAAGCAAGAAAGAAGATAAAGGAGAAAGAGAATCGCCAAAGGAAGTTGGAGAGGTAGAGATTTTCCTTTCGGATCTCCGGGTATTTATACCCATCACATTTAATGCGATGGGGAACTGAACCGGCAAGTGAGGAGACTCCAGTAATAGGAAAGCGACACGTTAGGCGGGAGAAACTGAAATGTCGTATATTAAGGGCGTGTGGCCGCCACGCACCTGACACAAGCCGTAAAAGGTAACTGCCACCCTGACATGCCCCTGCAAAAAGCAACTGCCCCACTCTCCGATGCGACAACCACCTCAAATGGCAGAGCTACAGTGACAAACATCATACGCCAATCCCACCAACCACACAACTTGTCCGTAGCTGGAAAATTTCCCCTTGAAGAAACCTTATCCAACTTTGTACGTCGTTTTGGCTCATTTCTGTATGCCAAAATCTATACTTTTTTGGCTCATTTTCTGTACGCCAAAATTCATGCACTTTTTTGGCTCATTTCTGTACGCCAAATTCTGTTGTTTTGCTCAATCTGACGCAATCCATGTGCTTTTTGGCTCATTTCTGTACGCCAAAATCCATACGCTTTTTTGGATCACCTCAGTACGGCAAGTACATGCTCTTTTTTGGCTCACTTCTATACGCCAAAAATAATGCACCCTTTTGGCCTACTTATTCAGCCCTAAAATGATTTAAGTCCAGAATCCCTCCCAGTTGATAAACTCATCTGGTAGCCACACTGGACTGGGGGACTTGAAGAGGTATGATCCCAAATCACACGAGGACACGTGTCAAAGGGACCACACCACTCCAAGTTGGCTGCTTCACCATGCGAAAGCATCCAGAAGGTTTTAGAAGCTTCTGGAAAAGGACACCTTGGCGACAAGGAGATGCCCCAGCAGACAGAAAGGACGACAGGTGGCCCGATGGTGAAGCGCCAACACCGATTGCAAGATCTCTGTACGATAAGCCGACAACCAGTACAGAGGAATGCTGAGCTGGAGCGAGTGACCATGCACCACGTCGCCTCCAGGTCTGACTACCTCAGAGGGAACAGGACGTATATTCCTCCTGGTCGAATAGCTGGCAGACAACGGCTAGCTGGCAATCCTCCTCTTCACAATTCTCCGGCTATAAATAGAATATTCAACCTCTAGGTTAAGGATTCGATTTCTCACTCTCGTACTATATACACACACTTATCCTCAAAGCGATAACTTATTCTCACGTCGGAGGATGGTTACAAGGAGAACCTCTTCTCCTCCTTGTACGAGTCACCGGTGTTGTTCGTTTTGCAGGATATCTTGGAAGATCTAGCCATTCGTTGAGTGAAGAACAGAGATTGAACCATTTCATACGAGACGACCGACTATCTAGCCCCGTGCTAGTTAGTGTTTCTTCAATTTTAAACTATCATTAACCCATAAGGCCATAACTGCATCATTACCATGAAAGACACTTTAGAAAAGAATGTATAGCCCCTGAGAGTTAATAACAAATTAATCAACAATTAAGAGTTGCAGGGAAAAAAAAAATAACGAATGGTTGTATATGGCTTTCACAGTTCTCAACATAATATTGATTCTGAAATAAATGTGATCCTATATGCTTAATTTGAGAATCAAACAAATATTAGGCACAAAGTTATATATATATACACACGTTCTAAACTTCTGTAAAATCCCCTAAAATATCTTGTACCCGTCACACATTGATTCTACTTAAACGAATCTGGAAGTCATTTTCAATCGAGAAGCATAGCAACTGCATCCCGGAGGCTGCTTTTTTTCTTCGTCAATGTGACTGGTTTGTTCGAAATAACAGCGGCATGTTGTTGAGTCCTAGTTTCCGGGGAATTATGATATCACTAGTTGAGCTGGTCTCGTCTTTGGCTATTGGTTTCTTTAGTAAAGACCCCAGAAAACACATCCAGCATGTCTTGGGCTGGATCCCAGTCATGATGGAATCCGCTAGTGTAGTTTTACTTGTAGTTTCAACAGGTTCGTGATGAGAGTCTGTTTCTTCGTGCGTGAGTGATCTAGCGTATGGAGGAGAATTAGTTCTTAACTCGCTTTGTACTTCTGATGGCTTCTGTTGACTCGTAACTCTCTTATCATTTTCAACAAACTGAAACAAAAGTCACCGAAAAATACGTTTTATTACCTGCTCCTGTTTTCGGTTGTTCAAAGGGATTATGTAACTTCACGATCAGTATTCTTTAGGGGTGTTTGGAATTCCTTATCCAAAGTGCTTATCTAACTGTTTTTGGGTGAAATAAGTTGTATTGAGTAAGCAGTTTGAAATTTGAAGAGGCTGATTTCAAACTGTTTATTTCATGTAGGCAATAAACAATCCCAAACACCCCGTTCGAACGCCTTACCAACTTCTCCATATCGGATTATTTGACTCTAAATTATCAAAAAAAACTCATACTCATAATCGTAATCAGTTTTTCCCAAACCGTCAAATTAATTATATGTGATTTCAAGTCGCAATAATCAAGTTGGGACACACATCCAAACACCATCTAACATACATTTTCAAAAATACCACTAGAAATGACTAAATCTCGATGTAAACATGTAGATAGAAAAATAGTTACCTCTTTCGCGATGCTTAATACATCATCCATGGTCAGATCATCATCTTCATCACAAGATAAACTTTGAGTTTCACTACCGCTATTAATGTCAAATATTTTTTCGCTTTTCTTTCTTGAAGGCTCGGGTTCTTCAGCTTTCCGTTTAACCCTAGCACGCTTCCTCTTCTCAACATTGACTTCCTGATCATGATCATGACCCTCAACCAAATCTCTCTCAACAAACCCTCTTTTCTTTCGCTTTCGTTTCACATTTAACTAGCAAACTCTCATCACCAGAAAGACCAACCTCTTTTTTATGCTTCCGGGCTACACCTTTCGCCTTGGCCTTTGTAGATTTGGTCACAACACTCACTTCATCACTCGTTACCACACTGCTCGCATCTGCATCGACTGGTTTGCTCGCTTTATTAGCGGTTGATGCACCTAGCATCCATGATGGCAATCTCCTCTTTTCCATTTCCTCACTTTTCTTCAAGAAAAATCCACATTATCTACAAAAATTCTTCAAACAGTTCCAACAAGTACAACAATCATCCTGCAGGATGACAATATACAGTTCATACCCACCACAAATACAGTTCATTAATGCTATTAAAAATAAATTAAAAAAAACCAAACACACCCTAACAATCAAATATTATACCACAAAGTATAATGCTAACAAACAAACAAAAAAACCCCTTACAATCAAATATTAATGCTAGGGCTGTAAACGAGCCGAGCCGAACTAAACCAGTGTGGGCTCAGGCTCAGCTCGTTTAAAATTCGAATCGAACCGAGCTGACTTTGAGCCGAGCTTTTTTTCAAAATTTTTCGAGCGAACTTCGAGCGAGCCTCGAGCCACGGACTTTTTAAACAGAATAGTAATTTTGGGTGAACTATAAAACGAACAAGAAAAGATTTATTGTTACTTACCTTAATCTATATCTTTTAAATCAATACCAATCATTAAAACTATAGCTTAACAATCTATTTCTTTCAATAAAAAGTAACCATATTACTAATTAAGCAACATTGCTTAGATATATTAGAATATATGTATATAAACACACACTCACACACATAATTTGAGGTTTAATTTGAACGTGCCAAACGAGCGAGCCAAAGGGCTAACTAATGAGCGAGCCACGAAACGGACCTACCTTGGCTCGGGCTCGGCTTTTTACAAACCGAGCCGACCTTTTTTCAAACATTTTTTCAAGCCACGTGCTTTTTAAACAGCCCTAAAAGTAACAGATGCTAAAGAAACAAACTTTTAGAAAATTGGGATCAACCCAGGATTCAGTTACAATATATATCAGGAAAAACAACTAATTGTGAATTAAAAACAGAAAATTATGCAAGTTTGGGACATTACCAAAAATTAGGGCTCAATTCTTCACAACGATCAGCAAACCAATAAATCGATCCGAGATTCGTAAGTTGTCTGAAATTGAAAATCTTGGGTAAATTGGGACCCAATTATTTGATCTTTTACAGGTTGAAAGTGATATTGTGGGTGTATATATGAAGAACTTTCGATCTTTTATTGTAACCAACCCTAAACTTTAGATCATTGTGACTTCGTGTATCTGCAAATTGAAGAATGGGTAGTTTCAATTTCGAATGGGTGTTTGACTTTCGAAGGTGATGGTGTGTGAGAATCTGAACCTACGACCCAGATTCAGGAAGGTTTCAGTGCTTTCAGTTTGATAATTATGGCGTGATTATTAATTGGTATATGTTTTTTTTCTTTTCTATTGTTTTTATTAATTGTTTATAACACAATTATTTTGCTACAAGGTAAAATGTCAATATGATTAACAATTAATTTTTTAATTAACTTTTCATAAACAGTATTGTTTACCAAAGCACAAAGCTAAGAAACTAAAAATTGTAAAAACATGTAATTTTTGTTTTAACTGTAATATATAAGACAATTATGTATCTGTTTATTTTCATCATTTTTCTCTCTTCCTTAAATTTGTAAATCAATTCGTACAAGTGTATTATATGATTATCGTAGATCTATTTTAAAATTATATTATAGATTCTTATAACTCTATTTTTAAAATTAGTTCTACAATAAACATGGAGCTAAATAATTGCTAGGAAACCAGTTTTATGAATAACATCATTTACACATTTACAGTTTGTGACTATTGTTGAATAAAATAATCTATATCTGAGAATACAAAGGTTAAGAATCAAATGATGGTTATAAAAGTCAATATTTGTGGTCAATAGTTGATGATTGAACCATTAGTCCATTACATCTGTTATTGGTTGTAAGATTGTACGAAAATTAACTTTTAACTCTAGAATATCGAATTATTTCAACACATATATATAGAGAGAGACTATCTTCATCGTAAAGGATGGGAAGGGCGTCTAATGGCCTCCACATCGGTTGTCCAACCCTTCTCTCCTTTCCCATGGATCTTCCCTCTCTCCTCCCCCCTCTCACAATTATCATCGGATAGTACCTGTAGTTACGCACTTCTCCTTGTCCGAACCAAGCCTCCTCCTCTTATGGCGGGCGCTACCACCTTAGCCATGGGGGTCTCCACAAACACGCTATGGAGATAGTCTTAAACATCAGGTCCTTTTGACTTATAAAGCAATTAAAAATACATTTTCATGACATCACGATATACACTTGATTTGATATAATTTTTGTACTAGCAGCATGTGGTGGGAAAGGTATAATTTAAAGTAGTATTAATCGGTGTGTGTTCCAACCGTTCTAGAAAATGGTGAACACTTTTTTTAGCTACTATTTTGTATTTTTTATATAATTAAATAAAGTGAAATCCAATTAGCTATGACTTGACACTGGGAAGAGTTATGATGCCATATATCTTAACTAGTAAACTAGAAATAAACTGCAAAAAAAGTAAAAGGTAACTCCTGAAACACAGAAAGTAAAATTGTGAAATGATAAAGTCACAAAAAATAGGTTTTTTGTTTGCTATATGAGATAGCATCTTCAGTTATATCAATCTACTATTACAATCACTACTAGTGTTTCATGACAAAACTGAGGAAAATACAAGTTTACACTCATTGTGCATGAACCTTATACTTCTACTAGCTCCATGATCAAAATTGGTTCTTTTGAGATTACTTCATCAAGGAATCTAAACCTCAAAAATGCAACTGCATAGGATTATCATACAGTAGTCGAATCTGGCTCTATCGTTGATCGCAGTCCTTTGCGAACCATCATCTGAGCATAGAACTCTGCATGTTCCTGTTCACAAGAAAAAAAGTGACTTTTTAAGTATTTGGTGAGTCTTACAAGTTACAATGCTAATGATGACGTGGCACCGATGTAGTTATATGGCTTGAACCCAATAGTTGAGGTGGCTAAATGGACAAAATGCGCAGGTTAGTTACAGGTCAAAAGAGGTAATTTAGTGTGGGTCAAAAAGGGACAGATCCGGTCGGGCTAATCCGCCTAACACTTTTCATCATTACTTTTCGTGTATACTCATTACTAATGCTGAGGTGATATTTTCGAACAATTTACCTATCAATGTGTTGATGATATGTTTTATCCCTACCGGGTGACATGGACCATTGACTACCCAATCGCCTGCTAGTTGTTAACGGCGAATAGCAAATAATGATAAGGTATCTATATGCTATATAGCGAATAACGATAAATAGCAGACAACTAATATAAATAGTGATACACTAGAAAAAAAATAAAAATTTTATATGTATATTATATCAAAATACCCTGGTATATATGCTATTTTACATGTATATTTAACAAAAACCTAAAATCCAACTATTTTATAGCTATATTTATTTGCTATTTATATTAAAAAAACAAACAAATAAATAAATAAATAAATAAGAGTTAATTACTGTCTTCGTCCCCGTGGTTTGTCAAATAGCAAGCTATTTATTTGCAATCATCGCTACAACCCTAATAGCAAGCTAGACCTATACGCTACGTAGCACACTATAGCGATCGCTATGCTCGCTATTGACAACTATGTTGTCAGCTATAGCGAGGGGACATATATCCCTTTTTCCCATGAATATATATAATCACAGGTAACAGAAAACATACCTTGACTGTAACTAGAACAACTGCAAGACCGTTTTCTCGTGATACATTAAAGAGTTTTCTTGCATCATCAGGTGTAACAGATGGAACAGCCTGCGGCAATGCTTTTACGACACATATGCAAATAGCAAAATATTAACCAACCACAAAAGTTATGAGGATTTACTAAAACATAGTTTGTTAGTTATGTCCATGGTTGTAGAACTCGCGAGGCGCTAGTCGGCCGGTGGGGTGGGGACTAGCGATTAATCGGGATTACTCGGGATTAATCGAATCGGACTTTTTATGTATAATTTTAAGTTTTATACATATATACACATATTTTTATATGTAAACTTTTTAAGTGGACAAGTTTTGACCGGAATCTGAGAGGTTTTAGCCGGAATATGTGATTTTTTTCCCATTTTTGTCGATTTTTTCCGCTTTTTTTCCGATTTTTTCTGACCGACTAGGGCCGATTAGGCCCGACTAGCGATTAATGGACTGATTAACGAAAAATTAATCGGTAGAGGGCCGACTAGCGATTAATCGACAACTAGTCGCCGATTAATCGCGTTTTTTACAACACTGGTTATGTCACTATCCCACCATTTCTTTTGTCTTCCTAGCACTGTAATTAACTGATGACTTATAGCATAACTTTTTTCACATAATTCATAATCAAACAAAAGTAAAACATTAGAAATTCATGCATACAAATCACAATCTTGTATCATAATTACCTAGCTTCTCGGTATGACGCGCATCATCGATCAAAAGCACCTTGTAACTATCTCCACTACCGGTGTTTTTCTTGTCTCTCACCCGACGAATATCACCACCTACAACACGAAAAAGATCATCGACACACAAACTTACATGTAAAGACCAAAACATACCAAATGTGAAACAGAACAACATAGTAGTTAATCCCCTTCTCTAAAGGATCCAACTTTAGTATAGTATTTAAATGTTTCTTTCTTTCTAGAGTTGTATATAGTATTACCTTTATTGTATGCCTAATCTTGAAACTAATTGTGTATGGATTCTTAATTGAGCTCCAAATACAGCATAATCATGATTTATTAGTTTGTTAACCCAAATCACCAAAAAAAACTAGAAATTGTAAACATATTTACTACTCCAACATAAAATTATGTAGGGGTGAGCAGAAAACCGAAATAACCGAACTGTAACCGAAACCGAAACAAAAACCGACGGTTCGGTTTTCGGATAACCATTTTCAATAACCGAAAATAACCGAACCGATAAGTTATAATATAGGCCAAATCATATATTTTTATGTTTAAGTTTAAGTTGTTTAAGTGTTTAACCCATGCTACTGAGAATTATTAATTTATTCTTGATTGTTAAGTATTTATAATAAGAACACTAACATGTGTATTTATTATTGAAATGATTTATCTATTGTTTACAAGAAATAACAAAATTTAACATAAAAATTACATAATTTTGAGAGTATTATAAATTAACGTCTTAATAAAAGGTTTGAAGAAACATTAAAATAGATTAGAAGGTTAGGTTTATGTGAACAATATTAATTAAAAATACTAAATATATTAACTTAATTGTAAACATTTAAAAAGGATGCTTAAACTTTGAATTATACGTTTTACTTTTGAATCTTACGTAACTTGTTTCAAAAACCGAAATAACCGAAAAACCGAACCGCTGCAAAAACCGAAATAACCGAAACCGAACGGTTTTCAAAAACCGAAAACCGAACTTTCGGTTACGGTTTCGGTTTTACCTAAAAATCGAGCCGTGCACACCCCTAAAATTATGAACCCATCTAGGGATGACAACAGACGGGTTTGGCACATGTTTAGGTAATCCCAACTCCAAACCCTATAAGCTTGTCCCAAACACGTCATAAAACCTTGTGGTTTTCTACCGAGTAATTATCCGTCGGATGTCTGGTATACCTACGGGTTTCGGGCAAACCCGTTAATTTTAAAAATACCTGTTGGGTATACCCGACCCTAAACACATCGCTATTCATTGGGGAATTACTAACCAAAAAAGTTATCACTACAAAAATTAATCAAATAACTACAATGTATGTAAATAAAATATTAAATATACCATACCCGAGTACCCGACCTTAAAGCCATCCTAAATGTGTCGGGTTTCGGGTTAGATTGTCATGCCTAAACCCATCATCATGCAATTAAAGACACACATTTCATTTTTTAATAACACTTTAGTCCTAAAAAAAATAAAAAATTGAAAGAAATGAAACCTTCTTGAACTTGGGTAGCAGGGTCAAACTGAGACTGGTCAAAAGAAGATCTTTCCAACACATTAGCACCTCCTCTGGAGGATCCAAACCGAGCTTTGAAAGACCCATTTGATGAATTTGAAATCAATAATGGAGATGAAGATGAAGATGTTCGAATTCTACTCGATACAATACAAGATTTTGGAGTTTGTGAGTGATGAATGACGGTTGTTAGAGGAAGAGACGAAGGTGTATTCACTGCAGCCATTGATTTGCTCAGATAACAGTGAAGAGAGTGGTTGTTTGGAGAGAATGTGTTCGGATTGTGGTTGGTGATTGAAGCCCCTCTTAAAGGAAAATAGCGGCTATCGTAAACAAAGCCCCTCACATCAAATATATTTGTGGGTCACCTTTTTTTCTATGTTTAATGATAAATAAATTTTGGATTTGAATTTTAACTATTAAATTTCCACAAAGATGACCTTGTAAAATATAAATATAGAAGCAGTATAATAATATAAATATAAGAAAATTAACTTTTTTTATTAAAAAAGATATTAAAATATAAATTAATTATTATTTTATTTAATAAAACGATATAAAGATTATGAATGCTTGATTGATATCGATTTAGAAGATTGTCTATAATATTTTCTGGACGGCTATCTTATTAAAAACACAGCAGCCAAAGGCTATACAAACAATACATCTACTTGAATTAGATTTGATCCAACTATTAACTAATAAAAGGTATTTATAAAAAAACTATTCTTTTTTAAATATAAATTAGTCATATTAACTTTTGTTTTATACTAGTAGATTGCCCCGTGTGTTGCCGCGGCGTTTCGTAAAAAAATTTACGTTAAAACATAGACCAACCGAAAACGTACATAAAGATAAATATGAAAAGGTATCATATTTGGCCCGACTCATTTCCGAAAAATTTACGTCGGAACGTAAATTAACATGAATTTTTATACCGACACGTACATAAAAATAAATACGTAAAACTTGACTACAAAGTCTTTAAGAAATTAAAGTGTTGCACGTGTCAATGCTAAAATTTGAAGGTAAAAATATACAAACATACAAAAGGAAAAATAAGAAAAACAATAAAATAAAATAATTGTATGATGTATAACTAGGGTAAAAAAGTTTTGTGTAAAAGGTAATGTGTATATTGATTAAATTACAAAGGTACAATGCAAGTCATGTATAAGTAAGGGATAATTGCATATTCTCTTAAAAAATACACTTAATTGCATATTTACTCAAGGATAAATTAAAATTGCATATTTCCTCTTGTTTATTAAAGTGACTAAATTACCCTTGTGAAAATTAAAAAAAATATCTTTAGAAATCCTTGTTTAGGATACCAAACAAAAACTCACGACTCTTTTGTTTCTTCCGTCTCTCTCATAATATCCACGACCGTGTCTCTCAGGCGACTTCATTTTCGGCGCTGGCGACTCAGATGAGTTTTCCCAGCGATTCCTTCCCTCTCAGGCAATTCCATTCTCGGCCCATCGACTTAGACAAATGACGATTCTTTCTTTAGTCACGATTCGATTGCCTAACGACTTCGCTTTTGTCATGGTCGAATCCAAGGTTTGACAAAAGTTTAACAAAAGGTTTTCTTTAATGGCAAATATATTACTTTAAACCAGTTATAATAAAATATTTTTTATCAAAGTGTGAAACTAAGACATCTCCTCTAAGAAGCATGTGTCTAGACTAACCTTAACATTGGCTAGCTTTAACAAAAGTTTAAGTTCAATGACGTAATAAAAAAGATCACAAATTCTACATTCGAAATTTATAATTCAGTAGATACATGTATCCCACCTTTTTATGAAATTGTAATGTTAATTCAACCCTTTAGGGAACAAAAAAAAAAGGCAAACCATATTCAATATTTCATACCATTAACTTTTGTTGACGTAATATTGTTTGATCCACATAAAAATTTTGTGGTTTAAAAATATTTAGGACATAATTTCTCTACTTGCGGGCGGTATACATGTCCCACCTTGGGGCTTATGTGGTCAATGTGAAACCACAGTTATTTCAATTTGCGTATCTAACTGACTAGCTCTACTTGTAGAAATTAGGCTTGTGGGTGTGGATCGGGAAGAGGAATCGGGAGTGTGAGGTGGCAGCAGCCCCCGATCGGGAACACCGCCCTCCTATTGAAATTCGGTGCTTTCGGTGGATTCTCCCCGATCATCCCGACGTGCAAAGCTGGCCCCATTTGACCGTTGAGCAACGGTTTGATTTAAAAAAAAAAAAAAAACAGAAAACCTATATTTATTTTCTATTTAAAGGTTGGTGACCCAATTTTTGAACCAAAACCAAGAAACTTCTACATTTTCAACCCAAAAAACCACATGGATCCGAAACGATCAAACCCGCGTCCTTTCTTTTCAAACATACCCGATACTCCTTCCACTCAACCTCCAGTTGTGTACCCCACGACACCGATGGATCCATTCTCGTTTGGTGGTTTTAGCCAAAATCCTAATGCTTGGCAACTTCAATATCAACATCAACAATGCAAATGCACTCAATACAACATCAACAATGCAAATGCAAATGCCACCGCCTCAACCGTCTAGTCAACCCGCAACCGAGCATGACTTTGTTTCTTTAGCCGTTAATGACGATGTTATTCCCGAAACGCAACCACAAATGACAACGGCCAAGAAAGGGAAAAAACAAGCTCAAGAAACTCATCAAAAACAAGAAAAGGCGAGTGGGAAATCGGAGAGCATTCCTTGGACACCGGATGATTTGGAAGCACTTGCACGAGCGTGGGTTAAAGCTTCGACCGACCCGAGATTAGGTATACTTTATTTGATTTTCTTCAAAAAATATAAAAGTTTTTAATTTATGCTTCATTCATAAACGTTGATTATAATTTTAAAATTTAACGTGTAGCGAATAATCGAAAACGTGACGGGTTTTACAACCAAGTTTGTAAAGAATTATTTAAGTTGATGCAACGCGAACCTTATCGATTGGTGCATTCCATTAGTTCAAAGTGGAGGGAGATGAACGCAAAAATTGGTATCTTTGCGGGCATATATCAAAACGAATGGAACAATCGTCCGAGTGGAGAAAGTGATGCATATTGTTTGGCGGCGAGTATTAAAAAAATACGTCAAGGGAAAAAATGGGGCGTGGCATTACCAAAAGCCGTATGAAATCTTGAGACATTGTGAGAAGTGGAAGGTGGTGCCTAATGAGGTGGCTGAAGCGAAAAGGTCTAAAACAAGTGCATCGGGTAGTTATAGTGCGGGTGGTTCCGATGCACGTTGTGCTATCGATATAAACGATGAACCCGAACTCGAAGATGAAGCTCCTATTCCTGAATCGACAAGGCCACCGGGAAGGGATCGTGCAAAAAAGGAACGTGCGAAGGCTTCGGGTTCGAACACAACGAGCTCGAGTGATGTATCTAAACTTGATACAATTCTACAAAAATTTGATCATTTTATGGGGGTGCAAGAGGAACGCTACAAACAAAAAGAAAAAGATAAAGAAATAGACGTGGGGCTTTCAAGGGAGAGACTAGAGTTAGACAAGAGGCGACTCGAATTTGATCTTCAAAATCAAGAAAACGAAGAGTTCCGCATAATGACAACCGACACCGAAACCTTATCCGAAAGAGACCGTGCGGTGATATCGAGAATGAAAGGCAAGATCGCGAAGAAATGGCTCGGAGGAAGTGAAAGCGGGCTTTAGTTAATTATCAAGTTTAGTTTATTTAAAATATTTTTTTAGGTTTATGTAATTTTAATTTTTAGTTAATGAAAACTTTATTTTAATTTATGTATTAGAAAAATTAAAAAAAAAGGGAAGGAAAGGGGAATGAAGAGGAACCACACCCCACGTATGAGGGAGTAGTGATAATGTGGAGATGAGGGTGATGTGGTGCCTAGATGGACATGGGGAAAGGGGATCACACCCAATAGTCTTAGTGAAGATAAATAGTTTGAGTTAAGCATAGAAAAATAATTTTTTTAGTTTTATTTTGCTTAAGACGTGAAAATATGATGACACATTTTCGTATACACATATTAGAGTAAGAGGGAATTTAAGCTAAAAAGAAAACTCCCAAAGTATAATGATTCTTTGCTCTACTCATCGATATCTAAAAATTAACCGAAGTTAAAGTTTAAATCATCTATCAGCGCGAAAGATAAATAGCAATTGCAGCAAAACAAATCTAGAAACATGTATCAAGAAAACCAGATTCACAAAGATCAGTTTTAGACAGCTCGTCGGAGTCAAAATGACAATGGGTTCGGGTTCCAGCTTTCTCGAGCAACCTTCACTTACCCTCAGAAAGCAAGATCAATAACTCGTCATCAGTAATCGCTCCCATCTCCATAGCTCGTTCTAAGGCACTTCGTCCACCACCATCTTTGATCGATACATCCGCCCCTCTGAAACAAGACAAGTGTTTCAGCAATAATAATCTTAAAACGACAGTTAAACCAAATAACGAATAACAGATTATAACCAACTACCTTCTGATCACAAACTTGGCCAGTTTGTTATTTCCAGAGAAGATACAATGGTGAAGTGGGGTCCTACCATGGTAATCAGACCTGTTTATATCAGCACCAAACTGTAGCAACAGTTCAAGCATCACGTCGTAACCTAAATCGCATGCTAAATGCAGTAACGTACACCCTTCAAGACAACTTTCGGGCTTGCTGGAATGTTTTATCTTTTTACAGGCTAACGGGCTGGCTTTTTCGAAAGAATCATGTTCTTGAAGATTGTGAAATAAGTCGGCACCAGCAACCTCGTCGTATGTAGTGTTGATTATGTTTATAAATGATGTAGCGATTAGACGGTATACCTCTCGTATATTGTTATTTTCAGTTGCTTTCCAGATTCTGGTGGCATAAGAAGGGGTGTTACTGGTGGTTTCTTCTCGACAGATTAACTGTTTCCCGACATACTGGATTTAAACAAAGTTACAAACCAAAGAAACATAAAGGTGGACTGGCCAGACCAAAAAATTAGTTGAAATGGAAACGGGTCAAATGGGTTGAACGGGCCATATTAGTGAACTACCTAAATTTTATTTAAAAATAGATTACTATTACTGTTACTTGCTATTAAAAGACGACTTGGTTTATCTCACTATTCGTCATACCCAATCATAGGCTGCCACATGGCAGCCTCTTGTTTCTTTTACACCTTAGCTTTGCTATTATACATGTTTAATTCCTCCACTTTAAGTTTTCTATTATACATGTTTAGTCCCTCTACTTTAATAAAGTTTCTACTTATTAGTTAACTTTGCTTATATACATGTTTGGTCCCTCTACTTTAACTTTGATAATATACATGCTTCGTCCCTCTACTTTTATTCGTTTTGATATTTCACATTTAGTGTTTTTTTTTTCTTGCTAACATGACGAACCACTGCTACTATTGCTACCGCTACTATTATAAGAAAAAAAAACCGACCAGTATTTAAATTTACCCATTTTGACCCGTTTTGACTCGTACATAAATTTCCCATTTTGATGCATCACCTGACTAGCCCATTGCACCTCTAGATTGCATACAGAAAAATGGCCAGAACATATACCTTTGCAATGATATACTTCCCCCTTTGTTGAGTTACATCTCTAGGACTAGGCTTGTTAACGGCTAAAGCATTTGATCCGTCATCGCTACACATAATTTATTTCAGACAGTTGAAATTAGTGAGACAATCAACCATTTAACTTTATTACCTCGCGTTCCTTTTCCAAATGTAGTTTATACTCACCTATTATTCTGAAGTTGATTTTCCCATATGGAATTGCAGTATGTATTGCCCAAGTTCCTAAACAAGTCCATTACAGTAGGTTCCCAAACCTTAACATCAAGAGTAATTGATCGAACCTGCACTAGTAAAAACGAAATCACATTAGCTAGATCTAAGAGAATGCATTTCATACTGCAGTTCTTAGATGAGTACAATACGCAGTATACGATCGTAGAGGTGACAGTTTCAACTAGGGGTGCAATCGAGCCGAGCAGCTAATGAGCTGCTCGGGATCGGCACCAGAAAAAGCTCGAAAGGAGCCGAGCCTTATCGAGCCCGAGCTGGCTTGAGCCTAAAATAAAGCTCGTTTGTTTATCGAACCCGAGCTCGGCATGTGAAGCTCATAAGGATCGTCGAGCCTTAGTGTAATATTAGTTTTTATTAATATTTAATAACATTTTCCCCTTATTTAAAGTGTCTAGTAAACAAGCCGAGCCGAGCTTATTTAAACTTGTTTACGAGCCGAGCCTGAACCTTAAAATAAGCTTGTTTAGTAAACGAGCCCGAGCCGGAGCTTCACTTATCGAGCTCACAAACCTAAACGAGTCTATTATTTTATATTTTATTTTTATTTAATAACAAACAAGCCAAACTCGAGCTTGAGAAACTACCAACGAGCCGAGCTTGAGCTCTGAAAACAAAGCTCGAACCGAGCCAAGCTCGAGCTTGAGCTTTGAAAACACAGCTCGAGCCTGATCGAGCTCGGGCTCGGTCGCTCGTTTACACCCCTAGTTTCAACCCATGTATCAAATGAGTAAAATTTAAAACTGACTTAAAAGGAAATGGGTCGAAGTTCACACAAAGGGTATTTTGATAATACAATAGCTACCCATCCGACCCGCCCATTTTGCCACCTCTACTATGCAGTGTATTAAAGAAGGGCACCTTTGATATGTGAACTCCAAGATTCCGGTGGACCCCAGAACATTCAATGCACATTAATATGCCTAAATTAAGAGATGCCCAATCAGGTTCAGGTGCACTGCATTCTGCACATAAATCATTTCCAAGAATCTTTCGGAGAATGGTAGAAACGCAATCTTCTGGATTAACATTCACGTTATCAAGTATAGATTCCGTGTTATCAACTTGTGAAGCGGCAAATTCTTCACCAACCGCGTCAAGTGCACTTCCTGAGTGAACTCTATTGAAATGTGTCTATAGAAATTACAGTAGAGTTAGAAGACATATTGTGCTTGCTTACGAACAGATTAATATGAGTTATGGGTGAATCAAAATGTTTAGCTAAAATAAAAACAGGACGATCAGATTAAAAGTCGCTAAATGTATATAAAATTCCTTTTATTTAAAAATTTAGATTTCTTTAATGCAAATATAATTTCAAAGGTTTTTACCTGTTTCATATTGGAGTTTAAGAGAGAGGCAATAACTCCTGTGATTTTGTTCATCCAGTCAATTCTGTCACCTTCACTTTCAGCCTGCAATGTGTAAGTCTTCATGGGTGAAATAATCCTGAAACACAAAAGCAAATCCGAATCCTCATCGTCAGCTTTTATCGTTGAAGTACGAAGATCAACCGTATGGCATTCTGAGTTGTCATCATCATGTGATGCTGCCCTGTTGTGCCGTGATCTAAACCTCCCAAACACACGACTATGTTGTTCAGTCGATGTAAGTGAATTCGTTGATTGTGAACCCTATATCAATTTTTAA
Organism: Scalesia atractyloides; assembly: GCA_947069175.1. Classification (NCBI taxonomy): domain Eukaryota; kingdom Viridiplantae; phylum Streptophyta; class Magnoliopsida; order Asterales; family Asteraceae; genus Scalesia; species Scalesia atractyloides. The sequence continues at coordinate 90,289,049 of CAMTDV010000024.1, forward strand.
CACGATCAAAATAATAAAGAATTAAAAAATAAAAATATTGTTATAAGAAAAATGAAGTACATAACCTACCACAGGTTTGTTAGGAAAAATCCTATAATAATATAAGATCCCGCGACTATCAAGTATAAAGAATCGTCTTTTCCAATCTGCTCTTAAACTTGACGATCGTTTTAGAAGATAGCCTTGCTTGATGGTTTGTACCTAAAAAAAAAATAGGTTAACAGATTAGTAAATTGTATGTAATGCATCAACAATTAAAGGACAAAAAAAAAGTTAAAAATTTTTGAAAATTTTACTCACTGTTCCTTTCGTAGTGGACTTCATTATTGCATCTATATTTCTATCTGAATTCATTCCAACGCCATTAACACTAACATTTCCGAAATTAGTAGGCATCGCTTCTTTCATTTCCGCTTGTGCCAAAAATTCTTGAATTCTCTTTGCGAGTCTATCTTGTTCGGAAGTTGCATGTTCTTTAGATTGTTGTGCATACGTCAACACCTGATATTAACAATTTAACAGTCCCTTTATTTATATAAAAAAAACAAAAAAAAAAAGATTAAAAATAGAAGAACAAAAAGTATAGGTTAGTTGTGTAAGTAAAACCTGATGAATGAAAGGTTCCATTTGACTCAACAAATCATAGCCCTAGAAAGTCAAAACATTGTAAGTAGTACAAAATCGGCACATCGTATACAAGAGAAAGATTACTAATATTACAAAAAACGCACCAGTTTAAAATATCGCAAATGAGCGTCCATTATGGCGCTAAGAGATTCCAAAAATGTGTACTTCTTTGTTGCTTCTATATTCACTAGAGAATGTACCTGTGTTCCTTAAAAACACCAAGGAGAAAATCTTAAACCTTAAATTATGAATAATATTTGGCAAATATATATAGAAGGGACTGCGTATTAATAAGACATACTAGATCGAATCTGCTCTTTTCAAAAGCAGATTTTAAGTTTTGTAGAGCCTACAAAAAGAGGGTACAAATAAGCTCCATCATATGTATTTTATACAGAAAAAATGTAAAGCATGACATAATATAGAATATACATTTATATTTTATACCTCTTCAGATTCAGCAACAACTTCATCCCGTGTACTCTTTCTCAACGATGCAACCTTTTCACGAGCCTGCGAATATCACATAATCGATAAGCTCATGAGAAATTGTTGTTAACAGATAAAATGTTGAAAATAACTGTATAGACGAGAGATTCGCCTATGTTGAAGATCAAACAGAAACAAAATAATAAGAATTCAAAGCGGATATACCTGATCATATGCATATGTAGCTTTGTCCAATTGTTTACGTGCGTCCTGAGCAAAACAAGATGAAATAGATGAAGAGCTAGAATTAAGAATGTATCAGGATATTAAAAAAAGGGACTATAAAAAGAATTATTATTATTATCTTATGTGATAATAAAACTAGTTTTCATGATGAGAATAACCTTGAGTACCAAAAACTGAACTACTATTTACAGTTGAATCATGATCGGTAAGGATATTGATCAACCGATATTAACCTTTAATATTTATAGCACATAAAAATAAAAATAAAGATTGGTTAAGAAAATAAGAAGATTGCCTTTGTGGCTTGAAGATCATCAGACAAAAACTGAGCCAAACGATCAACAAGCAAATGTTCAACCTGCAAATACAATACAATGTTCCTTGTTAAATTACAGAGAATAAAGTTAGTCCTTAATATGAACCATGGCCACAAGCGTTATATAAGAAAAACAATCAATGCCAAAGTTTCAACAATTTTAAGTCAGTGCATTCTACATTAGGTGCCAAAAGTTATTATAACGGATTATCATATCATCATGATACTCAGTAGATCCCACCAATAGCAAAGCTAAGGTAGGGTCTGAGGAGGGTAAGATGTAGACAGCCTTACCTTTACCCCGTAGGAATAGAGAGACTGCTTACTGTGAGACCCCCGGCTTGACGTAGTTTTGCATCAAGCCTTGGACATAAGGCACATAACACTCAGCAATTAAGACAGAGGCCGATTAGTGCATGTACTTCCTTGTCTTTCGGCTATCAACGCCACCACATGATGCATGACTAACCATCCCCTCTTTTAACGTTATTTTCACGAACGTTAAAATTCGTGCACTTTCACTTTTAGAGGGTATTTACATAAAAAGAGCTAGTAATTATCATGTCATTGAGTTCAAATCACCATAAATGATCATTAGCTTAAACGCAATTTGTTCACTTACTTGGATACGAAGAAGCTCCTTAAACGATTCAATCTCGCGAAACGCACTAACAAACTTCGAAATTATTGAACCTTTCAGGATACGAACAAAAAAGAAATAATATAACATAATCAGTGATTCGATTCTGTTGAAGTCAGTAGGAAACCGATTATTTGATAAAGAAACAATGTATTTGATAAAAATGGATCCATTTAAAACAAAGCGAGTTACCAGTAACTAACCTCCAATAGATGAGCTAACGGGATCGTCTTGGCCACCACCAAATGCCTCTAATGCATCTGCAAATACAAAATCTATATTGCATGCTTCTCCAAGTCCATCCCTGTGGTGAACAATACATGTTTATATTGTTCTCAACAGCACATCAACCCTAAATTATATGAAAATATTTAAACCAAGATATTGGCTCATAACTTACATATATCTTTTGCTCCCTTTGTGTAGTTTCTGACAACGCGTTTTTAAATCATCTGTGTTCAGTTCAATATAACGCACCTGTCCAAAAAGGGTAACATTTGAATGATGGCGTTTATATAGAAGAAAGTATACCATCTAAGAGGTAGAGAGATGTTCAATACATAATCGATTGTTCAATTATAAGTAGAGAAATGCAAGAGTGGCGTAGATAGTTATACCTATTGCTTTAAATATGATTTATGTGTGAATATCTCCTATGCACAACGTATAAGTGTTTATGCGCCTGCAGTCTCTACTTATAAGTTGTTTATATTTTAAACACGCGCGTGCATAGAGGCATGTATTCAGTTCATGCTAAGAAACGAAACCACCACAAATAGCTTCACATCACCATTAAGGGAAGAAGAAATTGCATGTTTATACAATAGTTTATGAAGAGGAGGCACACGATGGCGCCAGTTAGAGCAGTGGAAACCTTCATTGTGGAGGGGAGGAGTGGTAGAGGCAGGCCAAATTTGACGTGGGATGGTGGATTAGACAGGATTTACTACAGTTGCACCTCTCTAAGGACATGGTCTAGGATAGAAGTTCGTGGAGACGTAGGATTAAGGTTAAAGACTTTTAGGGAATGATAAATATGTAGCCGGGCTTGTCAGAGGGCCAAGATTTTCTTGGTCTTTTCATGTCGTCGTTTTCATTTATTCATGTCTATAGGTTGTTTGAGTGCCTATATGTTGTTTTATGATGTTATAGTTGTCTATTGTTTCTATCTTATAAGGCTCCTCTTTCACTCCTTTTATTATTTGGTAGCTTTCTATCTCTATAGTGATAGGTTGTTTGCTCCTATGTTTATGTTTTTGGAGCTTGTGTCTCTCTGGACGCAACATCTCTATCCCCACAGATAGAGATAAAGTTTGCATACATCCCATCATCTTGACCCTACCAATAGTTTTGTTATTTGTGGGATATACTGGGTACGGGTGTTGTTGTTGTACAATACTTTATGAAGCATTTCAGACCATTCCAGATTTAAATGACTTTGTAATGTATGAAAATTTTCAAGATTATGTCAACAATAAATAAGTAACATTTTTAAAATTTCAAAATGCACTTGTCTTCGGTTAACGTCAATCTAGGTTTCGCTAAACCACTAGTATTAACAAACACATTAGTTAAAGATTGAAACCATTACAAGGTATGAGACTTGTTCCACATCGGTTGTATGCTCAACAAGCATGGGGTTTATGAACACCAAATGGGTTCCCCTCACCCACCAAACTATTTTTTTGGGATGTGTTCTCCTGTTATGGGCTCCAAATTAAGGTAGTGTTTGTTTCACATAATGGAATGAGATCTTGAGGGAATTGGAATGTTGATTTCACTCCTTATTTTGTTGGTTTCAACAAGAAGATGAATTGAAATTGAATAACAACATAAAGAACGGAATTTACATTCTAATTCTATCCAAATTCCATTCCATTTTGCAAAACAAACACGTCTAAATTACAAATCAAATTTCTATTTCAGCGCAAATTCCCATTCCAATTCCATTACAATCCATGAAGCGAACACTACCTAAGAGTGGTGGCCTCGGAAGAACTAGAAACCTAACCTAATAACTCCCACAAATAGCAAAGCTACTAGTAGGGTCTGGAGGATATGATGTAGGCAAACCGTACAACCCGTACAGACAAACAAACAGAACTAAAAATACAAAAATAGAAGACTACGATAACAAAAACAAAACAAAAGAAGTAATGAAAGAGTAACATAGTAAAAACAGAGAAGAAGCATATATAGTTGCGTAAATACAACAATCAAATCACATGCAACGTCCACGTAGAGGAGTATCATGAACGAACCTTAACCACATACATACATATACATCCCTAAAAGTCATTAATCTTTATCATACTACGTCTCCAAAGTCCTATGATGAACCATGTCGGTCAGAGAGGTGCAACCGTAATCGAAAATAAACATATATAAATAAAAACAAAAAGAAAAGAAGAAGCGGCACCTGTTTTTGAAACATAGGAGAATCATCTAGGTTGGTAAAGGCAGCCAAGGGGTTGTCTATTTCCCTTCGAAGGGTAGAAGAAACTTGGCCAAATCTGGGAAATCCGAATACCGGATTCCTTTCCGTTCTTGACCAATCGTCATTTTATATTACTGCTAATCAGTATAATAAATTTGATAATGCGGATGAAGACGTGATTTTGCAATTAATGGGTTAAATTCCGTTAGGTTATTCTGAAATCAGATGAACAGAACGAGGGTTGATAAAGATTTTGAGAGAATATTTGATGATATTTCCACTTTGCATGGTTATTTGCTGTTTTTGGAGATATTAAGGGAGGTGAAAGGTTAAAATTTATTAGAGAAAATCATGAAAGTATATTTTTTTGGATTTCACGCTCATTTTTAAAATAAATAGATCACTTTTACATGGATTTTCTTTTCACTTATTTCGCTTTATTATAAAACCCACACACGTTTACTACTAGAACAAATTTTAGCGTAACATTGTGGCCTAGTGGTAGGGAGGTTTAGGTTCTCTAATGGAGATCCAGATTCAATCTCCATCTGTGTCACTTTGATGGATTAGGCAATAATGGATAGAGCCTAGCCTTTTACATGGATGTCAGATTCTATCTTGAGTAGTCGGCCGTATGATTTCCTGAGGGAACGCTCAAGCCAAACTCTAAAGCCACGTGGACCCGATTAAGATATCATAGTCTGACCGGAGTGAGACAACGGGGCACTCCAGTTTAGAGAGTATGATAACCTAATACGATAAAGCCACCATTCTATAAATATATTTGAATTAGTACAATAATATATATATATATTATATATATATAGGGGATGGATCATGAGAAAACTAGTTTAAATGAGAAAACCAAAAAACTAACTAAAAAACAAAAAAAAACATATCATTTTTTTTATAAAAAATCGCTATATATATTATATAAAAAAACGAAAAAAAGTTTTTTTTTATTTTTTTTGTAAAAAATGCACATGTGCAACATATACATATAATGACATGTGTAGTACACATAGAGTGCACATGTGCAGTACAATTTTTTTTTAATTTATACATAAAATGCAACGATCATTTATAAAAAATTGTAAAAAAAAAATTTGTATGTTTTTTACGATTTTTTTTGTTTTTTAGTTAGTTTCTAGTTTTCTCATTTATATCTAGTTTTCTCATGATCCTCTCCCTATATATATATGTATATATATACTAAGAAAATATAAGAATAAATGAAAAAATGGGTCGTTAAAATATAACTTTTTTACAAAATATATATAAAAATTAAAATTATATACAGACTAGTGGATCAAACATTCATGTTGCACCGAGTGGAAACTTTGTTTGTTTCGTTACACTCGATATAACAAATAAAAAAAGAAAACACAAAAACTATAGTCATAACATGGTCAGAACGTGTTTGATTTATTAGTTTTTGTATAATAAAAGGAAAAAAAAACATTGCAAATATTGTTTTTTATAATATATATATATATATATATATTTATTAAAATAAAGAAAAAGTAAAATGAACAGTGGGTTTTTTTGTCTTTTTATGCTTTTGTTTTTTTTAGTTCTATCATTTAATTCTTAACATTTACTATTACAACCCCTTAACTTTCTAAATAATTTTTAATAGTTTTTTTAGTTTTACCCTTTAGTTCTTAACGTTGACTATTACAACCCCTTAACTTTCTAAATACTTTTTAATCAAGTTTTACGCAAGTTTCTATCGTTTTCTTTTTTCGTTTACCTTTGTTATTTACTATATCGTTTTACCTTTTGTTATTATTTTGATGTTCGGAGCTGTTTGTGGTGTGCTATACGTTTGAATTTCAACCGGTTCTGCGCAACGCGCGGTAACTACCACCCTAGTTTAAATAATAAACTAAAAAAATGTAAATAATAGAAGTTTTCAGTTTTAAACTAAAAATGAAGACATACAATTGAATAGGAAAAAAATGCAAAAACAAAACAACCAAAACAATAGAAAAAAAAAAGGAAAATAAATTGGAAAAAAAACTAACAGGAGAAATGGGAATTAAGTAGCCCGATGAGAAGACTTGTTCGGGAATCGAACTTGTGATAAATTTAATGCAAAACTCTTTGAACATGGGAAAGAAACAACCAGACCAATTACCTCTTTGTTTAACTTTTTTATTTGTTTCAAAACATATACACACATTTAATATACATAATTTAAAAAAAAACTTTTGGGCCCCAAAGGAGTTTGGGCCTTGAGCCGTTGTCCACCCGGCACCCCCTCTGGGCCGGCCCTGAATTTAGACAAATATGAAAGTGAATTTCTTTACTCATCTAAACACGAGAGACAAAGCAATCAATATGAGTAGTGGCACGGCAAGACCGGACGGACTGCTCAAGCTTTTTGGTAGCCCATTCTAGAGTTATGATGGATGGCCCAAATCACCTTCCTTTAAAACCCATTCTTCTCAGTGCAATGATATGATTTTCTGCCGCAAAGCGTTTGGGAATTTACTAGGTATAGTTCAAACATAACCGTTTGAGATATTTGGATTTAAATAACCCTAACTTTCACCAATTGGCCAACAACACACTACCCAACATTTCAACTTATTGGCCGATAACACTCCCTAACTGACTACAACTAACCCAGTTAGCTGATTTCAGGTGCCACGTCATCAAAAATGTCATATCAGCTGCCACATAAGCTGCCACGTCATCAAAAAATGTCATGTCAGCTGCCACATCATAAAAAAAGCTATATCAGATGCCATGTCATATGCCACATCAGCAAAAAAAGGTCCACATCAGATGCCACGTCAGCAAAAACTAACTGGGTTAGGGTTCTGTCAGTTAAGGAGTGTTATTAGCCAATAAGTTGAAAGTTGGGAGTGCTGGTGTACAAATCAAAAGTTGGGAGTATTATCAGCCAATTGGTGAAAGTTGAGGTTATTTAAATCCAATATCCCTAAACGTTTTTATATACACTTATACGATTTTTTCTTTTTTTCTTTTTTCTTTTTCTTTTGTAAATTTGTAATTTTTGAGTATCACTACGAAAAAGAAAAAGAAAAATCGGGGTTAAAGGATCTTGTCCGTATCACTCCACTAATACATGTGTCATATCATGTCGATTTTGAGTTCAACCCGCTAACGCTGCCTTTTAGCATCCCTAGTTATCATAGATTCAACTGAAAAACATGTCCTGTTGCTTATGATGTATGTTTTAGACCATGTAAGCGCAACCTAATCTACTAACATAACTCTTTCCCTCATCGCTACAAAACGAGTAGATAACCTTCAAGGGGTGGTGTAATGGTAAGCACACGGAGTTTAGGTTTAAATATTAGTTTCCCCCGGTTTCCTTCCATAACAACTTGAAAGTCACATGCCCGTCATAAGTTGTGACCCAATTGGTTAGCAGCAGGGTATTAGCGGGGTCCTGAGTTTTCAGATAATGGTTCTCATTGTTAAAACATAACGAGTAAATAACCACCTCAAAACATGCATACACAGGCAGAGAACACAGATTATTTCTATCATGCTTTCATTTTGGCACAACTTCTCTACCAAATATAATATGTATAAGAAAGTGACACAAAACTCATAAATATAGCAAAAATAACCGCTTTATGCTCTCAAGAATTTGGATAATTCAAGCCGCTAGACTAACATTCTCTTCTTCATGTAGTGATTATATAACAAAATCCCACGTGGCAGATAACGAGTGGAGCTGCCCTGTGAAAGAACAACAATTCAATATCGAAAGTATAAGCTTCACCCTCGAAAATCAGAAGTGGACTTAAAGATGATGGAAACCTTTTGAAAAACAATACTTGTTGCATTGCATCAGGGATTGAAAATACTCGAGCCACCGACATCGAATGTGATTAGTATTGATATGGTTGTGATCACCGCAAGCCAAAACAAAACTTGCCCTGCAAACAAATACACAGTTGGTCAACAAAAAACAAGTTGACTAGATGCTGCAAAATGGGCAGGTCAAGATGGGTCGTTTTGAGCTGTTACCCTACATATTCAACCCACCCGGCCCGCTTTTAATTGTTTGTCAATAACTAGTAAGTTGCCGCGACGTTGAAACCTAAAGTACATCGAATTATACTGTCTAATGAAAACATATTGTATTTGACCCGACTGATTTCCGAAAAAAATTACGTCAAAACGTAGACCAACTGAATGCGTACATAAAAATAAGCACGAAAACGTATTATATTTGACCCGACCCATTTCCAGGAAAAATAAATTTATGTCAAAACATAGACCAACCAAAAACGTACGTAATAATAAGCATAAGAACATATTTTATTTGACCCAACTAATTTAAGGGAAAGATTTACGTCCAAACGTAACATCAACTTGAATTTATACCGATACGTACATAAAAAAACACGTTACAAAGTCTTTAGAAAGTTAAGAGGTTGTAAGTGTCAATGTTTAAAAGTTGAGGGGTAAAAGTATATAAAAACACAAAAAAAAAAAAAGAGAAAAGTCAAAGTACAATTCACGCAAGTTGATAATTGTAATATAGATCTTGATAATGGGAAGTCCTGAGAAGAGATAATATAACAATACCTCTAGCACCATTCTCGGAATTTGAATTGTCGGGTGGTGACACAACATCACCGGAAGTCTCTTTCGACACCGAGTTCTGAACCTCAGTAGGGTATTTAGCATTACTTGTTTCGGAAGCAACAATGCCTTGAAATTCTTCATTAACAAGTAACGCTGCTAAAACATCCATGAAAGCTTCTTTGTTGGCCCCACTTGAGAAATTCATTTATGCGTTGCCCGTATGTAGCAGCAGCTTGTTCTAAATCATCAGATAATTCATCGTCTGATAGATCAGTATCTATGGTTACTGTCTCTGCTTTTTCATCTTCTTCGTCTTCTACATATGCTTTATATGTTAGTCGAAGTAGAATCTCTCCTGCGTATCCTTTTCGGAATAGTCCCCAACCACCTCGAAGGGCCACGATTTTGTCTGTTGGAACCGTGTCTTTCAATGATCCCAGATCCACCTGGAAAAAAAAACACATTAAGAATTAATTTAATCGTCAGTTTAATTAAAGTAGTAGAAGAAGCTTAATATGCAGATGTTTATGCTAGAACTAGTATTAAGTCCCCTGCGTTGTGGTGGGGGCGTAAAACCGTGCCAAGTGGCATCAATGCCACACTGTCGCCAGCGACCACCAACACCGGAAAAGCTGGTAAAACAAAATAAATAAAAAACGAAAAAAAATAAAACCAAACGAAAAATAGACGTAAAAACATTGAACCATGCACACCCGTTGCGGCGTATTAATGCACAAAAATTAGACTGAAACATAAAGCACAACGCGGCCTTTAAACCGGAAAAAAAACACAAGGTGAAAAAGTTGAACCACATACGCACGTTGCGGCATGTTAACTCGAAAATTTTAGACAGAAACGAAAATTTTGTGAAATATGAAAAGTATATGTACGAAAGTTGAAAGTGAAAAAAATGTTGGGGTCAAATGTAAACGATGAAAACTATTAGGGTTAAAAGTAAAAAACAAAAAGTAAATAAAAGTAAGGTACAAGCTACAAAGCATGAGGTACAAAACATAATGCACAATCAAGTTGCAAATTAATAATATATATAACAATATATATAATTTTTATACTAATAATTCCATAACATTACACAAGCTTATATCAACATGTTATAACAGCAAAAAAAGGCATAATAATGACTTTCTCATTATTAAACACCATCTAATAAAATCAAATAAGTCATTAAGAACTGAATCATAATTGCATACATGAAGCATTAGATTTATATCAAAACAAAGCGATGAAGCAGATTACCTCTCCTGTGCCCACAGTAGTATCTGCAAATCCAAGATTATCTTTCACTTGAATGGACAATTTCTGTTTTCTTGGATTTGTAACTAGCATGTAAAAATCCTGCCACACAAGGAAAGACGGTTATTAAAATTTGTATCGTCTTAAAAACGCAGATTTGAGTTCCGAAACCTCACCTGATTCCATATTGGCTCACCGGGAGGGCCAATAACAGTTGTTTGACTGTTCTTTTTGCTACGTATTACTTGATCTCCCAGCCTTAGTATCACATAAGGATCCTTTTTCCTAAATAAAAAGGAGTCACATTTGTTAATTATAGAAAATGTATAAGATTCCTCTATCTTGTACTTGTGAATCTTGAAAAAAGAACTATCACACATAAAAAAATTAAGTCTAAATAAACTTTAAAGTTTGAAGATGATGAAAATTATAATCGGATAGAAATTTTTTTTGGTGATACTCTATAAAAAGAGGTTAGAAACTACCAAAGAAGGCATACGATAACTTGCGAGCATCAACAAGAGTGACCGATAATTCACCAACAAAATCTTTATTTCCTTCTTGCATTTCTCCTGTCTTGAAATCATTTCTGACTGGACCAACCGTCTTTCCCTTTTGAAAATCTAATACAATCTTCTTCGGTCGAACAAATAACCGTGGCAAATCCTCCGTCAAAAGTTTTGGCAAAAACCTTAAATTTCATGCAACATTGAATCAATAACTGACAGATATAGCACCGAAAAAAAAACAACTTTATAAACAAAAAAATTACTTACATGGAGAGCACAGGAATGGCTGGTGATGCATCAATACATGCATAAAAGAAACAAGTTATAATCTACATATTCTGTTAAGAATATGAAATAACAGTTATTAACGGCATAAAGAAAAGACATACCCATCAAGTTAAACAGGCGAAACGGTGACAATTCAAATTTTATTTTCGGAGTGACACAAAAGCCCAGGAAACAGCTCCCACCCATGGCTCTGTTGGAATTAACCGCAGTTTAACCCAAAGTTCTCCATCAATGTCGAAATCTCTAATACCCACCGGCACCATAACTGGTATGATACCAAATTTTAGTGACAACATCAAAAGCATACGCGCACCGCCAGTGTAATGGAGTCCTATTTGGTACCTTCATAATAAACATCATAACAAGTCAGCCGTTAGTCTAATATCAAACTATATATCAATGAAAAAAACAGTAACATAATCAGAAAAAAAGAAAAAAACTTACTGTAAATCATTAACACGACGAGAAGTTCTGCGTTCAACGTTTCGAACCGACAGCGGCTCGTTTCCCAATGAGAACTGCTTTATTTCAACTCTCTCCACATAATCAGGTTTCTGCAGCTTATCAATAACGGGCTGAAGCAACCCGATAACCCAATTCTCAAGCCCACCTCTATAAACCTTCCACAACTTCCCTAACACCATGTTAACCCACTCGACAGACTCTTTCCTCTGCAAATCCTTCTCAAGAAACAACGAAAAACTCGTGGGAACCTGCGGCCACGACCCAGGCGACCCTTCATCCCTCGGTTTATTCCTTTTCGCGACGTCCACAGCTTATCAAATGCAACGCCGACAAAGAAAAAGAATACAAACAACCCCACGATATTTCGGTTAATCGGTGGTGAAGGGATAGGGTGTATGACCCCAAGTTGAGTCCTAAGCTTATCTACAATAGGGTCTTCTGTAAAGTTAGCAAAGTTATTCGAAGAACCCAACGGAATCGAGCTTTCGGACAATGAGTTTTCACCTTCAACCAATTCATTTGAAACCCTCAAGTTCACATTTTTTCTCCTTGAACTATTGGGACCCACACAAGCCCAAAATAGGGACAATTTTGACAATTTTCTTCTCCTATAAACCCTAATAATGCTAGAAAAACTAGATTGGGTAATTCTACTACATGGGCAATTTGTTAATGATGATGATGATGATACCCACAAAATCTTTGAGTGTTTACAGGTTGCAGAGGATGAACATGAACTGGAAATCATAACATGTGCCCAATACTTGACACATATGGGGATAAAAATGAGATACATATGTTTAAGAACACTTATCTAACCTCTAACAACAAACCCTTTTGATTTTATTGAATAAAGTTTAGTAATTTGATGTAGAAATTGTAGGAAATTCAAGAAAAACATAACCTTGATAGTTTCTGGAGCAGATAGATGGGGTTGAAAGTGGTGGTTTTCATGGGAATTTGAGGTTGGGGATTGAAGAAAAAGTGTTTTGAAGAGTATGAGGAGATTGGTTGACTGAGAATTGAGTTAAGTTGACGAGGAATCGTCATCACGAATTGAGATTCAGGAGGATCATGTTACCCACCTATTAAAATAATATTATTTTTTGGTTTCTTTACTACAAAAACTATTGGTTGTGGTGTTTTAACTCTTCGACTTCGAATATCACCGTTATTGTTGTGCATGGGACGGTAAGTGTTCTAGCCTCGACCAATTATTACTCGTCATATCAAATTTAGTGCAAAGTACTTATTAGTTAGTAAGTCTCGCAAAGTACTTATTAGTTAGTAAGCCTCGACCAATTATTACTCGTCACATCAAATTTAGTGCAAAGTACTTATTAGTTAGTAAGTACTGGCGATGCATACCCATGCCATAACTTTTTAATTTTTTTTTAATTTAAAAATAGTCAAATATTAGATAAAAAATAAACTTCATTGAATAAAAATAAAAAGACATAATTCAACACTAATAGAAATAAAATAAATTAAAATTGAAAAACTACATAATATATACTACTCATCGTCTTCCTCATCGAGGTATGGTAGATTTTGAGCTGCAAGATGGACGACAAGATCATTTCTAAGTCGATAATGTGTTGCGTATCACTATCCATCAATTCCGCGAGTACCGTGTTGTCAAAAACGGGTCCCTTATTGCAATTTCTTGACCTTCCTTTCATTCGGATTGACGGGATATGGAAACGTTTTCACGAACGTTGACTAAGTGGGGTAGATCTGTCGATTAAATAGTATTCGCGTTTGTATGTATGTCCAATCACTTGAAATGGACGCTTAGGTGCGGTTCCATTTCGTGAAGCGAGGTATATTGGAGAACATGGATGTCATTTAGTAAACCAGGCGGTCCACAATACGCATACCAAAACCATAAATCTTGTGTCACGACCGCTTCGACCATGACCGTTAGATATTAGTGATCACCTCTCATATACTGGCCTCGTACCGCTGTGGGACACATCCTCCACACAAGATGCATACAATCAATGCTGCCTAGCATCCCTAGAATGTGGTGTTTTTCCTCGCGATTTTTGTATAAATTCGTTACGCCGGTGCTTATCGGCCTAGCATATACTCATTGCCATACAATTGGTTAACGACGTTGCAAAAAATTGTAGGCACTTTCGCGAAGTCCTTTCGGCCATTTGTAAATACTCGTCGTTCTCGTCGTTCTCGTCGGGAGTATTACCGCTCGTGAGTTGTTTAATGGCGGATGTAACCTTTTGTATCGCCATAAAACTCTTTTTGTACCGTCCATCATATCCCTCTTGAAACCAAAGATATTCTGCTTCAATATCACCAACAACTTTTAGGAATAACCGTTTCAACATACGAAAACGGTAACAGAATGTTTCATCATCATACTTTGGTTCATCAACAAAATAATCTTTCATAAGATTTTCGTTACCCTGTACATGATTGCTTCGAGTTCCTCTAGCTTCTCTACGAAATACAGTACTCTACTATCATTTGAAAATCGTTTTCGTAATGGTTTGGCCGTAAGTAAATACCCAAGTCTTCGTATGAGTGATTAGCCATTGAGAAAAAGATTGATGAGAATGAAATGAGTAAGAGTTTAGTGAGAATGAGATGGTTTAGAGTGAAAATGGTTTAAGAACAATTTTTTTAAGTGTAAACGGTCATATGACCGTTGGAAGTCAATTGAGATGTTTATCATTACTATTCCCCATTGTGATCCATTGAGACCAAATATAACTCATTAAGACATATATGATCTACTATGGTCCATTAAGTCATATATAATCTACTCGTCCCTATTGCGATTCATTAAGACTCAATATGGTCCATCAACACATGTATGAACTACTATCGTCCATAGTGGATGTATGATCTACTATTGTTCATTGTAATCCGTTACGATCCAATATGGTCCCTTAAACATATGTGATATACTATTGGCCATTGTGATCCATTAAGGCCCAACATGGTCCATTAAGACCTAATATGGTCCATTAAGACATATAATTACCTACTATTGCCCGTTGTGATCCATTAAGGGTCAATATGGCTCATTAAGGTCTTTATTATGTAACATTCGATGTTGAAGGGTTCTATCACGTTGCATTGAGTGATATTATGCCGTAACAATCAATTACAAGTCATACATGCTCTAATAGACCGTGTTAAGTCTTGATGTATCTTAATGGACACTAACAAGTCATACGACCCTAATAGACCGGTATTAAAGGGTCATATCATGTTGTATTAAGTGATAATAATATTATACGTTTACATTCGGTATTGAAGTGTTATACACATTTTCTACCAAAGTATTAAATTCATTATTTTCCTAAGAATTTTTGACGAATTGTTAAAATCAACCGGAATGTATTTCTTAGGAACTTAATCGGTATTTTCCTAAACATTTCTTACGGATATTAATTAAAAAACAACTCTGTAGGAAATCTGTTAGTACTTTCCTAAATATTTCTGTAACACCTCGTGTTTTTACGTCCAGTATTTTTCCGAAACGTGTCCTGGTAATCCTGGTGTGCTATGTGCCAAATCGGGAAGGACCGAGGTTGTTGAATCGCTTATTTTATCCTCGTTATGCCATGAAACAAAGTTGAGGGGCTAAACATGAAAAATGCCAAAATTTTCATCTCTGGGAGGCGGTTACGGACCGCAAGCCATATTGGTTACGGTCCGTAACCATCTTCAAATCAGTGGGCGCCTAAGGTCCTTACGGACCGCAAGGCAAAGCCCATACGGTCCGTAAGGACCTGCTAGCGACAAAAATGTGGCAGAACTCAGTTCTGCCACCTATGGTCATTTTGGCACCATTCTTGCATGGTTGCCACGCTTAAGGACACTTGTTGACGTCCTATAACATCTGGCAACCTCTCTTAATCTCCTCAAGGGCTTTAAAGTGAACAATTTGTGAGTTGCAACAAGTTTGCATGCACTTTAAACTCACAAGTTCCTCAAGAGAAGCTCCTGACCACCTTCAAGCCCTCCATATTGCTCTTTGTATCATTTGGACCCTATGTAAGTGCTTCATTTCTGCTAAGTTCATTTATTACAATTTTAAGCTTAGATCAAAGTTCTGTCCTAAAAACGCCTTGACTTTGATCTAAATCCATGATAGTCCAGCCATTGGTCATAACGAAAGTGGCTATGTGATTGTAATAATGCAGGTGTTAATCCCTCAAAAGGGCACTTCCTGATTACCACGAATTCTTGATCAATTGACGAGTCAAACGAAAAGTCAAAGAAAGTCAAACTGACCAGTTTTATAAAAATTCATAACTAATGATCTAGATGGTATAAAATACGTTTTGAGGCATGAACAACCTAAAAATAAGTATTAGAACTTATACCAACTGATTCGGCTCGTCAAATCTTGGTCTAGCATTGGTTCGCAACCGAAAGTCGCAATATTTGACTTTTCCTTTGACTTTCGCTTCTGACCCGATTTAGCCATTTTGGCTACTGAATTTTGGTCACTCTAAGACCATATTTAAGTATATGATGACCTCCTAAAGTTTCGTCACTCGGTTCATTAGAAATCTGAGTTTTTATATAAGTTCCATAGTTATTTATTAAAACTTTGCAACAAGGTCCTTTTCATATAAATTAAGGTTTTAAACATACATGCATATAAAAATATGTTATAAACTGATTCATAAACATAACTTTATTATATTGATGTCAAGGATCTAGTTCTAATATGAGTTTTCACAAAAGATGCGTTTATGGCATTAAAATGACTAAAATGCCCTTTTCAGCATTTTAGAAACACTTAACATGATTTTATGATCAAGATGATATATTCAATGATGTAATGTAATAAGTAGGACCATTTGGGATGTTCATTCAGATTATAACCTGAATGAAGGCTTAAGATTCGTTAATTTCCAATAAATGACAAAATTACCCTTATTCGCGCAAAATGATTTTAATCAATATTTTTATAACCAAACTTAAACCTACTGATGTAAAAAAGTTAAATGACATGTTATTGGCATATAAAAACAGGTCATAACTTCTGTTTAACTTAAACATCGATTTAAACGGCGTTTTAGCGACTTTTACGCCTTTTCGGCGCATAGTATGGTTTAAAACCATAACTATGAGCTAAGACTTGATACCTACTGGTTTATAAACTTACTTTCAACATCTTAACAGTAAGTACAAGTCCTGAACTCAGAATCTCAATTTTGGCTTCAAAGTTATGTGTGAAATTACTAAAATACCCTTACGGGACATAGATTATTTCAAAACCGTCAAACACACATACATTTGATATCCTACTGTTGTAACATAATAAAATAAGTATTCTTACAGATTAATAAGGGTCTTGACATCAGATTCATTTTAAACATCTTTTCTAAACATTAAAATGACCAAATCACCCTTGTAACGCATAATTCTGTTTTAAATATATCTCGGGCCTATCCTTTGCAGAGCTACTAATTTTATAACATATTTCAAACATATATTCATATGGAACTTATATATGACTCCTCCGGTTACCCGGTTTCGCCTATGCGCGTTCGGTTAAGCTTACGTAGCTAATTTACGTACTTAAACCGAAACGGGTTTAAACTTTGTCATTTCTTTATCAAAATCCAGAAGGTTGTTGGTTTACCCATATCATACAAGTTTATATACTTTTCGGGTCCAACTAACATTCTATTTTGGTCACCGCTTAATCTAGCGTATCATACCGTATTGTTTTAGCGTAAGATTAACCGGTTCAAGTCAAAGACTTAAATAAGGACCCGTTAGCATTCTAATATTGGTTAATAATTACCATCACTCCAGACTGAACGCCTTCCGTAAATTGTACCTGTACTTGCTTTGATCTACGGCTGAGTTTTGGACTTCTCGAAGACTTAACTTCAGGTAAATACTCTTAACCTATTTTCCCTATACGGGCTTGGGATATGGTAAATTATTACCGCTTGGTCGGGTATGGAAATTATGTTTTATCCAGTTGTGATAATTAACTAAAATTGCATAACCCGGTTTTGATCTGTTTTGTCTGAAACTCAAACACGGGGGGTGAGCTTGACCGTGTCCGGGATATCCTTGGCTCACTAAAGTGTTAGTGGCCACGACTAAAGCATAGCGTGTAGGCATACACTGGGTAATTGCTAACTGTTTTCTTTGTGAAAGTTCAGAGTGGTGTGTTAGTCGATCATGTCTCGGTTTTTGTACCGGGCCCCATATGTAAAAGACGGACATGTAAAGCTGTATACAAGGTCTTTTGTACTGTCCCAAGTTATTTACGAAAATGTGCCTAGTGCACCTAAAACCATTTATAAAGGATTTTCAAAATGAGTCGGTTGATTGTATTTACCAGTGTAAACTGACGTATTTTCAAAGATTAAAATACATGTACAAGTACGAAATAGGCCGGAAGCTGCGGGGCGTTGACATTAAGGAGTTGCGACCTTAGAGTTGAGCCTGTAGAGTCTGTTATCATTTTGTGTACGTTTATTTCCGATCCGCCTGTGGATCTTATTACAAGCGGTATTGTATATTTGTGTTTCGAACTCTTGGAAACTTTTGGTTTATAATAGTTTATACTTATCCCCAAGCCTTCCGCTGTGTTGTTTTGTGTTGTAATTGGTTATGATGATATCAATTGTACGTCACGATACTCCCCACCGGGCCCACCGGAATATACATGGAAATCGGGGTGTGACAGGTTGGTATAAGAGCCAACGTTTGAGGGAATTCAACACTAGTCTTTAGTGTTTAATCTCAAACGACACAGTAACACATTCCTTAGACTCTCGAGTCTAGGCTATGACCTAGGATTACTCATTACCTTATTTGATATTATTTTTTCTTTGTTTTGTGTTTTGACTTATTTTTGAAGCAGGACAATGCTGCCTAAATTTTCGAGAGGAGCAAAAGGAAAGGGATTAATGAGGAGTGGATCCTCAAAACAAGGGCCTTCTAATGCCCCCGTTTACAACCCGTATGAGGGCTTAGACGATTCCTCATCACCATGGGAACCTTACTCTGACTTACCTCACGAGTACTCACCACCGCCAAACTCCCATCATTCACAACATTCGCACCATATCCATCAATCCTACCATTCACATTCCCATTCTCTTCAAGGGAATTACAACACCGATATACAACTTCGTTCACTTTCGGTAACTCCACCCGAAGATTCTCCTGAACCTATGGAGGAAGATTCAGAACCTGAAATGCCAGCAACAGGATCGATGGGTCACCCCATTGACATATCCAGCGGTTCTAACTCGTACACTAACCCCACATCATTACACTGATAGCTACGAGGAGAGGTGGGGACAATACGTTTTCTACAATACTCCTTCAGTCCATGATACCCCATCCTACCACAACACACCTTCATACCACACTCCACTACTAGAACTACCGGTGGAGCAGCCACAACCACCTCCACCACCAAGAAGACGTGGGGCGCGCATGTCAGTGCGCCTAGGACCGAGAGTAGGGTCACTCTCACCTAACCCTTACCTATTTAAAATAATGTTTAAATTAAAATATGTTTAAAAAATTGCATGTGATTGGTTATAACCAAGGCCCGCCACCCTCAAACCATTCTCATGCCCATGAAGGGCCTCACAGATGCGACATCAACTTCTTCACTCACGGCCCTTAGGGGGGCTGTATGTGTAGTGTCTGTGAAATGGTGACTTGATAGAGACGTTAGAACATAATGCTTGTTCTAGCGTTAATAGCCTCCAAATAAAATAATAAGAATTTAGTGTTTCTCTTCTTCTTTCATTGAATTACAAACACATTATATTGTTATAGCATGGATTGCTTTTCAGTTGAAAGAAAGTAAAATAAGTGTAGGAAGTAATTTATTTTGTTACGTATTTGTTTAGAACAAGTGAAGCATAACACCTCCAAAATAGATGAATTTCAACTACACTAAGTGCTTGTAGCATATGTATACAATAATACAAATAACACTAAATTATCATAGTGTACCCCTCAAACTAGACGTTTAGAGCAACGTATAGCTTGGACTAAACCGTATCAAATCGAGTAGATGATAAACCCTTAGTTACGAGGTCATCAATTTGAATAGTAGTCGGAACACATTTGCTAAGACGTTGTGCTAGTACCATACTGTGTATGATATGCAAATCGGTATCAAGGTGTTTTGTACACTTTAATCATTGGAGTGGGCACTAAATATGTAGTTTCAGTTTTGCCATTCGATAAAGTAGCAGACTAAGACACGATACTCTGTCTTGGTGTTGGAACGAGCAAGCAACCGTGTTATTTCTTGGAAATAATCATTCGGACAACCAACTCAATTTATATCGGCATAAGAATGAATAATAAGACTAAGAATAATCAACTCATGAATAATGGTACCATTAAGGTACCAAGAATATGCTTGACAACGATCCAATGGCATACGATAAGTTCATAAAAAGCTAATAACCTTGCTATCGTCCAGGAGAGACATGAGTAGACAAGTGCCTACATTGATTAAGACTGGAACGTTGTAATAAATCACGTAAATACCCTTATGAGAAGGATGAAGAACATTATCACAAATGTGACATGTATCCTTAAAAAAAGAAAAAAAAAATAGAAGCTTAAAGTGCCCGATTGAGTGCAAACTACACCCAGTCAAATTAGCCACAAATGCCGATGAACTCCGGGTAACGATAATGTCAACAACATATACAAGAACAACTGAATCTCGCTAAAAAAACAATGACATCTCAAAGACACCAAGTAAAACCAAATGTAACAGATTTCTGCGAAAACCAAGTTATCCATGTCTGCTTTCGGTCATAAAGAACTTTCTACAGCAAGCAAACATGGTATTGACGAGCCGGGTCAAATTATTAGAATCCCAAAACCCCTTATTACTCAAAGTTGAACATGTAAAACTAGAAAACCTTACTTTTCGCACGCAAACTGCAAAGTAAGAGAGCAAGCTTTTAACTGTTTTAAAAAAATGGGTTAACTTTTCGGACTGTTGCATCAATAGCCCATTATTTAAAACCCCCAAAACAAACACACTCCTCAATAACAGGTTTGCGAAAATAAGAGCTCTACTTCACAATTTGCCAAAACTTATAAATCTCACATAAAAGCAATAGCGGGTAACAATAACTTTTCTCCACCTGCTTATCAAGCATTGAATCCTAACAAAAGCTTCCATATCCATCCCAAAAGTCCCCACAGAAATCCTCTGCAAGAACCGGCTCAAATTTTCTGGTTCAAAGGACCTGAAAGCCAACCTACTTACATGGGTGCACGGAGCACCAAGATCCTGAAACGTCTCTTTGCAAATAACGTCTTCTTACACTTTTCCTTCGGATTTCCATATCACCCATGATCCAAACCCGTAACTTTCAGGCAACAAACGAGTATCCTTCCTAGTTTCTTCAACTCATTCCTAAACATACAACAAAGTAATTCATTTTCATTTAATAAAGATTTCAGTAGCTATTCAGATAATAATCCAAACTTATTAGTGATATTATCATTGAGTCAAACATAGTTTTTTTTAGCTAAAGTCCATTTTTATTTTATACCGCCTCCTAACATATTCAAAGATTCGACTATCACAGTAGTAAGAATGTTTTTGTAATAATAACAAACACATTAATTATTTATAAAAAAAAATAAAAAAGGCCCGTTTCAATATGTACTAAAAATTCATTTTTTTCAACCTGTCTGTTATGACCCGTTACACAACCCGCTCACATCTTGAAAAATCTACAAAATATAAGCAACACAAAAAGTACCCCTTAAGCAAGAAACAAAGCTTCCAAATAGTCATCAATATACGCAAGGCACGGCCAATGATCGGTTCGGATCCTAACAAGCGTTGAGTTTACCCCAACTTCCATCTGAAAAAGAAGATGCGATGTTGGAGGAAGGAATATCAAAATATGAAACCGACCCATGTTTCTTTTATTTATAGGAAGATTACTCCCTTTTTCATCTTCTTCTTCATCATACTTGAGATAAAGCGGTCCCTCGGTCATATACGGGTCCACCGGAACAACATCAAGACCAGAACCAGAAGCACCATCATCATCATTCCAAGTAACGTCACTTATGATCCCTCCGTCCTTGACAATACTAACAAGTTCATCACCAATGACATTGACAACAAAAGCTGATAAATTCTTCTCAACAGCTTGTATTAGAGACGTTGCGGAAACTTCTAGAAACTTGACAGATCGTGTTCCGTTGATAGCGGTAACACCTTTACCTCCTTTTAGAAGAAACATCTCTCTCGCAGTGCTAGATGAGCTACTACACGCTTCCCATAAAGCGTTGAACAAATTCACATAATATCGAGGTACTTCATCGTCACGAATGTCGTCTGGAACTAAAGCTTTAAGAAACATGTCCTCAATGCCTACGGTAATACTCTGGAGTTGACCACTGATGATTTGACCGTTTTCCGCATTTGCTTCTATGGACACATCGACAAGCCCCGGTGTCGGTTCTCTCGGTTGCAATTCAATCAAAACACGGGCATTAAAGCTTTCGTTGTCTTCTTTTTCTTCATCTACGATACCATTGTTCACAGGAACAATATCTAACGAATCACTTTGACTTTGACTGGAAGGTGTCTTGTTTTTGGTGGGAACCCCGAGAAGAAACGGTATGCGGTAAGGTTGAATCGACCCGAACAGTGCTGAAGAAGAAAACTTGAGCACAGTAGCGTACAATGCAGGATGCAGTAAATCCACGGTATCCACGTCAGCAGATCCCGTGTTTCCCCACACGCGATTGAACGGTTCAGATTCAAACCTCAAGGTACACGATATTCCGATTTTGATACCCGGCATGTGTCTGAAATCAGGAATCAACGAAAAGTGTTTCCTCAGTATTTCAACAATTTCTGAAACTTTAGAATCTGTTACACGTAGGGGTTCTTGTGACTGATTGGGTCCTTCAAGTGCGGGGATACTCGATGTTTCGGTATCGTTATCGGGTGTTTCCAGATGCCATGACGGGGTATTAGCATTACTATCTGTGATGACTTCCATATGGTATGGCTTTTCACCGTTAACGTTGAAGGAAGCTAAAGACAAGGACCAAGATTGTTTGACCAATAACGGTACCACTCGTTCAAGGTGGATATAGGATGAAATATTTTTTGATTTTTTAGAATCGTAAGAAAATCTAGGAGACTGAACGGTGAAAAACGGGGTGGAGTGAGAAGATGGAAGCTGATCCTCGGTGCTCAGTAAGTGTCGGAGCTTATTTCCTGGTACAGAGAGTAGCATTCGCAAGTATATTCTGGAAAAACGAAAAAAAATATATCAGCTTTGGTACGATGAGCAGTTCTTTCAGATACAGATAGTCTTAAAAGTTTAGTTTAGCGAAGTAAATCTGAGTAAAATTGGAATTCCAACCCGTTTATTTTATGAATGGGTCAATGCATGATATGTTTTATGACTTTTCTCTAATGAGTCAAATAGATACGATAAATGGAATACAAATCAAATGGGTCAGATTTTTACTTTTTGAATGAATTATTTTGTTTTTATCTCTAACATGTTATAATCATATAATGTAGTCAAAAATAGGGATGGCAATCGAACCCAAACCTAACGAGTAAACCCGAAGCCCGACACATTTGGGCCGGGTTTGGGTTGGGTAGGGTAATCGGGTTTGTGATTAATTTTTATTTTTTTCACAGGTTTGGGATCTGGTGATAACACGCTTACCCGACCCGATTACCCGATAAAGTGTACACATCTACCCGATTGTATACCCAATATAGTTTCTTTGATTTTCTTAAATATGTGTGTATATATATATATATATATATGATATATTAATTATAGCATACACTATTTTTGTTATCTATGCATTTGAGTAAATTTTTTTATATACATTTTGTTATTTTATTTATATACAATGTAGTTTTTGATATATTTTTATAGTGATAATGCTAATGTAATTGATTAGTAGTTACCCGATAAATCCCGACAGACTTTGGGTCAGGATATACCTAACGGGTAGTTTTTTAAATTAACAGGTTTATCTAATTGGGTTTGGGGTTGGGATCACCTAAACCCGTCCCAAACCCGCCCCATTGCCATCCCTAGCCAAAAAGGCAGTAAAATAAAGGGGCTAGATCGACCAAAATAGATTGCTAACGCATACAAGCTCCTAAGCGTTTCTCTTTCGCAAATTCTGACCATTCCAGTTATAACAAAGTTTTTTGTAATATTAACCAACAAATTGATTATTTAAATGTTTTATCAGAAAAGTGGTTGTGGGTCAACACAACCCGTTTCAGCAAGTAATAAAACATTACTTCTACAGTCTACAGATTAAAGAAGAATTATGGTTTTGGGTACCTTGCATTGTCACGGACCTCGAGATCTGGAAAATGAAGGCAAGTGAATGCAAGGAGACGAGATAGTCCAAGGAAGATTCTAGAACTTTGGTGGTGCATCAATAACGTCCGACACAGAACCAGAACTTTACTTCCCTGAGACCATGATCTTAACCCCGTATCAATCCCATGTTTTTCAATTAAAATACTCATGTATTTACCAAGTAGATCTAGCAGTCCACCTGGCGGAACTGTAACATTTTCCGCGATTTTTCCAAAAAGTGGGAAATAAGAGCCCAGTCGATAGTCAACTTTGACTTTTGGAAGCAAATGATTGTCAAACGTCTGAAGCAGTTGCTGTCCTAAAAACCGGTGCTTATGACATTTTAGCAAACGGTTGATGAAAGCTGCCATAACGGGAATTAATCCCCGAGACTCTAATGTCATAGTCACTAGCATCCTCTAGCATAATGAAAGATAACGCATAAAACATAAATATAAGAATACAATACCAATAAATATAATCTTCAACAGAATATGAAAGGTCTTACATTGTACCTCTGTAGCATGGAAGATTGTAGACTCCACAAGATCTCTAGTGGAAGAACCGGACTCCGAATGAGAAGATTCACCGATCAAAAGTTTATGAAAGGTGCGAAAAGCGACAGACGTTTCTGTGCTCCATGACGGCAACCATTTGAAACCCGATACAGACTCAAGCGCATCTCTCGAATAGCTTCACAACAGACCCTTCACCATTTGAATATTCCAATCTAGACTTATCAAGTATAACCGCACAATACACAATCAAATCAAGCTTTAACGCTTTTAAAGCAAGCGGATCAAACACAGTCGGGTAAAACCGTAAAGCTGTTCGATAAATTCTCTCTTTATCCATCTCTCTATTTGACATCACCATCCCCATGAACCCCAACAACCAGTGAAGCGCAAGCAATCTAAAAACTATCGCATTCTGCGCTTCTCTTGAAATCAACGAAACACGTCTAATAACGTCATTCTCATGTCCACTAAACGCTTCCGGAAACTGTAAATACATCCCTAAATACGCATGACAAAGCAACATATCCGACGTAAACAACAACCCCGAAAATTGCACCTTCAACAAAGAAGCCTGCAACTCCAACGCCACCGCAACCGGAATCACAACCGACATAAACTCAAACAACCCAAAAGGAGTCAAATACTGCGGCCACTCAAGCAAAAACGACATCACCCTCCTCAACTCCTTAACCGCCAAACCCGAACTCTCCCTCCCAAAACTCCCCCCAACCAAAACCTGTGGCACATTAAACGGCACCAACGGAACCGCACTACTCAAAACTGACACATTCACCTTCGAAACCACAATCCCATGAACCACATTCGCCAACATCAACACGTAGCTTTGCGCCACATGAGTCTTCTCACTCTGACACAACTCCCACAAACTACCAACCGTTTCCGACAACAAACCCGGGCATTCCCTCTCTAACTCTCTCAAACACTCGCAACCGACACCACGCAACTGCCGGTCCAATCCATGACTAGGTCTATTCACTACAGTCAACAACACCTCAACCAAACCCTCAAGTTGACTAACAAAAGTCAACTTAGTCATTTTACTATCATTACTATTACTATTGCTATCATTGCCATTATCCATTGTAAACATAATAAATATAGATGTGATTGAAATTAGCACCTGTTCTTTTAACGAGTAACTGATTGTAACGGCGTCAACGGGAGAATTGATGACGTGGCGGAGGGTTTCGAGGAGACGATCTAGGTTTTGTTCGATTGAGGAATTGGTGAGGATTGTGGTGGCGTGTTCTTCAAGGAAAGTGAGGATGAGGAGCTTGAGGTTGAGAGAGAGGTCTTTGCGGAGGAGAGAGGAGAGAGAGAGATCGAAGAGAGGTTGACCGGAGTAGTTGAGGGAGATCCAACGGTGGCGGCGGGGTCCGCCGTGCTGGTAGTCGTCGATTAAGGTCTCCCATTCTTGTGGTGTTAAGGGTTTCAGTGGTGTCACCGGTGCCGGTGACGGTGTGGTCTCCATCTTGGGGGTAAGTTGTTTGGATGGTGGTTAGTCAATTGAAGTTATCAAACAGAACTATCGAACTTAAGATAATCGAATATACTCTTCGAAGATAAGTAGATAACAACCTAATGTCACATGAAGTTGTGGTCTACCCGTGAAGGGTGAATACTTTTATGTACATTAGAAGTAGATCTTGTGACTAATGTCATGTAAAGGAAGATATGTCTTTATGAGTTGATTATCGAAGTTAAGAGGAGATCGGTTTACCGTGCGGTAACACCGCCGTCGGTGAGTTTTGCCGATCGGCAAAATCATGTATGCGGTAAACGTTTGCCGCTCGAGAAACAACAAAAAAAAAGGCTATATACCTGTTGAAAATTAATTTTTTTTTTACTTTTTACACTATATATTCAAACCAAACCCAATTTAATTCATTTTACACTATAAATTTATCCCTAAAAAAATACAAAACACTAACCCGAGTATTGCAAAACAAAATGACGGAAGAAATTATGTTGTTTTTTTCACCCGATATTAGCGACGAGTCGTCCCATAGTAGCATTCTTTTTTTTTCTTCAAAATCTACTAGAAGAAACCGAACTACAAGACACGGGGACATCAAACCGAAGGAGATATATTGAACGTCAACGGGAGGTTGGGCACGAGACACTCATGGCGGATTATTTTGTCGAAGACCCGAAATACAACGACGATATTTTTCGGCATATGTTCTATATGTCGAAACGTTTGTTTTTAAAATTGTGACCGACGTGGAAGCGAATGACGAGTGGTTTCAAGAGTCCTACGATGCGCGAGGTCGGAAGGGCTTCACGCCGTTGCAAAAGGTTACATCGACTAGTAAACAGCTCGCAACCGGTAACCCTCTAGACGAAGGAGACGAGTACTTGCATATGGTCGCACGAACTTCCCGCGAGTGCCTAGAATATTTTGCGAAACGGTTTTGTCACACCCCAACCGATGACGAAAACATCGGTATGAGACGAAAACGAGATTGCTCATTGCTCACAACATCAATAAATGACAATAATTAATTTAATCCAATTTTATTTCATAACAAATTGTCGAATACAACATAGAAGCAAATACAACCATTGTACATAACAAGTTTGAATAACATAGTACGACAAAATTTGATGCAACAACAATAACCTAAAACGTCTAAATTGTGTGTATCTAAGTCCTTGCTATTTTGATTTCATAGCATTAACTCCTTCAACCTGTAACATGTTTCAAAATATAGTCAATGCAAATCCTCATGGCAACTAAAATCTATACAAGCACAACATCACGGCATGCAATACTATTAATCAAACAATAACGTATCACCTTGTTTAACATGACCTCACGATTAAAGTGATGGAGGTGGAGGCGTGAATTCCTATAGGCTAAGCATGTCAAACGAAGGCTAAAAATAGTTAATGACTAGAGCATAGCATAAAGAATATCCATGACAAGTATTCAAGTATAAGATTCAAGTATTCATGTAATTAGGATTGTTCGTGCATTTCATAAAGTTTACGTGTTCGTGATTTTTTGTATATGGAAACATGTTACACCCAAAATGTGTTATAAACAAAAGTGGGTCGAGTGTACTCACGGTTTTGCAAGCTTTCTGACTTGAAACGTAGTTGGGATGAACACTGAGTTATCCTTCCAAGTAGCAAGAGATATGAAGTAGATGATGTTCTTGATTGGAAATCTTCAAGGAGAAGACCTCAAGCTTGTATACCCCAAGCTTCCAACAACACCTTATGTTGCTAGGATTTTTCACTTATGAACACCTCTTGATCAACTAGAGAGAATTTCAGTGTTCTTGCACTTGATTTTTGGTGTGTGTCATCACTACTTCTCACCAAATATCCATATATATAATCTCTTATAAGATCTTTTCTTGGATTGTGTGAGATCTTGTAAGATTTGCAAAATATCCATATATCTTACATAATCTAATCTTGGATTGTGTGAGATCTTGTAAGATTTGCAAGATATTCATATATCTTACAAAATCTAATCTTGGATTTTGTGAGATCTTGTAAGATTTGCAAGATATCCATATATCTTAAATCTAATTGTTTGTGAGATCTTTAATTTGCAGATACATTTCAAACTAATATGGTGTATGAGATCTTGTAAGATTTGCAAGATATCCATATATCTTACATAATTTAATCTTCGATTGTGTGAGATCTTGTAAGATTTGCAAGATATCTACATATCTTACAAAATCTAATCTTGGATTGTGTGAGATCTTGTAAGATTTGCAACATATCCATATATCTTACATAATCTAATTTGGATTGTGTGAGATCTTGTAAGATTTGCAAGATATCCATATATCTTACATAATCTTTTATAATGTTATTTAACCATTAAATAACAAAATATACTCTCAAATAAATTATCCATCTTATTTATTAGTTTCTTAAGTTCAATTATTAGAAAACCAATTTCTAAATATCCAAATGTTAATATTTATTTGTTTGATCATATCATAAATAAATATTATAAGTGTTTGTCTAGCTGGTTATTGGTATGATCTGACTTGGATCATAACGTATTAGCCACAACAATTTAATATGTGTCTTGGACATACCGATTCCAACAAGAATAAGTATAAGCAAGTTTGATCAAGTGTATGAATCGTGTATAAGTATTGTATAATGCATGTATATAACGTATTTGCAAGTTTGTCACGTCTTCAAGTATCAAGCATAAACGTATGATTGTGTGTAAATATTAAGTGATTGAGAATAAGTATAACATAAATAGGAATAGAATTACGAGTTTTCATTTTGATCAAAGTCTCGGATTTCAATGATTTCAACGATTACAATGAAAGGATGAACACAAGGTACAGAGGTTACCAAAAATAGAATACATGACTAGCTTTCTATATATGGAAAGTATGAAATAGCAGGGTGTTACAGGTTTGCAAAATATACGCTTCAAAGTTCTTACGTAAACCGACAAGCCACGACATGGCACTATTATATGACACAATGAAGAAAAACATCACCTTCCTAGTATGTTCGGTAGCCTTGATTGCACCCATTTTGTCTGGGAATGTGTCTCACTGAGCTTCGAGGTCAGTATATGAGAGGAGATCACCGATACCCGATTGTTATGCTCGAAGCAGTGGCATCTCAAGATTATGGATTTAACATGCTTTTTGCAGTCCATCGGGTTCACAAAACGATATCAATGTGCTACAACAATCGCCGTTATTCTTAACGGAACGAAATGGAACCGCGCCTAAATGTCCATTTTACGTTAACAACCATTATTACAAACGTGGTTATTTGCTCGTGGATGGAATCTACCCTAAATGGTCCGTGTTTGTGAAATCGGTCCCATACCCCACGAAGTAGACGAAAAGATGTTCAAGAGGCAACATGAGGCGGCAAGAAAAGACGTCGAAAGGGTTTTTGGCGTCATGAAGTCGAAATGGGGTGTCTTAAATCGTCCGATGCGAGCAAGGAGCGTTAAAAAAATTGGGAATTTGTGTACACTGTATTATTTTACACAACATGATTTTAAAAGACGACGAAAACGCGATTGCACCAATACACATTCGGGATCCTCAGGTCGAGCTCGCGTTTGATGATAGGGTGTTGGACGAGCTAATGGATGAAGATACGCATTGGAGACTTAAACACGATCTCACAGTTCATCTCGCAAGTCAAGATTTATACCACCTGTTGGTCGATTCTGACGAGGACTAGTTTATTTTAATTGTTTTAGTTTAGTGTAGTTTTATTTGTTTTTAATTTAATGTGATTTTTATTACTCCTACATTTTATTTTTGTTAAAATACATGTTTATTATTAAATATGCTAGTTTAAATTTTTTCTTTTACCAATTCATGAAGTGTCTAACCATTGCCAACACTTTTCAGCATATTTTAAACTCTTAAGGTCAAATGACATGTCACACTCTCATTGGCTATTTTGAAATTTACCACTTTCAAATGTTTAACTACTCCCTTCACCCTAATAACATAGCTATAATATGTGTTAGTTATTGTTTTCTAAATAAAACTAATTTTGTATAAAACAATCATTTTATTAAATATAAATATACTAATAATTTCTAATGCTCATTTACTTTTTGAAGGGTAAATAGTAGTTGTCTATTCAGGGTCGGCCCTAATAATTCAAGTGTCTAGTTTAAGTCTGAAAAAACGTGTCATAATCTGTTTGGAGTGGAAGAGGCCCAATCTGTTTCAACCACCTTAATAGAGTAAAAATTGATATAATAGAGTAAAAAGGAGACCCTTGGAGTTGAAATAATATAGGTTTTATAGTCTTTTATATACATATACGTAGTATTTATTCAAAGAAAAACGTGCCTCTCAAAATCACGGGCCCTGGCCGATGGTCCTCCTCGCACACCCCCAGGGCCGCCCCTATGCCTATTGGTACATGAGTTGCGTTTGATTGTGTTTTCAACTTTTTATATTTGTTAATCCTTTATTGTTTTTTTTTCTAATTTTAATTCAACCTTTTCTTTAAGATGTAGTTTTTTTTATTCAACTTAAATTTAACTAACACAATTTTTAATAATTTTTCAAATAGTTCCCCCCCCTATTTGTATCTAACATTATACTTTGACAAAATTGTATAAATCAACCTTATGTTATACCTAATCTTTATGTTCAGGTTTTGCTACAAGGGTCAACCTTTTACACTAACACCATTAAAAATTTCTTGGTTAAATCACCTCACATGTTTTGTATGTGAGGGTATTTTAGTCAATTTAAAAGCTTTTTTTTTACCAAAAGTCACCGATAACCATCATGGTCAACATTCACCAACACCATTCCAACCCTAAACCCATCACCATAACCACCATCATATCACCGTGCAACCATCACCTTTGACAATCACAATTCTACCGTGGTCAAACACTATGGTGACCATCCTATCCCACCGCAAAACCACAATTCAAGTACCATCACAATCCACCTTTGTTTATGTTTATAGTCACACATCCTATTTTGCAATTCCGTTTTATTGATGAAAAACTTCTTTCAACACTAGCAGTTGCAACCGGTAAAACTAGTGACAACTTTATTAAACGAAAAACCAACGGATAATCAACGTGTATGCTTGTTTCCACCATCTTTTTGGCAAGGTCAGTTACCCCATTCAAGTTGTCAAACACTACCAGTTTTCATCTTTTGAAATGCTTTGTTGTGAAAACTATTGCATTTACCAACATGAGTATCAAATCTTGAAATCCTATACCAACATTGTACCCCTTCGCTCATAAATGAATCAGTTTGTCCACTTTCCTTGAACAAGTAACAATATAAGCAATACACTCTATCTGTTATGAAACTATATTCTAACCACTTTCTATGTTTACCATCGTAACATTCTGGTTTAAAACGTCTTAATATGCGTCCAAAATCTGTTTGTGGAAAATTATGCGCTCTTGGTTGACATGGACATCTAAGCAAATACGTTCGTCTAATTTCATCTTTTTGACTTGGGTGATAAGTGATGGAGATGGTGAAACCTGAGCTGTTAATGTTTTTATTGTATGTGTTTTGCTGCGTTTTACGTGATTACACGCTTTGAATGTGATAACTACGAGAGATTGTGGTTTTGCAGGTTAATTGCTTAATTCGGTGAAGTTAAAGTGTCTAGAGATGACGAAGAACAACCGTGGATGATAGACATAGCAAAAGGTATTATTCGGGAGTTGTTTCGGGTTAGAAAATACTTTGTAGGCACGAGAAACGCGAGGTAATGAAGACCGGGGGCCTTTGGGTCATCATATGAAAGTTAAGATGATGAAAGCATGGTAGAGGATTCCTGCCATAGGCTACGGTAGGGATACCGTAACCTACGGTTAGGCCTAGCAATCAACAAGTGGTCAGCAGACTTCTACCGTAACTATGGTGGGAGACCGTAGGCTACGGTCCGGCGAGACAAAATTAACAGCAGAAATACCGCCGCAACCTAAGGTGGTTAGACCGTAGGCTACGACGTGAGTCCGGAAAGATGCGTGAACTTTGGTTTTTGAAGGTATAAAAGGTTTTGTCCAACCCTAATCAAGGGGATTCACTTTGGGGGGATGAATTTAGGGATCTAAACGCATAAAGTTGGGACCTTTTCACCTCCAATCATCATATTTTTCACCGAACTAACCTTACCGATGATGATTTCCACCGTCATTCGAGCTTGTGAAGATCAATCAATCGAGATGAGCCGCTAATTTCTTAGTGGTTTCCTCCGGGTGGAGGATTCGTGTAAGTGAACTGATTTTATGTGTTTTAATATGTAATTGAATTTGGTAATCTAAGCATTCAATGCATTTTACCATTTGATTTGATCGATTAACTGTAAATGATTGGTTTTACTTTAATTCTTGATTCTAATTCATTCAATTCCCCGAGATTTTTAGTAATTGGGATACATTTGACAAGGGTTAGGGTTAGTAATTCCAATTGATTATTCTTATGATAACCTTTCATTGTGTTGCAATTGAAGTAAGTAGTCTTAGGGTAATCAGAGGCAGTTAATCAAATTATGCAATCATGTCTAGGGGTGTTCAGAAAAAACCGTAACCAAATAAAAACGTAAACGAACCGTAACCGTAACCAAATAAACCGATCCGAATAACGAGTTTGGTTTTTGGTTTGGTTTCTAATCGAAACGAATTGTGAATATGGTTTTTTGTTCGGTATATAGATCCACGTTTTATTTTATTTGGTTTATTCGGTTTATTTGCATAACCGAATAAACCGTTTAACTTAATTAATTATTAAATAAAAATAATAATATCTTACAAATCATATACAATTTATTAGCCCAAAATAGTTATTTTTTATGCAGCTTAAAATACCAAATGTAAATTTTAAAAGTCCAACTCAAACTCACTCATGTTTGAAGATTATTTATATTTTGTACCATTAGACTTGTTAACTATTTATAGTTTCTATGATCTATGTTTTGAAGTTTTAACTTTGTGGTTGTGTCTACGACAACTTTATGGATGTGTTTGTGTTATTTCTCAATGAAACTTTCTTGTATTCATATTTTGTTAGGTGTAAATTAGTTGCGATGTTCGGAAGTTGGAACCCAAACATAAATATAAATTTGAAAAAAAGTACTTAGGTACAATTTGGTTAGCTTTGGTTTATTTGGTTTCTAACAAAACCAAACCAAATTCAATTTGGTTTGGTTTTGTTTGGATCGGTTTGCATATTCCTTTAGTTTGGTTTGGTTTGGTTTGGTTTTTGGTTTGGGGTACAAAATTTTGAAAACTGAATAAACCGAACCGAATAAACCATAAACCAACCGATGAACACCCCTAATCATGTCTATGTGATTTGTAGCAATCAAACACGTAATTGAAGCTTACTTTGAATCTAAAATCCAGAGGAACCATTGCTTTCTCCTAGTGTTACAAACTCACTTTCTTAGAAATTCTTAGTTTAATTCAAAGAATCAAACCAACAGATCTTATATTTTTGCAATTAGTTTTGATACTTAATTCATAACGCTTTCCACCATACTCCTCTGGACTCGATACCCTGCTTATCCTATCTATTTAGGTTATTTAGGTTTTTGCATGACACTCACGACAGTCATCATAATGGCGCTGTTGCCGGGGAGTCGTGCGCAAAGTGTTTTTTAAGTGTTTTTAGAAAATTAGTTGAAAAACCCAAAAATGGTGTTTTTTCAGTTTCGTTCAGAATTACGCTTGGTTTCTTGTTTGTGCAGGTGATTCTATAAGTGTATGCATCATACCAGGAAATCCAGAAAGTCTTCACCGCTAGTGTTTGATCCAGAAATCTAGAAGACAGTTCGGCAGACCCGAGTTTTGCATCGAGAGAACAAACTTTTACAATCTCCAGCACTTGTACCTAAACTCATGGAGAACTCAGGAAACCAGACAAACACTCTGAAAACCCGCTTCCACAAACCCAGTTCTCACCACACCCACCCAACCTTCACCTAATACTTCCATACCATCTGAACCGCCACCACAATCCACCCAAACTGTAACGCCTCGTATTTTCGTATTTCTAATTTGGAAAAATTTATATTCGCATTCTATTTTCACGAGCGTTAATTTTAACAAATTTTATATTTTATACTTATTTGTCCGCACAACCAATCGTTCAAAATACGTAATTAAACGTAAGACGACAAACGAACGTCTCACACATCGATTACCGACAACATTTACGAAGACTGATCCTAAAATAATATCCCGTAATACTTACAAAGCTCGAGTGCATTAACGGGCTCTGGAATGAGATTAGGCCATTAACGGGCTTTAGGCCCAACCTACCAAAACCCTAAACCTATTTGACATCTTAAAACCCCATCTTCTTCATACACCAAAAACCCTAGCCCCCATTCTTCACTCACCCGCCTGCTTCTCTCTAACTCGGCGACCGGAGCGCAATTCCGGCGAGCTTCCGCACCGATCTCTGGTACCCTTTCCCCCTCCGACGTGACACCCACCATACCCCTTCTTCTCCGGCCACACACCCAATGTCACACCCCAACCGATGGCGGAAACATCGAGGCGGGACGAAATAGATTGCTCATTGCTCATAAATACTAATTGCGACAATATTTAAATAAAACCCATATTTCGTTCATAACAACAATGTCAAGTACAACATTTGAAGTCAAATACAATAATTCAAAATAACAACAAGTACAACATGATTATAACAAAACTAGTCTAGTAAGATTAAAATGTGTATCTAAAGCATTTCCTACTAGCTTTCATCATGCGTATCCTCTTCAACCTGTAACATATTTAAAATACGAGTTCAATGCAAAAGAAAAGGCGAGTACACAAGTTTGGTGAATACATAGCAAAAGTGATAAAAGGTGAATGGGTCGAGTGTACTCACGGTTTTGCTAAGTGTTCACTTAAGAAAACCCGGGAGCTTTGTTGTGATGTTTAGAGTTTGGCACCTTGTCCTTCTACAAGAAGAACGTAGGTAATTAGTTATGAGTGTAACGGAAGATTCGGATTATTTGAGCGAGATTACGGAAATAAGAATAAAGTATTATGTATGAAAATAATCACTAAGACATAGCACTTGTTCCTGACACTATGATAACCCGATTGGGTTTGATATGGTTTCATAGGTTCGAGACTTATTAGAATCGTGACAAGGAACTACATACTTTAGTGGTAAAACTTAATAGCTCGATAGATGATTATTTAGTCATTATCAAGGGTTCGGTTTTTGGGATGATATTATAGCCCATAGATATATAGTTATATAATCATGTAGGAGGTGGGAGGATGAACCATCCACTTTGGTACCTCTTAGTGTCATGTAAGTCAAGTATGAGGTGGGAGGTTTAACCATCCACTTTGGAACCTTGTATGATGTTCACCACTACACAAGTTACCATGGGTAACAAGGAGGGTCTTAGAACAAATATATGTACAAGAATGTAAAGGACAATAATGTAAGTGTGTCACCATGATACCAAGTAGCCAAGTGTAATACAACCCGGAGAGCACATATTAACACACGTCAACGGCTAGGCGGGGTTGTGACACTTTAGAACTAGCAAACTACTTGGGTGAAAATCATCAAGTGATGTGTGGTCTCAAAGTTTAGGATAGCCCAAGCTAACCAAGGTGGACACACATGAACAAGCTCATAAACTTGCATCACTTGTGAGCTTAAAGCTCCACGAAAACAGAATTATTGTGAGGATAAATCCTCTCGTTTGAATGTCTCAACCTTGTTTTTAAGCCTAACCAACCACAAGAAGTGTTGTAAGCATTAGGACATAGGTTTGAGATAAGTTAAAACTCAAGTTTGATAAGTTTAAACAAGATTTGAAAGAGTTAAAATCGTAACAGAAAGTTTAGGACACTTTGGGTGAATTTCTAGGTCTGGATTCTCCATGAGAACCATAGGATTCAAACCCAAAGTTTGTCCAAGTAAATGGAAGAAAGAATCAAGTGATTCATGAGAAATGAGCAAGTTATGCTCACTTTTGTGAAGGTGGTACAATCTGCCCGAAAATTCTGATTTATGAGTGTTCTTGAGGTGCTTTAGGAGAGATTATGGAGTGATTTGAGGGTTGTGAAAGTGGAAAAAGGCTTGGATATGAAGTGGTATTTATAGGGGAAGGTTTGTGTTAGTTGTAGGGTGTTTAAGAAGGGTTATAAGGTGATTGGGTGATGTTTAGATGTGTGGATCCATGCTAATTCGTGAGCCAAAAAGCTTTCTGCCCGCCCAGGACTCCTTGCGACCGTAAGGGACCTGTCTGGGCAAAAGTTTGATTTTTTTGTTAGTTGTCAAAGGTTACGGGTTTATTTGATATTCTAAGGTATTTTATGAACATTTAAAGTAGTATAAGCATAAGTGTTGTGTCACAATGTATATGTATGAA
Source organism: Scalesia atractyloides (assembly GCA_947069175.1). Classification (NCBI taxonomy): domain Eukaryota; kingdom Viridiplantae; phylum Streptophyta; class Magnoliopsida; order Asterales; family Asteraceae; genus Scalesia; species Scalesia atractyloides. The sequence goes on from CAMTDV010000024.1 coordinate 90,325,613, forward strand.
TAAAATGTCCGAGATCGAGTATAAGCATCAAGTATAATGTATGTATCAAGTATAAATGTCACGTATTTGCAAGTATGTTACGTTTTCGAGTATGATCAACATGTGTATGAGTGTACGAGTATGCATAACAAGTATAGGGGCAAAATGTATATTTCCATTATGATTCAAGTCTCGATTAAACGATTACAACGAAATGAAGAATACGAATACAATGGTTTCCAAATAAGAATTACATTACGAGCTTGCTATAAATAGAAAGTATGGAAACGCGAGGCGTTATAGTCTCCCCTCCTTTAGGAAATTTAGTCCCGAAATTTAGGAAGATGCAACGAAGAGATGCGGATACTTGGTCTTCATATCACTCTCGAGTTCCCAAGTAAACTCGGCGCCACGTTTTCCTTCCAATCGAACCTTGACGATAGGGATCCGACTGCGCCTTAGCTGCTTGAATCCTCAGTCCATGATTTCGACCGGTCTTTCCAATAAATGCAATGTCTCGTTGATTTGAAGATCTTCGAGCAAAAGTTGAAGTCCTTCTTCAGCTCGACATTCTTTTGTTCACACCCGATCCGCAGCGGAATAAAAGTCGGGGCATAATTGGGTTATCACCAAAGCTCATGATATCTACTAAGATGTTTCATATTTATTAAATTCAAATTACAAACTTAAATATCCAAAACAAAATTTATACAATTACAAAGGAAAATGAAACTATATATTTATTTCAAAGCATAAACTTGTTTATTCTTCTAGGCCATCCTAAGTGTTTCCTGTCTCGGCTGGATCACCTGTATCATGTGTAAAACAGGGGAGATTTTGGGTCAACAAAAGTTGGCGAGTGAACCTTGATAAAACATTTTAACTAATTTCTTGTTTTATTTATTAAAGAAAATTCGTGCATTAATCACATGTGAGCAAACATATATATGTAAACAATCACAAACCACTTTAGACGAGTATATGACATGAATGATGATGTATTTGAGATCAAGGCTCAATCAAACGAGCCGATCTAATGAGGCTCCTGATGCTCAACCCGTATCCCACGGGGAACTGATGGGCCTAATGAAATGCGTGCACTGAAATGATAAATTCAATCTACATATAATTCACACAACAATCAATACACATTTGATCACGGATATGATGTATGCACAAGTGTTTAAATAAAATAAAAGAATAGTAAGACACATGATACACCCCAAAACATGATTAAAACGTGGAATTGGTAGAGATTCACTCACAGTGGATGCGTTTCTTAATGACGATGAATGCGCACGAATTTTATGATTCAACCGACGAGGGAAAAACTAACCTAAATAATAACGAAATAATTCGATAAATAAATAAATTTTATTTTGAGATTAATAGTTTTTAATTAGTGCTCTTAATGAGATTTTTAGATTTTTTTTATGAGTTTATTGTAAATTTTTAACCTTAGGAATCTTATTTTTAAGTATTTTTAAATAATTTTTTTAAACTTTAATAAGTAAAAATGAGAAAACAAAAATTTAAAAAAGTGTTGACCTTGTAGGTCTGACTCACCGGTCGGACAGTATGTCATTCAGGTAGTGTGTGAGGTTCGAACTCGGGACCTCTCGTATACGTGCACGCAGCTCTACCAACTGAGCTACGTGTCTAACCCGAAATATTCTCTGTTTTAATTATATATATATACCAACTAGCTTTAACCTTATTTAGTTTTTATTAAAAATGATTTAATATGGCCGAAACTGGTTACAGAACCCGGAATCGAACTCGGGACCTTTGGTTCGAGTGCACACAGCCCAACCAGTTGGGCTGTGTGTCTAATCTGTGTAAAAACTGGATTATATTAATTTTATATATATGCTGTGAATTGATCTGAATAAGTTTAAAAATGTTGGTTTTATTTCAGAAAGTCGGAAACGTGTGTGATTCGAACCCGGGACGTGTGTTTTGTATTTGCACACAGTCCACCGCTGGACTGTGTGTCTAACCCGGTTAAATACCCGTTTTTATTTATATTAAAACACTAACTCGACTTCATCTTTTTCATCATTCGAAAATCCCGACAGTGATCCCGGCTGAATGAACTGATTTAACAGTTTTGATTATTGTTTTGAGCAAATAAATTACCAATCAAGAGATAGCAAGGAGGTTTAGATAATTATACCGTCTGGAGAACAACTGCGGTTTTCTGGTTAGAAATTCCGGCAATATTCCGGCGAGTGCGAAAGTCTCCGGCAACGTGCTTTGAAAGAATTAAAGTTTCAGGAAGAGAGTGCGGTTCTGAGCGAAAAGTTTACAAGGTATCGAGTAGGTATTTATAAGATGGACAGGCTGATTGGTTTCGATTTGGAGACCAAAATTCACGGTCAAAGATTTCAATTCTCAAAAGAAACGGTTTTGACTCAATTGTGTGTCAAGCAACGGTTATAACCGATGTCGAATCAAGTTTACGCGTTTCGATCTTGGGAAAGTAGCCACATTTGCGGAGTTTCGGTTTTCCGGCGATTTCGAGTTCTGGGCGCGCTGATTTACAGGTTTTGACTTTCGGTTTTACCATAAATGTTATTTGTTTAAGTATTTGAACACAAACAAGTGTGTGGCGGAGTGGTGTGATGTGGGTGTGTCTACACGGGAGACCCGGGTTCGAGACCCGGCTACCCTGTTTTGTTCTTTTATTTAATTTTATTATTATTATTATTTATTAATTATGGTTTTTAAACTCTAAAATATTTATTAATTATGTATTATTTAAAATAACCGGCACAAAATACGCAACGAACTTATAACTGATCATTTGATTATAAAACGAAGCGGGTTTCGAAACCCGTTTTACGACGAATGTTACAGTATCCCCTACTTTTAGAAATTTCATCCCGAAATTTAAGCAGTAGTGGTGACCGGAAAAAGATGCGGGTATTTTTCGCGCATTGAGTCTTCACGTTCCCAAGTAAACTCGGGTACTCGCTTTGACTCCCAACGTATCCTGACAATTGGAATACGACTTCGCCTTAAACGCTTCTCTCCGAAATCCATGATTTCTACTGGTCTTTCAAGGAAGTGCATCGATTCATCGACTTGAATGTCTTCTAGAGGAATATGGAGGTTTTCATCGGCGAGGCACTTTTTCAAGTTTGATACGTGGAATGTGGGATGAATTCTGTTGAGCTCTTCTGGTAGGTCAAGCTTGTATGCTACAGGACCTACTCTCTCGAGTATCTTGAAAGGTTCTACATAGTGTGGTGCTAGCTTGCCCTTCTGGCCAAAACGAATCACTCCCTTCCACGGTGATACTTTTAAAAGTACTTGATCACCAATGTCAAACTCCAAGGGCTTTCGTCGTTTGTCAGTATAACTCTTTTGACGACTTTGAGCCGCTAGAAGATTGTTTCGAATTTGAAGGATCTTGTCGGTTGTTTCTTGAATTAATTCTGGTCCGGTGATTTGCGCTTCCCCAATTTCGTGCCAACATACTGGAGATCGGCACTTACGACCATACAAAGCTTCGAATGGAGCCATGCCGGTACTTGAATGATAGCTATTGTTGTACGAAAATTCAACTAATGGTAGGTGAGCGTCCCAGTTCCCTTTGAAGTCTATGACACATGCTCGCAGCATGTCTTTAAGGGTTTGGATGGTGCGTTCAGATTGCCCATCAGTTTGAGTGTAACATCCGTCAAAAACGGATTTACCAAACCCGCTCCGTTTATCGACCGAACAGTCAGTCAAAAATTTCGTTGCGAATTAAATGCCCAAAATAATTTTAAACGATACATAATCAATTATTATACGGGAATATATAATTAGTTTTTGAAAAACTGTTAAAAAACGCAAAATAAAAATGTTTTGTTCCTGCCGGGTTTCGAACCCGGGTCTGTACCGGTTCAACAACAAGTCTTAACACACCACACACAAACCACTGCGCCACTGATGTTATTTGTGAAATATTGGAATCATTTAAATCATAAAGTGACGTTACGAATTCAAAACCGGCGCCCAATAGTTCAGTCGTCGGAAATCCCGGAAATCTCGCGAGTCTTAACGACAACTTACGTTATAACGTAAACCATTACTAAGACATCGGTTATAACCGACGTCTGAGTCCGCGACCAAAGTTAGAACCGCCGGAGTTTTTATAATTTACGAATATAGTCGGAAATCAGACCAGGTTCTTCGACGATTTGCCCTATAAATTCACCCACAACCCACTGCAAACCTTTTCGCTCAAAAACACACCTTTTCTCGGCGTACTTCCACTCGCCGGAATTAATCTGTTCGTCGCCGAAAAACCGGTTTCTCCATTGCCGAGCCTTATTGAACCTCCTAAGCTTATACCGAAGTCACCCACACCTTTTGTAAACTTTCTGAAGGCTCGCTGCTGCAAGACACACGTCGCCGAAGGTGATTTCTGTCGCCGGAGTTCTGTCGGAAAACAGAGGAAAGCGAGTCGGTATACCTCTTTGCCTACTATCTCTTTCTTTTCACTTATATCTCACCATGATGAACTGAAACACACTAAGAAACCGATTAAAACTTCGAACCATTCTGTTGTCGATTCTGGTTAAAAACTCAGCGAAGAAGATGATGAAGTTCGGTATCTTATAAGTATAATTAAAATCAACTTATTAATCGGGTTAGACACACAGTCCAACGGTGGACTGTGTGCACATAAAACGCAAAGGTCTCGAGTTCGAATCCCGTTCCACACACGTCGCCTTAATAAAAATGCCTTTTTGTTTTGTTAACCGAACCGGAGTCGCCACAGGTATATGTTAAATATATTAATAATCGGAATAATAACAAAGTTAGACACACAGTCCAGCGGTGGACTGTGTGTATGTTTAATCAAAGTGCACGAGTTCGAGTCTGTTTTTCTGCATCGACCCGGTCAATTGTTTACCTTTTTAAAATAAGTCAGAAATGAAAACAAATAGTTTGTATTTAAGTATAATAAAAGTTGGATTATATAACATGTTAAACACACAGTCCAGCGGTGGACTGTGTGTTAGTTTAAGCCACAGGTCCCGGGTTCGAGACCTGTGGAACGCACCGTCCGAATTGATTTAAATCGTTTTTTAAAAATAAAGGATTTCTGTTTAAACATAATTAATATATATATATAATTAAAATCAGATAAATAACGGGTTAGACACGTAGCTCAGTTGGTAGAGCTGCGTGCACGCGTACGGGAGGTCTCGGGTTCGAGCCTCACTCAGCGCACCTATATTCCGAATCGAACCGGTCAACGGTCAGGTCAACGGTCAGTCAACGGTCAACGGTCAGAGAAAAAAATCAAATTTTTTTATTATTTTTATTTAATTATTTTAATTAAAAATCAATTAAAAATACTTAAAAATAACATTTTTAAGGTTAGAAAATAGCCTTAAACTCACAAAAATACACCCAACAATCCTACTAAAATAGATTAATAAAACCCGTTTACTTACCAAACCATAATGCGATTTATCTAGGTTAATCTCACTCGTGGTTAAAACCACTTCGCGTGCATTCAACGTCATCAACCGAACGCACCCACTGTGAGTGAATCTTACAACTCCCCCTTTTAAATTACACGTTTTGGGGTGTGTCATGTGTTATGAAAATAATTAACTTATTTATTTAAACTTGTGCCATACCACATCATGACCTAAACTTAGATTGTTTATATTGTTGTGATTTACATATTTCCTTTTGTCAAATTATATGAAACTCATTCATTAAGCCCATCAGTTCCTCGTGGGAGACGAGTTGAACAACGCATGCCTCAAATCAAATTCATTATTGTTCATGTGTGTATCATTGAGTTTATACTGTTTGTAGTTGTGTCATTCATATTATCATGTTTATGCAATTCATTCATTAGGCCCCTCAGTTCCTCGTGAAAGACGAGTTGAGCATCGCGTGCCTCTAAATGTTCCATTATTGTTCATGTGTGTTTCATTTAATATCTTATGATTGTTGATTAAGTTTACATCTATTTTTACTCATGTTTGGTTGTGCACATATTTCATAATCAACTTAAATAAATTTGTTCAAATGTTTTCCATAGGATTCACTCGCCAACATTATGTTGATCCAAAAACCCTTTTACACATGATACAGGTGAACAGGTTGAAGCAAGGAAAACATAGGATATGCCTTAGAAGAGAACAAAGAAGTTTAGATTGATAGTTAGAACATGTTGTAACATTTATTGTAATTTTCCATTAAATTGTATTAATGAATATGAAACGCATAATAAATGTCATGAGCTTTGATGATAACCCAATCATGCCCCGATCACCTTTTCCGCTGCGGGTCGGGGTGTGACAGATTGGTATCAGAGCCATGACTATAGGGATATAGGATAGGTTATTAGATCCTTAGAGCCTATACTATAGTCTGCCTAAATTTTAATTGATTAGGTGGTTACATACAAACTTGTGATATTTATTTGTTTCATATTTGTTTACATTTACAGTCAAACATACATGTTTATATACATATTCATTATACATATATCGATGTTCATGTATTCAATTTATTTTCATACTCTCATTATCCAAAGATTTTGTGCAATTTTCAAATCTCATCAAAGTAAGTTCTGCGACGGGCATGTAGTAACTGGAAGGGTACAAGTACCGGTAGTCGGAACGTCCTGTCTAGGCTGGCATTCGTATAAATCCAAATATAACGGACCAGTTTGCCTACCTGGGGACCAACGATGAGAGTACGAAGGACCTATTAGGCCAAAGCATGCCACACCAAACGTCGTTCGAACTAACCCTACTTTGAGGTGTCACCGTGTCTACACCTGGACACATTCCGAATATCACACGTTGTATACATATTTCTCGATTTTCTCCGGGTTTTTGTGTACGCAACCTGGCAAACCCGTGCGAACCATATGAAAAACCGGTATTCATGGGGCCCACATGATTACACAGGTAAAGTATGGCGGCATGTAGGGCCTAACAGCGAGCAAAGCCCAAGACATCCTATGGATGTAGTAGATTTATTTTTCTATAATTATTTTATGAATGTTCATTCCTAATGCGACCCATGATCCCAAATCGTTCAACAAATGGCTGCCGTAATACCCAACATTGTAATCCAAGTTCAGCAAGCACTCACCGATAATCCTGTCAATCAAGCAAACCAAAACATTTTCAACTTTCCCTCAAATAGCACAAAATGCACCTACAAGCATTTCAAATCATGCGACCCTCCGAATTACAAAGGGACTGAAGGCGTCACTGCTCTCCTCCATTGGTTTGAAGAGATGGGGAACACATTTCTAAATTACGATTGCCCTGATGATCGCAAAGTGCGTTATGCTACCGGTCGACTATATGGAATAGCACTTACTTGGTGGAATATAGAGAAGGCTAAACGAGGCGTCGACGATGCTATGACCTTAACTTGGAATGAATTGAAGGAAATCATGGCCAGACGATTTTGCCCAAGGAGCGAAATCAAGAAATTAGAAGATGAATTTTATTCGTTAAAGCAAAAGGAAGGCGACCACACCTCATACAACAAAAGGTTCCTTGAATTACATCAAATGGTTCCCAACATGTTCACTCCCCTCTAAGGTTTGGTCGAGCACTACATTCGTGGTCTTCCGTCAAAGATTCAAGACCCTGTAGTAAGTACCAAGCCTGCAACTTTGGAAGCAGCAATGGAGCTAGCAACAGAGCTCACCGAGAACCGAATCCGAAACAAAGACTTCAAGGAGGAGAAGAAGAAGGATAAAGAATCGACTGAAACCTCCGACTCCACTCAAACCGAATCCCCTTCTCAACCCAATCCTAAGAGAAGAAGAGTCGGGCGACTTTTCGCTGCTACCCAACGAAATCAACCAATTATACACGCCATACCCATCCAAGCTATCTCAATCACCCAAGTGGCACCCAACACAACTTACCCAAATAAGAAACCATATCTTGGACCTCACCCTCGATGCAACAACTGTTTTTATCATCATCCCCTTACCTTACCTTGTCAACTATATACAACTTGTGGACGCTATGGTCATTTGAGCAAGGTTTGCCGTACCTTTCAAAACCAAACCTTTTCCCCTACTCAAAACATGGCCCAAACCTATCAACAACCCCAATACCCCATGTTCCCATATGCTCGAGCTTGTTTCAATTGTGGCGACCCTACCCACTTTAGAAACACATGCCCTCAATTGGTTAACGTTATCAACACTCAAGCCCAATCAAACCCAGTTAACCAAGTAAACCAAGAAAACCCAACCACTAGGCCACCAGCAAGAGGAAGAGTCTTCAATATCAACGCCAATCCTGTCGAAGATAATAACAGCCCAAACGAAGATACCCAACTAGTCCTCTTCGCCGAAGATCCAGATTCAACTCCTATCGTTTAGTTTTATGTTTTTCTTTACCACATGTGTAGACTGTTAGAGTAATTATTGTATATTATATATTATATATTGTTTTCAGTATATGCTTTTGCCGAGGCCGCAGCTCCCCATCCATCGAGGTTGAGCTTAATCCCCATTTTATTATGCGGTTGATCTTGGCGTGCCCGCACGATCGGCTCCGTTTGATTGAGCCTTGATCGGTCATTTCATTTTACATTTCATGCATTTGCCGAGGCCGCAGCCCCCCATTTATGAGGTTAAGCTTGATCCCCATTTTATTATGCGGTTGATCAGTGGCGTGCCCGCACGATCAGCTCCGTTTGTTTGAGCCTTGATCGGTCATTTCATTTTACATTTCAATACATGCAATACGCTCGGCTCCGTTTGATTGAGCCTTGAGCGCACAGTTCAATTTACATTTCCAGTTCATGCAATACGTTCGGCTCCGTTTGATTGAGCCTTGAGCGCACAGTTCAATTTACATTTCCAGTTCATGCAATACGTTCGGCTCCATTTGATTGAGCCTTGAGCGCACATACATTTTCATTATCAGTATCTTGTGGTTGTGGTGTTTGTTGTAGAGTCGCATAGAACTAATCATAACTGGCGGATAAAGTCAATGAGAATTTGACAAGAATATGGTGGATACGCCGCTGGTACTTCCTATATATAAGTATTCTTGTCAAATGATCGGAGGCATTATCAGGTGGTTATGAAAGGTTCCATGCATAGGCTGTTTGTGTGATTGTTGTTTAGATTAAGTTGTTCAATTTCAGTACATTCAATACGTTCGGCTCCGTTTGATTGAGCCTTGAGCGTACATACAATTTCATTTTCAGTACATGCAATACGTTCGGCTCCGTTTGATTGAGCCTTGAGCGCACAGACAATTTCATTATCAGTATCTTGTGGTTGTTGTGTTTGTTGTAGAGTCGCATAGAATTAATCATAACTTGCGGATAAAGTCAATGAGAATTTGACAAGAATATGGTGGATACGCCGCTGGTACTTCCTATATATAAGTATTCTTGTCAAATGATCGGAGGCATTATCAGGCGGTTATGAGAGGTTCCATGCATAGGCTGTTTGTGTGATTAAGTTATTCATTTCCAGTACATGCAATACGCTCGGCTCCGTTTGATTGAGCCTTGAGCACACAAACAATTTCATTTTCAGTACATTCAATACGTTCGGCTCCGTTTGATTGAGCCTTGAGCGCACAGACATTTCATTTTCAGTACATGCAATACGATCGGCTCCGTTTGATTGAGCCTTGATCGCATAGATATATTTCATTTCAGTAATTTATGTTTGTTGTATTGGTTGTAGAGTTATAGGACTAATCATAATTCACTGATAAAACCAATGAAAATTTGACAAGAATATGGTGGATACGCCGCTGGTACTTCCTATATATAAGTATTCTTGTCAAAGGATCAGAGGCATTATCGAACGGTTATGAGAAGTTCTATGTAGGATTTATTAGTTTCTTGGTAACCAATCATAACTTGTGGATAAAACTAATGAAAATTTGGCAAGAATATGGTGGATACGCCGCTGGTACTTCCTATATATAAGTATTCTTGCCAAAGGATCAGAGGCATTATCAGGCGGTTATGAGAAGTTCCATGTAGGATTTAGTATTGCCTTGGTTGGAATTTATATCATCTTGATATTTAAAGAGATTGGATTGTGTTCCATTTCTACATAAACTAACCTCTCCATCATAACAAACGAGAGAGGAACTTCCACCATTCAAACATATATGCAATCAGAATGTGGATTCAAATATTTGCTGTTGTGTTTATTCATGTTCGAATATTAGCTGTTGTGTTTATTTATGTTCAAATATCAGCTGTTGTGTTTTCATTTATGTTCCATGTAGGTTGTAGTGTTAGAAGTTTTGCCTTAGGATATAACCATACTTTTTCAAACGTATCTAAACTCTTATCATTGATATCATTTTTAGCAAATCATTCATGCTTATCAATACTCATACAGTAGGCAACAAAAAGCGATTCCTGTAATAGGGTACTTAACCCTTACAAGGAACGTTACCGCCTCGAACAAAAACTTAAACCCTTATTTTTCTAAGCATATAACTGTCAAACTAAACACCATCATTCTTTTAGTCAAATATATCACAATTTAAATTTCGGGACGAAATTTCTAAAAAGCAGGGGATACTGTAACATCCGTCAAAAACGGATTTACCAAACCCGCTCCGTTTATCAACCGAACAGTCAGTCAAAAATTTCGTTGCGAATTAAATGCCCAAAATAATTTTAAACGATACATAATCAATTATTATACGGGAATATATAATTAGTTTTTGAAAAACTGTTAAAAAACGCAAAATAAAAATGTTTTGTTCCTGCCGGGTTTCGAACCCGGGTCTGTACCGGTTCAACAACAAGTCTTAACACACCACACACAAACCACTGCGCCACTGATGTTATTTGTGAAATATTGGAATCATTTAAATCATAAAGTGACGTTACGAATTCAAAACCGGCGCCCAATAGTTCAGTCGTCGGAAATCCCGGAAATCTCGCGAGTCTTAACGACAACTTACGTTATAACGTAAACCATTACTAAGACATCGGTTATAACCGACGTCTGAGTCCGCGACCAAAGTTAGAACCGCCGGAGTTTTTATAATTTACGAATATAGTCGGAAATCAGACCAGGTTCTTCGAGGATTTGCCCTATAAATTCACCCACAACCCACTGCAAACCTTTTCGCTCAAAAACACACCTTTTCTCGGCGTAATTCCACTCGCCGGAATTAATCTGTTCGTCGCCGGAAAACCGGTTTCTCCATTGCCGAGCCTTATTGAACCTCCTAAGCTTATACCGAAGTCACCCACACCTTTTGTAAACTTTCTGAAGGCTCGCTGCTGCAAGACACACGTCGCCGGAGGTGATTTCTGTCGCCGGAGTTCTGCCGGAAAACAGAGGAAAGCGAGTCGGTATACCTCTTTGCCTAATATCTCTTTCTTTTCACTTATATCTCACCATGATGAACTGAAACACACTAAGAAACCGATTAAAACTTCGAACCATTCTGTTGTCGATTCTGGTTAAAAACTCAGCGAAGAAGATGATGAAGTTCGGTATCTTATAAGTATAATTAAAATCAACTTATTAATCGGGTTAGACACACAGTCCAACGGTGGACTGTGTGCACATAAAACGCAAAGGTCTCGAGTTCGAATCCCGTTCCACACACGTCGCCTTAATAAAAATGCCTTTTTGTTTTGTTAACCGAACCGGAGTCGCCACAGGTATATGTTAAATATATTAATAATCGGAATAATAACAAAGTTAGACACACAGTCCAGCGGTGGACTGTGTGTATGTTTAATCAAAGTGCACGAGTTCGAGTCTGTTTTTCTGCATCGACCCGGTCAATTGTTTACCTTTTTAAAATAAGTCAGAAATGAAAACAAATAGTTTGTATTTAAGTATAATAAAAGTTGGATTATATAACATGTTAAACACACAGTCCAGCGGTGGACTGTGTGTTAGTTTAAGCCACAGGTCCCGGGTTCGAGACCTGTGGAACGCACCGTCCGAATTGATTTAAATCGTTTTTTAAAAATAAAGGATTTCTGTTTAAACATAATTAATATATATATATAATTAAAATCAGATAAATAACGGGTTAGACACGTAGCTCAGTTGGTAGAGCTGCGTGCACGCGTACGGGAGGTCTCGGGTTCGAGCCTCACTCAGCGCACCTATATTCCGAATCGAACCGGTCAACGGTCAGGTCAACGGTCAGTCAACGGTCAACGGTCAGAGAAAAAAATCAAATTTTTTTATTATTTTTATTTAATTATTTTAATTAAAAATCAATTAAAAATACTTAAAAATAACATTTTTAAGGTTAGAAAATAGCCTTAAACTCACAAAAATACACCCAACAATCCTACTAAAATAGATTAATAAAACCCGTTTACTTACCAAACCATAATGCGATTTATCTAGGTTAATCTCACTCGTGGTTAAAACCACTTCGCGTGCATTCAACGTCATCAACCGAACGCACCCACTGTGAGTGAATCTTACAACTCCCCCTTTTAAATTACACGTTTTGGGGTGTGTCATGTGTTATGAAAATAATTAACTTATTTATTTAAACTTGTGCCATACCACATCATGACCTAAACTTAGATTGTTTATATTGTTGTGATTTACATATTTCCTTTTGTCAAATTATATGAAACTCATTCATTAAGCCCATCAGTTTCTCGTGGGAGACGAGTTGAACAACGCATGCCTCAAATCAAATTCATTATTGTTCATGTGTGTATCATTGAGTTTATACTGTTTGTAGTTGTGTCATTCATATTATCATGTTTATGCAATTCATTCATTAGGCCCCTCAGTTCCTCGTGAAAGACGAGTTGAGCATCGCGTGCCTCTAAATGTTCCATTATTGTTCATGTGTGTTTCATTTAATATCTTATGATTGTTGATTAAGTTTACATCTATTTTTACTCATGTTTGGTTGTGCACATATTTCATAATCAACTTAAATAAATTTGTTCAAATGTTTTCCATAGGATTCACTCGCCAACATTATGTTGATCCAAAAACCCTTTTACACATGATACAGGTGAACAGGTTGAAGCAAGGAAAACATAGGATATGCCTTAGAAGAGAACAAAGAAGTTTAGATTGATAGTTAGAACATGTTGTAACATTTATTGTAATTTTCCATTAAATTGTATTAATGAATATGAAACGCATAATAAATGTCATGAGCTTTGATGATAACCCAATCATGCCCCGATCACCTTTTCCGCTGCGGGTCGGGGTGTGACAGATTGGTATCAGAGCCATGACTATAGGGATATAGGATAGGTTATTAGATCCTTAGAGCCTATACTATAGTCTGCCTAAATTTTAATTGATTAGGTGGTTACATACAAACTTGTGATATTTATTTGTTTCATATTTGTTTACATTTACAGTCAAACATACATGTTTATATACATATTCATTATACATATATCGATGTTCATGTATTCAATTTATTTTCATACTCTCATTATCCAAAGATTTTGTGCAATTTTCAAATCTCATCAAAGTAAGTTCTGCGACGGGCATGTAGTAACTGGAAGGGTACAAGTACCGGTAGTCGGAACGTCCTGTCTAGGCTGGCATTCGTATAAATCCAATATAACGGACCAGTTTGCCTACCTGGGGACCAACGATGAGAGTACGAAGGACCTATTAGGCCAAAGCATGCCACACCAAACGTCGTTCGAACTAACCCTACTTTGAGGTGTCACCGTGTCTACACCTGGACACATTCCGAATATCACACGTTGTATACATATTTCTCGATTTTCTCCGGTTTTTGTGTACGCAACCTGGCAAACCCGTGCGAACCATATGAAAAACCGGTATTCATGGGGGCCCACATGATTACACAGGTAAAGTATGGCGGCATGTAGGGCCTAACAGCGAGCAAAGCCCAAGACATCCTATGGATGTAGTAGATTTATTTTTCTATAATTATTTTATGAATGTTCATTCCTAATGCGACCCATGATCCCAAATCATTCAACAAATGGCTGCCGTAATACCGGTAGTCGGAACGTCCTGTCTAGGCTAACTTCTCGTTCTTGAAGTCCTCGCGAATCGGAATGAAGTGAGATGACTTTGTAAGACGATCGATTATTACCCATATGGTGTCATACCCACTAGAGGTGCGAGGTAACCCGGTAATGAAATCCATGGTTATGTTTTCCCACTTCCATACAGGTATTTCGGGTTGGACTAGAAGTCTTGAAGGTCTTTGATGTTCAGCTTTTACTTTGGAACATGTAAGGCACATGGAAACAAAAACAGCGATATCTTTTTTCATGCCAAGCCACCAGCAGGTGTATCGTAGGTCTTGATACACCTTGTCGGCTCCTGGGTGTACAGAGTATCGTGTTTTGTGCGCCTCATTCATGAGGAAATCACGAAGGTTATCGCGATCAGGAATCCGTATGCGGTTTAAATAGTATAGAATACCGTCGGATTTGGTTTCGATTTTTAGTTCAGCTCCACATGACAGCTCATCACGTACGTCATTTTCTGTTACAGAAACATGTTGAGCTTCCCGAATTCGATCTTTGATGTCGGTTATGATTTGCGAACATAGAAGACGAATGGAGTTCGCATAACCTTTTCGACTGAGCGCATCGGCCACCACGTTTGCCTTGCCAGGATGATACCGAATTTCACAGTCGTAGTCGTTGAGAAGTTCGACCCATCTTCGTTGCCTCATATTCAACTCTTTCTGGTTGAAGATATGTTGGAGACTCTTGTGGTCAGTGTATATTTCACACTTGGTACCGTAGAGGTAATGTCTCCATATCTTGAGAACGAACACAACGGCTCCAAGTTCTAGGTCGTGGGTGGTGTAATTTTTCTCATGAACTTTGAGTTGCCTAGAGGCATAGGCTATCAGTTTTCCTCTTTGCATCAATACACAGCCTAGTCCTTGCCCTGACGCGTCGCAATAAACCACGAAGTCATCGTAACCCTCAGGGAGTGTGAGATAGGTGCATCACAAAGTTTTTGCTTTAAAGTTTGGAAGGCCTCCTCTTGCTTAGGTCCCCAAATGAAGGGTTTTCCTTTATGAGTCAAGGCCGTGAGTGGTACCGCGATACGGGAAAAGTTGGCAATGAAGCGTCGATAGTAACCAGCCAAACCAAGAAATGACCTAACTTCGGTAGGGGTACATGGTGCTTGCCATTCCTGTACT
Organism: Scalesia atractyloides; assembly: GCA_947069175.1. Lineage (NCBI taxonomy): Eukaryota > Viridiplantae > Streptophyta > Magnoliopsida > Asterales > Asteraceae > Scalesia > Scalesia atractyloides. The sequence goes on from CAMTDV010000024.1 coordinate 90,340,738, forward strand.
GCCTTGATTTTTGAAGGATCGACATGAATTCCTTTATCATTGACGACATGTCCAAGGAATTGTACTTCTCCTAACCAGAATTCGCATTTTGAGAACTTAGCGTAAAGCTTTTCTGTCCTTAAGTGTGTAAGGATGAGTCGAAGGTGTCGCTCATGATCGGATTTAGACTTGGAGTAAATAAGGATGTCGTCGATGAAGACTATGACGAAACGGTTGAGGTAGGGTTTGCATACCCTATTCATTAAATCCATGAAGACAGCGGGGGCGTTGGTTAAACCGAAAGGCATGATTATGAACTCGTAATGACCATAACGAGTCCGGAAGGCGGTTTTTGGGATATCTTCTTCGTGCACTCTGAGCTGATGATAACCAGAACGAAGGTCGATTTTTGAAAAGTAGGTGGCACCTTGAAGTTGGTCTAGGAGGTCATCAATGCGAGGCAGTGGATAGCGATTTTTAACCGTTAACATTGTTGAGTTCTCTATAATCGATGCACATGCAAAACATTCCATCTTTCTTCTTCACAAAAAGAACAGGTGCACCCCAAGGCGATGAGCTAGGACGTATGAATCCTTTGTCAGTTAGCTCTTGCAGTTGACTGGCCAGCTCTTGCATTTCGGATGGGGCTAACCTATAAGGAGATTTTGCGACTGGTGTAGCGCCAGGTACAAGATCGATGCGAAATTCGACTTCTCTCACAGGAGGAAGTCCTGAAATGTCGTCGGGAAAGACTTGTGGGAATTCCTTCACAATTGGGATATCTTCGGTTTCCTCTCCTTGTTTCCCTTCTTGATGACGTGAGTTAGGAATGCGACATAGTTCTTGCGGAGATATCTTCGGGCTTGAAGGCAGGACATTAATTTGAGTCTTTCGAAGGGGTTTCCCCAAAAATACGTAGTGTCTGACCGTCTGCAAGAGGAATGCGAATGAATTTTTCGTGCACACCACTTCAGCGTGATGCTGGCTGAGCCAGTCCATACCGATTATAACATCGAAACTTCCCAACTTCATAGGAATGAGGTCAATTGGAAAATCGTGATCGTTTAGGGTGAGAGTACAATTGCGTATAATAGAATTTAATGAAACGGTTTTCCGTCAGCAACTTCCACCGTTAGAGATTCGATGAGATTAACACGAGGTTGGTCGAGGATAGGTTCAAATTCTAAGGACACAAAGCTCTTATCCGCACCAGTATCGAATAATATGGATGCATAACTACGATTGATGAGAAACGTACCGTTGACCACGTTGTTGTCAGCCCTGGCTTGGTTGGCATTGATATTGAAAGCTCTCCCTCTGGCAGGTGGGGGAGCTTGGTTAGCTTGGTTTACCGGGTTTGCGTGAGCTTGGGCATGGATGTGTTCACTAGGCGTGGACATGTGTTCCTGAAGTGGTTTGGTCCCCACAGTTGAAACAAGCTCGCATGGGTTGCATCATGGGGTAGTTGGGTTGGTAGTAAGGTTGGGCTGCGTGTTGTGAAGGTGGTAGAAGTAAGGGTTGTTGGGTTTGGCCCACTATCTGATTTTGGGTTTGGGTTGGAGGTTGATTGCGGTTCATTCGTTGAAGGGTACGACAGGTTTGGATGGTGTGACCCGCACGGCCACAACTTGTGCAATGTTGGCAGGGATTTTCGGAGGGTGATGGTATTGACAGGGTTGCATTTTGGGTGTGGGCCAGTATATGGCTTTTTGAATGGTGCAGCTGGAGGAGCAATTTGGGTGATTGGTGCAACTAGTGATAGGAGGGTTGTTTGAGTGACAGCAAAATTCTTGCTATTTCGCTTCCTCTTACCAGCAAACTTCGAGGATGAGACGAGGTGGTTTGGATTTGGGGTCTCAATGGGTGCTTTCTTCTTCTCATCTTTGAATTTTCCGTTTCGAATGCGATTCTCAGTGAGTTCTGTAGCTAACTCCATTGCGGCTTCAAGTGTTGCAGGCGAAGTGCTTAAAACTGAATCTTGGATTTTCGAGGGGAGGCCTCGAATGTAGTGTTCAACTAAGCGGTACAAGGGGGTGAACAAATTGGGGATCATCTGGTTCAACTCGAGAAATCTCTTATTATATGAAGTGTGGTCTCCTTCCTTTTGTTTCAGTGCGTGGAATTCGTCTTCCAGCTTTTTGATTTCGCTTCTTGGACAGAAGCGTCTTGTCATGAGTTCCCTTAACTCTTCCCATGTTAAGGCCATGGCATCTTCAACTCCTCGCTTACCCTTTTCCGTGTTCACCAGGTAAGGGCTACCCCAAACAGTCTTCCAGTTGAGTAACGTACCTTACGGTCCTCGGGACAATCGCAATTGAGGAAAGTGTTTTCCATTTCTTCAAACCAGTGAAGGATGGCGGTAACACCTTCGGTCCCTTCATATTTTGGGGGATCAGCAGGATTTGAAGTGTTTGTAGGTGCACTTGGGGGTTTTGGAGGGAGGGTTGGCGACGCTCTGGTCTTCTTGGTTGGGAGGGTTGATGGGATTAGCGGTGAGAGCTTGTTGAACTTGAAGCACGATGTCAGGAAGCACTGCAGCCATTTGTTTAGCAATTTGTGTGGCCAAGCGTTCGCTTGACTTTCCTGACTTTCTACCTCCACGTAGTTGCCTAGCCGACATCTACAGGAACATATATAAGAAGATTGTGAGTTTAAGAATTTTCTAGGTGTCATGTGTCGTAAAAAGAATGAAAAACAACATAACTGACAATAATTTAACTACATCCATAGGATGTCTTGGGTTTGCTCATGTTTGGGCCTCCAAATGTCCCCCATACCATTGCCTGTGTAGTCATGTGGGCCCCCATGACTATTGGGCTTGGTAGGATTCACATTGGTGTCGGCGGGTTAACACTCGCACCACCCGAATGAAAATCGTAAAACATGATTGCGAGATGTATGGTAGGAGGGTGTCCAGGTGTAGACACAATGACAACTCAAAGTGGGGTTAGCTCACACGACGTTTGGTATAACATGCTTTGGCCTAATAGGTCCTTCGTACTCTCATCGTTAGTCCCCAGGTAGGCAAACTGGTCCTTTATTTTGGATTTATACGAATGCCAAGCCTAGACAGGACGTTTCGACTACCGGTACTCGTACCCTTCCAGTTACTACATGCCCGTCGTGAGAACTCACTTTGCTGTGATTTGAAAAACACAAAATCATTGCAAAAATCATGGAAATCGTGAGGTGTGTGCTCTCATAGATATGATATGTTATGAGGATATGAATTATGATGAGCATTGCATAATAACATGTATTTGTGAGCGTGCTTGCATAATATTGGGTGTGAAAATAAACATGAAACATATAAACATCATGAATTTTGCATGTAACGCATAAAACATTAAAATTTAATCAACTATAGTGTAGGCTCTAAGGGTCTAATAACCTATCCTATATCTCTATAGTCACAAGCTCTGATACCAATCTATCACACCCCGACCCGCAGCGGAATAAAAGTCGGGGCATAATTGGGTTATCACCAAAGCTCATGATATCTACTAAGATGTTTCATAAAATTCAAATTACAAACTTAAATATCCAAAACAAAATTTATATAATTACAAAGGAAAATGAAACTATATATTTATTCCAAAGCATAAACTTGTTTATTCTTCTAGGCCATCCTAAGTGTTTCCTGTCTCGGCTGGATCACCTGTATCATGTGTAAAACAGGGAAGATTTTGGGTCAACAAAAGTTGGCGAGTGAACCTTGATAAAACATTTTAACTAATTTCTTGTTTTATTTATTAAAGAAAATTCGTTGCATTAATCACATGTGAGCAAACATTATATGTAAACAATCACAAACCACTTTAGATGAGTATATGACATGAATGATGATGTATCTGAGATCAAGGCTCAATCAAACGGAGCCGATCTAATGAGGCTCCTGATGCTCAACCCGTATCCCATGGGGAACTGATGGGCCTAATGAAATGCGTGCACTGAAATGATAAATTCAATCTACATATAATTCACACAACAATCAATACACATTTGATCACGGATATGATGTATGCACAAGTGTTTAAATAAAATAAAAGAATAGTACGACACATGATACACCCCAAAACATGATTAAAACGGGGAATTGGTAGAGATTCACTCACAGTGGATGCGTTTCTTGATGATGATGAAAGCGCACGAATTTTATGATTCAACCGACGAGGGAAAAACTAACCTAAATAATAACGAAATAATTCGATAAATAAATAAATTTTATTTGAGATTAATAGTTTTTAATTAGTGCTCTTAATGAGATTTTTAGATTTATTTTTATGAGTTTATTGTAAATTTTTAACCTTAGGAATCTTATTTTTAAGTATTTTTAAATAATTTTTTTAAACTTTAATAAGTAAAAATGAGAAAACAAAAATTTAAAAAAGTGTTGACCTTGTCAGGTCTGACCGGGTCTGACCGGTCGGACAATATGTCATTCAGGTAGTGTGTGAGGTTCGAACTCGGGACCTCTCGTATACGTGCACGCAGCTCTACCAACTGAGCTACGTGTCTAACCCGAAATATTCTCTGTTTTAATTATATATATATACCAACTAGCTTTAACCTTATTTAGTTTTTATTAAAAATGATTTAATATGGCGAAACTGGTTACAGAACCCGGAATCGAACTCGGGACCTTTGGTTCGACTGCACACAGCCCAACCAGTTGGGCTGTGTGTCTAATCTGTATAAACACTGGATTATATTAATTTTATATATATGCTGTGAATTGATCTGAATAAGTTTAAAAATGTTGGTTTTATTTCAGAAAGTCGGAAACATGTGTGATTCGAACCCGGGACGTGTATTTTGTATTTGCACACAGTCCACCGCTGGACTGTGTGTCTAACCCGGTTAAATACCCGTTTTTATTTATATTAAAACACTAACTCGACTTCATCTTTTTCATCATTCGAAAATCCCGACAGTGATCCTGGCTGAATGAACTGATTTAACAGTTTTGATTATTGTTTTGAGCAAATAAATTACCAATCAAGAGATAGCAAGGAGGTTTAGATAATTATACCGTCTGGAGAACAACTGCGGTTTTCTGGTTAGAAATTCCGGCGAGTGCGAAAGTCTCCGGCAACGTGCTTTGAAAGAATTAAAGTTTCAGGAAGAGAGTGCGGTTCTGAGCGAAAAGTTTACAAGGTATCGAGTGGGTATTTATAAGATGGACAGGCTGATTGGTTTCGATTTGGAGACCAAAATTCACGGTCAAAGATTTCAATTCTCAAAAGAAACGGTTTTGACTCAATTGTGTGTTAAGCAACGGTTATAACCGATGTCGAATCAAGTTTACGCGTTTCGATCTTGGGAAAGTAGCCACATTTGCGGAGTTTCGATTTTCCGGCGATTTCGAGTTCTGGGCGCGCTGATTTACAGGTTTTGACTTTCGGTTTTACCATAAATGTTATTTGTTTAAGTATTTGAACACAAATAAGTGTGTGGCGGAGTGGTGTGATGTGGGTGTGTCTACACGGGAGACCCGGGTTCGAGACCCGGCTACCCTGTTTTGTTCTTTTATTTAATTTTATTATTATTATTTATTAATTATGGTTTTTAAACTCTAAAATATTTATTAATTATGTATTATTTAAAATAACTGGCACAAAATACGCAACGAACTTATAACTGATCATTTGATTATAAAACGAAGCGGGTTTCAAAACCCGTTTTACGACGAATGTTACATTTTCACACTGGGATTTCAAGCTGTTGTAGGAGTCCTGATGGCTTCTGGTGTTCTGCCTTAATATGAGAACACGTCAAGCACTTTGCTACATGATTGGCTATATCTTTCTTCATACCCATCCACAAATAACTGGGCTTTAGGTCTTGATACATCTTGTCGCTTCCCGAATGCACCGAATATTTAGAATTATGTGCTTCTTGGAGGATTGCATCTCTAAGTCCACCAAAGGTCGGAACCCAGATCCGATCATTTAGCCTGAACATTCCATCCTTTCCTGTTACTAATTGATCAATAGGTGCACCTAATCCTTCCTTAGCAATGTTGTCCTCTGACATGGCTTGCTTTTGTGCATTTAGTAGCTTCTTATTCATGCTATTTCAGTTCAATGCTCTTGGCATTGATCCTTAGAGGTTTAATTCTTTCCTTGCGACTAAGCGCATCAGTGACTACGTTCGCCTTTCCTGGATGATATCGAATCTCACAGTCATAGTCATTGAGTGTTTCCATCCAACGACGTTGCCTCATGTTCAAATCCTTTTGATTGAACAAATGTTGAAGACTATTATGGCCAGTGTAGATGATACACTTTGTTCCGTATAAATAATGTCTCCAATGTTTAAGTGCAAACACTACCGCACCCAGCTCCAAATCATGGGTGGTGTAGTTTCTCTCATGCACTATTAATTCTCGTGATGCGTAGGCAATCACTTTGCCTTTTCGCATAAGCACACATCCCATGCCAGTGTGCGATGCATCACAGTAAACCACGAATTCTTCTACGCCTTCTGGCAAAGTTAACACTGGGGAATTGCTTAACTTATATTTTAAAGTTTCGAAGGATTCTTGTTGCTTTAGAGCCCACTGGAACTTAGCATCTTTACGAGTTAAGATTGTTAAAGGAGCGGCTATTCATGAGAAGTTCTCAATGAACCTTCGACAATACCCAGCCAATCCTAAGAAGCTACGTATATCGGAAGGTGTCTTTGGTGCTTCCAATTCATTATCGCTTCTATCTTTGCAGGATCTACTTGAATACCACGTTCAGTTACTACGTGACCGAGGAACTGAACCTCACGTAGCCAGAATTCACATTTAGAAAATTTTGCGTACAACTTTTCTTGACGTAGTATTTCAAGGATGCACCTCAAATGTTTCTCGTGATCAGATTGATTACGAGAGTAGATAAGTATGTCGTCTATGAAGACAATGACAAACTTGTCTAAGTATGGCTTGCAGACTCTATTCATGAGATCCATGAATGCTGCTGGTGCATTAGTGAGCCCGAAAGGCATCACTAAGAATTCGTAATGTTCATATCTCATTCTGAGAGCAGTCTTCGGGACATTTTCATTTCTAACTTTAAGTTGGTGATATCCCGACCTTAAATCAATCTTCGAGAAGTAACTCGCACCTTGCAATTGATCAAAAAATCATCAATCCTGGGCAAAGGATAACGATTCTTGATCGTTATCTTATTGAGTTCACGGTAATCAATGCACATCCTCATTGATCCGTCCTTCTTTTTAACAAATAGGATAGGAGCTCCCAAGGCGAAGAGCTAGGTTGAATAAAACCTTTCTCTAAGAGTTCATCCAATTGCGTTCTTAATTCTTTCATCTCAGTTGGCGCTAAACGGTATGGAGCTTTAGCTATGGGTGCTTCTCTAGGTATGATGTCAATTCGAAACTCTACCTGCCTATCAGAAGGTAGGCCAGGTAATTCTTCTGGGAATACGTCTGAGTATTCAGAGATGATAGGAATATCTTCAATCCTTGGTTTGGGTTTGTCGATGGTAACTTGTGCCATGTAGATGACACAACCTTTCTGCATACATCTGGATGCGTTAAGCAAAACAGCTTTTCAGGCAATCCAAAGTGTTTGTCACCATGAATGGTAAGGAATTTTACCGACGAGGACTTGATTTCAATGAGTTTCTTATCACAGGCAATGCGAGCTTGATTATGAGATAACCAATCCATGCCTAAGACTACATCGAATCCCGCTAGTTTCATAGGTAAAAGAGAGACAGGAATAGAATGATTCTTGATGGATATGAAGCATCCATCGAGAATGGAAGATGCGGTTTCTATAGTTCCATCAGCTAGCTCTACTTCATAAGTTATGTCTAAAGTTCTTACGGGTAAGTTTAATAGTTCACTAAACTTATGATCTGCAAACGATTTATCGGCGCCCGAATAAAAAAGAACTCTAGCAAAAGCATCGTTGATAAGGAACGTACCCGTTATGACATTGTTATCTTTCACTGCTTCCTTGGCTCCCATTTGGAAGGCTCTAGCAGTGCCTTTCTTTGCTTCAGCGGTTTTGGCCTTACCTTCAGTGTTTGCCTTAGGGCAATTCGTCTTGATGTGGACTTCTCGCCACATCCAAAGCAAGTAGCATCCTTTATGTTTTGGCACTCATGTGACCGATGCCCTGTTTTCTTGCAGATATTGTACTGCTTGGGTTTCTAGTCTAAGCGACACTGTCCATAGTGTTGCTTCCCACATGTCTTGCAAGTGGGTTTGTCGCTCGACTTCTGGTTATCCTTGCTAAACCCATGTTACCCTTTTTATTAAACCTCTGGGAGTTGTTATCCTCCCGCTTCCTCTTTCCCTCAATGTCAGTTTTAATTGACATTTGCCTCACATAATCCTGTGTGAGGGAGAGGGTAGTTCCACAGCAGACTTGTAGGTGCAAGGCTGCACCGCTTTAACCATACTCCTGATTTCAGGAGCTAGTCCATTAATAAAACGCGCAATGCGTTTGGGCTCTGGAGTAACCAAATAAGGCACTAGCCTTGAAAGAGAATTGTAGTCGGTCACAAACTTCCGAAAATCCATGTTTTTCATAGTTAGGTTCATGAAATCTGACTTAATTTTCTCCACCTCATGAGGTGGGTAGTAGGTATCATTTACTAGATCTACAAACTTGGACCAACTCAAGTTGTAGAGATGAACTTTACCCGTAGACTAGACTAAAGCTTTCCACCAGATAAGGGCATCACCCTTGAATGATTGAGATACATACTTAACAATGTTCTTATCAGCGCAACCGCTGATATCCACTACCGTCTCCATTTCGTCTAACCATCTTAGACATTCTACAACTCCTTTTTCCCCATTAAAATCGCGGGGTCTACAAGACACGAAGTACTTGTAGGAGAAACCATCACCATTGGCATTTGTTTTCTTATGATGCTCTTCACTCTTTGCTATACTCTTCACATTTGAAGAGTGTGCCTCACTCTTCTTTGGTTTTGAGTGGCTAGGTTGAGATTGAGGTTTAGAATCAGGCTTGGAGCGAGAAGCACTCGACTCAGGTTGCAGTGCAGACCTATCATTCAAGGTCATGCCAATTTCTGCGGCAATAAGGTTTCTTAAATCATTCTTACTAATGATGATATTCTCATTGGCATCATCGTCGTTGCGTTTGCTATTAACTTCATTAGAATCCACCATCGCTACAACTTACTTCTCAATATTGAGATGAATTTGGTCAGTTGCTATGGTGTACCCTTGTTTGACAACATGGTTCTATGACCATACAGAATTTAGATAACAGATATGGTATATATTATATATATATATATATATATATATATATATATATATATATAACCTAGGTCTCAAAGGACCATCATAGGCATTTTATGGATCGGACATAGTCTAGAATTTATGAAATAATGCATCAAGCGTCACTACTGTGTTATTGCATATTGGCTTTACACTACTATTTAGTGTCTGAATGTTTTAGCCATGATCTGATTTGATCACTCAGGCGATTGGGTGTGGACATTGTCATTACCCAATTTGGTTAATGCGAAAATATTTGTCACAGGAATTTAAGGGTTAACTCCACATTGTAAGTTAACATAGAGAAATGATAAATTTGGAAGTTGAACATTGTTCACCTTTGCTAGACAAAAGGTTACTTCCAAAATTTTCATTTGCCAATTTAATTGATCATAGTCATTGGCTGATAGATCTTTGGATTATATAGCGGATTGATAAAACTTTAATAAAATCATGATGATTGATTGAATGAAATATAACAAGGAAAATTTTACTAGAAGGAACATTACATAATTGCCTAATATATAGGACTTGAAATAACAAAAGTAGTTCACGCAGGAACTTAACAGAATAACGATGTCCTCGCAGGGACTTTTGGAAGTTTAAAATTACATAAATGAAAATACAAAATCTATTCATCCTTTCTCCCTTTCACAACTTTGTAGAGTTTCTTGATAAATATGTTTGTTTTCTTTTCTGACTTCTTAACTTGTTGTCGCATTTCCTTGACCTGATCTAAGGCCTCATTAATAGCCTCGAGGGGTAATTGCGATTGGGTTTGAGGCTAAGGTGGAGGTGGTTGCGGCTGAGGCGCTACTGGATACGGATAGCCATAAGGTGGATACCAGTAGTGGCATATGGAGGTGGGTAATAGGGTAAGAGGAATGATAAAGGTTATTATGAATGACTGCATCATAATAAGGATCTTGCTCTAGACCATGGTGGATGTAGTTATACAAGCCGGGAGGGTCGACAGAGTTAAACCCTGCTGGCCCTGTATAAGTAGTATTGGGTTAGCAAAATCCTGTGGTGGTAGTGATGGTTGAGGTTGAGGCTCAACAGCTGATTGTGGTGGGGGTTCCACCACTGGCGATGTGTTCGAGGGCCCACCCATTTGCGGGTCCTCTGGGATAACTGGGTAAGATGGCGGTAAAGGTGGTAGCGAACCCGACCTTTGACCAGCATGCACTGACATGCGTGCACCACGCCTTCGGCGTGGTTGGGATGATGACTCAGGTGGTGGCTGAGATTGTTCCACCGGTTGCATAGGTTCATCCTCGATTTGAGGATGTGGTGATGGAGTATGATGTTAGGGAGTGCTGTGGTAGGAAGGTGTGTTGACGAACACATATTATGCCCATCTTTGTTCATAATCATCATGACCTCGAAACGGAGATCCTGCCAAGGAGTTCGAGCCACTAGACAGCTCGATGGGATGACCATATGATCCGGTTTGTGGAAATTCCTCCGGATCGGAGTCCTCCTCCATATGTGTTGGCGGGTCGACTAGAGGGGTTTCAGGTGAGGGTTGGTTAACGGGGTTGACAAAGTTAAAGTTAAAGTATTCTTAGTGAGAATGGGAATGAGAATGGTGTGATTGGTGGGAATGGTAAGAATGTTGGGAGTGAGATTGAGGCGGTGAGTATTCGTGCGAGATGTAATGTCTATTTGGTTCAAATGGAGATCGTAAGGATTGTGATCAGGCACATCAGCTGCTCCAGCTAGAGAGGGTCTGTAAGGTGGTCTGAAGGATGGTCCTGTCATGGAAGGTCCACCCCTCATGGGACCTTTGCCCTTTCCTCTGCGTCTAAATTTAGGTGGCATTATTCCTGCTTCAAAAACAAGTTAAACAAAATACAAGGCTTGAGTAATAAGATTGATAATGATTAAGCCTAGGTCAAAGTCTAGACTCGGAAGTCTAAAAGATATGTGTTAATATGTATTCCCGAGATTAAATGCAAAAGGCTAGTGTTTAATTTACTCGAGAGTTGGTTCTTATACCAACCTGTCACACCCCTAATTTCCACGTGTAACCCGGTGGGCCCGGTGGGGAATATCGTGACGTAAGTTGATATCATCATTACCAAACAATACAAAATAACACAGTGGAAGTCTGGATAATTACTATTAAAAACATTTGAATGTTTAAAGTTCAAAAATAATTACAACGCTTGTAAATAGATCCACAGGCGGATCGAAATGTGATTACAAAAGAAGTTTAACAGACTAAGGCCTTCTAAGCAAAGGGTTGCAATTCCTCTTAAGCTTGCCGAGTACTTCCAGCCTATTTACGTGCATATGTCACCTGCGCTTATTCTTTTGAAAATACGACAGATAAATCTGGTAAAAACTTTTGAAAACGTTTTGAAAACATTTAATGTACACAATGGTACTTTTGGTTTAATAAATACTTGGGATTAAATATTTTCATGTTATCAGTTTTACATGCCAACAATACATTTAGGGCCTGAAAACTATGTCGGGATCATGATTAATCGACACACCACTTTAATACCTTTAATAGGTACACCCCTAATGGGTTATAAATTTGTTTTAGCATCTGACGGGTGTATGCCTACACCCCGTGCTTAGGTCGTGGCCATTTGTAATTAAATGAGCCGTGGATATCCAGGACATGGTCGTTTTAACCCTCAAATGTTTAATATTAAGCAATACGAATTAAAATGGATTATTTGAATTCCCGACTCATTGGTCTTTGATCCCATATCCAACCATGCGGTACTATTATACCGTATCCCAAGCCCAAATAAGGGAAAATAAGTTACAAGTATTTACCTGGTTTGCAAATCTTTAATTAATAAGAAAATAAACAAAGCACAACCGTAAGCAATTAACTAGCTTGGTGACAATCTACCGGAAGCATCTAGTCTGGAATGGATGATATTATTAACCGATTAGTTAGCTAGCGGGTCTTTATTTAGTCATTGACTTAGACCGGCTAACTTAAAATAAAGATGACGGTACGAAACACTAGATTAAGCGATGACCGGAAAAGAATATATTTTGGACCCGACAAGTACTAGGACTTGTATAATATGGGTTACCATTTTACATTATGGAATTTGAGAATATTTTGATATGGTTAAACCCGTTTCGGTTAGATTACGTAAACTAGTTACGTGCGCCGAACCGTACGCATATAAGCAAAACCGGGTAACCGGATGAGTCCTATACAAGTTCCATATGCCTTTATGTTTAAAATATGTGTAACATCAGTAAGTTATCAAAATGTTGGCCCGTTACGATTTTAAAATCAAACTATGCCTCAAAAGGGTAATTTGGTCATTTTACGACATAATAAACAGGTTTATATGTAAACTGCTGTTATGGTCATAAACATTCTGTAAAAACATTTATTTTATGATGTTATATCAGCAGGATATCAATTATATGTGTGGTTTATAGTTTAAGACCAAACTATGTCCGAAAAGGGCATTTTGGTTATTTCACATATAATTGATAACTTATTTGGGAATCTGAGTTTGGGACATGTACCTACAGTTAATGAATTAAAAATATGTTTTGAACTCAGTAGGTATCAAGCCTTGATGCTCTAATATGGTTTTAAACCATATTATGCGCCAAAACGGCGATTAAGTTGCTAAATGACGATTTAAATGGTATTTAAGTGAAACTGTTGTTGTGACCATGTTTGTATGACAAAAAAAATGTTATTATATATATTACATCACTAAGTATAAGGTTTTGGTTCATTTAAATGTTTAAAAACCCATTTAAAGTGCCGGTAGGGCAATATCGTCATTTAAGGACATAATATGCAAACTATAGCTTAAACTCAGTTTACGACTTGAATGAACATCCCAAATAATCCTAATAAGATATTACATCAATAGGTATTTAGTTTTGATGTCAAGTTTATGTTTAAACCATTTTATACGCCAAAAGGGTGATTTGGTCACTTTAAACGTATTAATTACGTTGAATAATCAAAACATAGTTTATGACCAGGTTACTAATACCAAAATAAGTTCATTAGTTTAATAATTCAGTTTACAACTCATTTATATGCTTGTTATTGATCAAAATCCTAGTTTATGACAAAAGGGCATTTTAGGTATATTTAACGAATACTTGCATAATGACTCGGATTACTATATGACCACGTATTATAACTCCAGAGGGTTATTCTACAACATAACATGGTCATAATGCAACTTAGATACAGAAACTAAAGTTGCTAATTCGGGTCAGAACTGAAAGTCAAGGTAAAAGTCAACTTTTGCGACTTTCGGTTACGAACCGACCTTAGACCTGGTATTGATGAGCCGAACATGTTCCCACATGTTCTTATAATTATTACCAAGTTATGAGAGTGTCAAAATGGATTTTATAACACCTACATTACTAGTTATGATTTTATTTCAAAACTGACCCGTTTGACTTTTTATTAACATAACTTTGACCCGTCAATTGACCAAGCAAACATGGTAATCAGGAGGTGCCCTCTTGGGGGATTAACACCTACCTTATTACGATCACGTAGCCAAGTTCGTTACGAACATTGGCTGGACCATAATGGTCTTAGCTCAAAGTCAAAGCATTTTTATGTCAACGCTTTCACTTAGGCTTAAAATCTAATAAACCTGAAGGAATTGAGTTGGAACACCTACTAGTGAGCCAAAGATGACTAAGAGACTTAGAGGAAGTCCCCAAAAGCTCAGGAACTTCCAAGTGAGCAATAGAGATGAAAAGATGAAAATGAGCAAATTGTGATGAAGTTGGAGGTTCTATTTATAGCCAAGGATGAAGCATGGGATCACTCCAGGTGTTAGGAGCTGATCTAGGACGAGTACAAGTGGCTAGGATTGTGGCACAAGCAGGAGGAGGGTGGCAATGGCGAGCAATGTGGCAACACAGCAGGCTGCCATGTTTCTGTCGCTGGCGACCCCTTACGGACCGTAAGGGTATAGCCTTGTGGTCCGTAAGGACCTCTGGCGCCCCACAATTTTGAATGGTTACGGACCGTAACCAGGATGGCTTGCGGTCCGTAACCGCCTTACTGAAACAATAATTTTGATTGCCTTACGGTCCGTAACCATTGATGGTTATGGTCCGTAAGGACCTCCCAGATGGTGAATATTTGGCATTTTTCCACTTTTGATCCTCCGACTTTTCCGATGCTCGTTCAGAGGTTATTAAAATAACATGACGGCGTCTTTTAGTCCCTCTCGGCTGCACGTGGCCACCAAAAATTTTGGGACACGTGTCGGATTTTTATTTGGCGAAATTTTCTAGGTGTTACATCTTTACCCCTTAATAAAAATCTTGACCTCGAGATTTATTCAAATAGATAAGGGTCTCATGGGGAGGACAGAACTGATCCCTCTCGGCTACACGTCGCCACCAAGAATTCGTTTTCGAGCTTCTGGGTCTCGTGGGGAGGACAGAACTGATCCTTCATGAGCTGCTTAAGCTCGTCCCAAGGTAGAGCGTGGGCTGCTTCGTTGCCATGCTTGTTGCGTTTAGTAGTCCACCACTCGAGGGCTCTCTGGCGAAAGACCCCGGTAGCGTTGAGGGTTCAAAGTTCATCAGGGCACCCGCCCTGAAGAAAGGTCAGTTCCATAGCGTCGAACCAATTTATCATGGCTGTGGCCCCGTCCATGCCAGTGAACTCGACGAGTTTACAAGCCATGAAGTGCTTGAACGGGTAAGGGCTTTGGGTTGTCGGTTTTCGAATCGGCGGAGGATTTGGGTGTCTTGGTATGGATGGTTTGAAGTTGGCTAACAATATCGGGGATGACACGAGCCATTTGATCGGCCATTTGCTCGTCGACAAGACCGACGAGTTCTTGTTTGGAGATAGAGTCCTCATTGTTGTTGTGTTGTGACTCTTGTTGGACCTCTTGGACTTCTTGTTAGAGGTTGGGGAGTTCATCTAGAGGTTCAACGTAAAGAGAAGGGTATGAGACTTGATCATATTAAAGGAAACAAGTTTTTGTCATGTATAAGGTTCAAGTATGGTTCACATAAGATCGCATGGGTTCATCAAGCATGGTTCACAAAGTTTGCATGAGTGTATCAAGTATAGCATGTATAATCACGTATGAATGTGAATAAGGAGTATAAATTTAATGTGTTCACGAGGATTAGTATTGTTTTCTATTGCGATAAACGTGCGAGTTGTGTAACGGTTCGAAACAAATAAGGTAACAAGTATAAAATTTCATAAAAATTGAGATAACATAAAAGATTGGCTCAATAAAACATGGGATTATTTTGGGTAGAGAAACGTCGACTATTCCAAAGTGATTCGCAAGATCTTTTGAGTTAGGGAACATGCTTTGGCCTAATAGGTAAAACGCTCTCGTCGAGAAGCGATTAATGGCATTTTACCCTTCTAGTTACTACATGTCCCTAGTCGATCGAAAATTCGAGACTTTGGCGAGATTGAAAATCGAGGAACGGGACTTAATCGACAAGGTGCGGGTTTCACCCCTAACTTGACAATTTCGTACCCTAGGTGTGGTTGTTTCTTACTAAACGAGGAGCATATTCCGACTCGTTTGTAAGATCCACTAGAGTATGAAATGGAAGTTTCCATCAAGATGTGGATATCACTCCTAACTTGATGGTATAACTTCGTGAAAAATCGAATACGCAGAATGAGGGATTTCACCAAGAATTGTAAGTCATTGGACCTATCTTAGTGCAAATCGCCTCTTTTGCATCGTGAGTGTCTTCAAAGCTTCAAGTGTATTATGTAAAATGTCTTAGGAAAGACATTATGTAAATTTGAAGACCAAAAGATAAGAAAGAAGCAACGAGGAAGAATAAAGTTTTAAGCATAAGGAAAGAATGGTCAAAAATGGACACTTAACTATAGACTAGGTCGAACATGGCAATTCTACCTAATTCCTATAGTTATGGCTTTGATACCAATTTGTCACACCCCAACCGATGGCGGAAACATCAAGGCAGGACGAAATAGATTGCTCATTGCTCATAAATACTAATTGGCGACAATATTTAAATAAAACCCATATTTCGTTCATAACAACATTGTTAAGTACAACATTTGAAGTCAAATACAATAATTCAAAATAACAACAAGTACAACATGATTATAACAAAACTAGTCTAGTAAGATTAAAATGTGTATCTAAAGCATTTCCTACTAGTTTTCATCATGCGTATCCTCTTCAACCTGTAACATGTTTAAAATACGAGTTCAATGCAAAAGCAAAGGCGAGTACACAAGCTTGGTGAATACATAGCATAAGTATAAAATGTACAACTCGAATCCACATGGTAATTGTAAGCAAAGTATATACTAATCATGCAATACTAGATCAAACCCGAGTTTCCAGAAAAGTTTAACGAGATCAAGCTTCCCTTGTCACAAAAGCGTCAAGACTAAAATGAGTATGATAATCTTAACATAACCCCGACGAGCGGCGTGCTACTCCTATAGCGCTATATATGATAAGTTTGGGCTAGCTAAGTTAATGATCAGGCATGTATAATCTAGAATGTATCTAAGCATAACAACTATTCATGTATAAGGATTGAGCATTTAAAAGCATAAGTTCGTGATAGTGTATTTTGATACGGAAACATGTTACAACCCAAAAGTGATAAAAGGTAAATGGGTCGAGTGTACTCACGGTTTTGCTAAGTGTTCCACTTAAGAAATCCCGGGAGCTTTGTTGTGATGTTTAGAGTTTGGCACCTTGTCCTTCTACAAGAAGAACGTAGGTATTAGTTATGAGTGTAACGGAAGATTCGGATTATTCGAGCGAGATTACGGAAATAAGAATAAGTATTATGTATGAAAATAATCACTAAGACATAGCACTTAATCCTGACACTATGATAACCCGAATGGGTTTGATATGGTTTCATAGGTTCGAGACCTATTATAATCGTGACAAGGAACTACATACTTTAGTGGTAAAACTTAATAGCTCGATAGATGATTATTTAGTCATTATCAAGGGTTCGGTTTTTGGGATGATATTATAGCCCATAGATATATAGTTATATAATCATGTAGGAGGTGGGAGGATGAACCATCCACTTTGGTACCTCATAGTGTCATGTAAGTCAAGTATGAGGTGGGAGGTTTAACCATCCACTTTGGAACCTCGTATGATGTTCACCACTACACAAGTTACCATGGGTAACAAGGAGGGTCTTAGAACAAATATATGTACAAGAATGTAAAGGACAATAACGTAAGTGTGTCACCATGATACCAAGTAGCCAAGTGTAATACAACCTAGAGAGCACACATTGACACACGTCAACGGCTAGGCGGGGTTGTGACACTTTAGAACTAGCAAACTACCTGGGTGAAAATCATCAAGTGATGTGTGGTCTCAAAGTCTAGGATAGCCCAAGCTAACCAAGGTGGACACACATGAACAAGCTCATGAACTTGCATCACTTGTGAGCTTAAAGCTCCATGAAAACAGAATTATTGTGAGGATAAATCCTCTCGTTTGAATGTCTCAACCTTGTTTTTAAGCCTAACCAACCACAAGAAGTGTTGTAAGCATTAGGACATAGGTTTGAGATAAGTTAGACTCAAGTTTGATAAGTTTAAACAAGATTTGAAAGAGTTAAAATCATAACAGAAAGTTTAGGACACTTTGGGTGCATTTCCAGGTCTGGATTCTCCATGGAGAACCCTAGGATTCAAACCCAAAGTTTGTCCAAGTAAATAGAAGAAAGAATCAAGTGATTTCATGGAAAATGAGCAAGTTATGCTCACTTTTGTGAAGGTGGTACAATCTACCCGAAAATTCTGATTATGAGTGTTCTTGAGGTGCTTTGGGAGAGATTATGGAGTGATTGAGGGTTGTGAAAGTGGAAAAAGGCTTGGAAATGAAGTGGTATTTATAGGGGAAGGTTTGTGTTAGTTGTAGGGTGTTTAAGAAGGGTTAGAAGGTGATTGGGTGATGTTTAGATGTGTGGATCCGTGCTTATTCGCGAGCCAAAAAGCTTTCTCCCCGCCCAGGACTCCTTGCGGACCGTAAGGGTTTCCCCTTACGGTCCGTAAGGGACCTGTCAGGGCAAAAGTTTGATTTTTTTTTGTTAGTTGTCACAAGGTTATGGGTTTATTTGATATTCTAAGGTATTTTATGAACATTTAAAGTATTATAAGCATAAGTGTTGTGTCATAATGTATATGTATGAATAAAATGTTCGAGATCGAGTATAAGCATCGAGTATAATGCATGTATCAAGTATAAATGTCACGTATTTGCAAGTATGTTACGTTTTCGAGTATGATCAACATGTGTATGAGTGTACGAGTATGCATGACAAGTATAGGGGCAAAATGTATATTTCCATTATGATTCAAGTCTCGATTACAACAATTACAACAAAATGAAGAATACGAATACAATGGTTTCCAAAAATAGAATTATATTACGAGCTTGCTATAAATAGAAAGTATGGAAACGCGAGACGTTACACCCAACCCTCACCTCTCTTTCACCACACACCCACCCGTCTTGTACCACCTCAAAACGCACCCACCAGAGTCTCGAAGAAGAGAGAGACCAACGAGATAGATAGAGATCCATGAGAGAGAGGCAATGAAGAGAGAGAGTCAGAGAAGGAGAAAGCCGGCCACCTCCCTGCGGTGGCGCTGTGACGAAACGACGGCAGAAGCCGCCACACTGACGGTAGGAGACGCCGGTATCAGCGGTGTTGTTGCGCGATCACCCCTGAACGAGGGCACGATGGTGAGTGGTTGTTCCGACGAACTTCCGGCGAGCTCCGACGGCGCATTTCACCTCCGTCGATCTAAGGTGAGTGTCTTTTGCTGTTTTGGATGACCTCGTGATTATACACAGTGTTAACCTATTCTGTTTTTTTGATCTTGTTATTCATTGTGGTGCCTCGGATGGTTACCGACGGCTACCAACGAGAAGCTCCGCCACCGAGCTATGAAGACGATTACGTTAGGTTGTTGCGGTTGGGAAGGGTGGGGTTTGGTTGGTTCGGGTCAACAAGTCCAACTGGGTAGTTTTGGTTTAGATTCAGTTCGGGTCAAAGTTAGTCAAACGACACTCACGGTTCAGTCGCAGAGTACACAGGAACGAGTGGTTCGGGTCTGGTTTCGGGTTCTGTTCAAATCAGTCAACGCAACGAGTTGACTGGTCAAACGTGGTCAACTTGCGATTCAACATGGTTAAGCACGAGACTCGGTAAAACATTAATGACGCATATTTTATGACATTACTTATATATTTTTATAATTAACACAAACCGAACTCGAACCGATCCGAAAGCAAAACGATATAAATTTTTGTCGACTAAACTAGTAAACTTAGTAAAGTTGATACGTTTTAGCACTTGTTAAAAGTTATACATATGTGTATATATATTGTGGATAACTGTTACGTTTTGACATTTGGATAGAATTTTATATATATAACGTTGATTAAATTGTTGAGTTTTGATATTATATCGACAACTCGTGTTGTCGGGTTAGTCCAAAAACAGAGGAAACTCTGCCCGATTTTCATTAGAAATATATATATATATATACACACATCTACTTTATCGTCCAAACACTAATGAAAACGTAACGAGGATCAAATGAAGTTATAAAATAAAAACAAGTGTATATTTATTTTTATAACACTTTTATATTCTTTCGTTTACCCAAGTATGATAACCTCGGCGTTGCGTTCTCAAACTCTTCCACTCTTCGCGGAATTTCCAAGGGAAGCGTTGCAAGAATGTGAGCATACTAGACCCTTTTTACGCTTTAACACATTTTTGGGTGCAACATGTATAAAAATCCAC
This sequence comes from Scalesia atractyloides, assembly GCA_947069175.1. NCBI lineage: Eukaryota > Viridiplantae > Streptophyta > Magnoliopsida > Asterales > Asteraceae > Scalesia > Scalesia atractyloides. The sequence goes on from CAMTDV010000024.1 coordinate 90,360,796, forward strand.
TTTACGCAATCGATTATAATTAAACACTCAAGCCATCGAACACGTTCATTGTTATACTTCTGTTGTTTATGCTTGTTAATTTCAACTTGTATTCCCATGATATGTTATTGTTATGCATGCTAGTTAAAGATTTTAATTACATACTATTTGCTATACGTAAGTTGTTTATGTATGCTCGTTTCAACTTGAATATAAAATGCCATGTGGATTTGAGACAAACTTTTATACATATACTTATATTCAAACTTGTATGCTCGCCAGTGCTTTTGTACTGATCCATGCTTTTATTACATGTTGCAGGATTGTGACAGATGAATCTAGTAGGATTGCCTAGAAACGCATTTAAATTTTAATGTTCGTTGTATTGTAATTTATTTTCAATCCTGTTGTATCTCGATTCCAATGATTGTACAAAAATCATTTTAATGAAATAAAATGTATGTATTTGAATACTTATTGTACATCATTTATTTTAAACTTGTGGTGTCCCTAGTTCAAGCAATGTAAAAAGTAATTATTAAATACTTGTCACAATTAGTGTTATGAAGTCTCTTGCGATCTCGTTTTCATCTCATCCTGATATTTCCGTTATCGGTTGGGGTGTGACACAACCTACCACCAGTCAAGTACCACCAATGCCACCACCACGATTTCCCAATCTAGTCAACCTTCCACCATTCCCTAACAAGTCATCATCTTCTCAATACCCATCATTCACCCAAACATCTACTGATCAGTACTATTCACCGTATGTGAGGATAATATCTGATGAAACCATCATTCCGCTACCCAAAGTCAACCTGTTAACTCGTCAACCATATCTTCCATACCAAACCAACCTTCACAGTATCAGTCGTCTCGGCCACAACAATTCTCTTTCAGAGCTTTAATGTTTGATCAAAGAGACGACTCGGGGAATTTGGAGATGGGTATGACGAATACGATAGTTATGTGAGAAGTGGTCCATTGGATAGTGTCGGAACGACGACAGAGAGTTAACCAACGAGTTTTCTTATACATTTGGGTTTTCTATTTCATTTGTTATACTTTTGTGCAATTTTGTCTTATACTTTTGGGTTTTCTGTTTCATTTGTTATAAAGAGTACACCGAAACCGATTGAGTTTTTTGTCCGTCGTAATGCGCGGGTTATTTTTACCAGTTTGTTACTTTTGTTTTATCTCTCTTAAAACCTAATATTTAGGGTGGAGGGTGCGAAAACACCATGGATGCTAGAAGAGTTGAGGTGGTGCCTTTGGTGCCGGTGGGAACACCACACCCAGCTAATGTGGCGTTCCCACTTAGCCCCACCACTTACATCTTGGACCCACCATAACGTTGTTTTTTCAGGTTCTTGCATAAAAATGAAACCCAAAAAATGGGTAGAAAAAACAACCTTCACAATAGGGACGAGCCACAAAAACTGCCACATAGGCTGAAAAAACCTATTCAAAAACATTATGGAGGTGCTCTAATGAACAAAAATCACTAAACGAGTTAGTCGTAAATTTCGTGGACATGGTTAGTAGAAATTGACACTACATAAATATGTATTGTAGCAATCAATCATATTGTTGATTGAAGAAAAGAAAACACTATCATTTAAAAGAAAAAGAAAAAGTTCTCCGTACACACGTGATTTGCAGAACTGAATATAACAACATTTTATTTTAACCTTTACAGCTAATTAATCATATATAAATAAGCAACATGTTTATGCTTAAGGTGGTTGTATGTTTGGCTTTGGGAGTTTTTCAAAAATAAATTTGAAATTTTCATTTCTAACTTTAAAGTTGACGTATTTGGCAAATTAAGTTTGAAGTTTCAATCTTAAATAATTTAACCCTTTGATTAATTTGATATTTCATTTTTAATTCTAAAGTTTCCATATTTTGCAATTAACCCCTTTGATCTTTTTGCTTTTAACACAAAGTTTTTCATTTTTAACAATTTAACCCCAACACTTTTTTACTTTCAATTTTGATCCCTTGGACTTTTTATCTTTCGTAAATTTTTCGTTTAACGTTTCTTCTAAATTTTAAAGTTAGAAATGAAAATTTCAAATTTATTTTTGAAAAACTACCAAAGCCAAACATACAATCACCTTAAGCATAAACATGTTGTTTATTTATATATGGTTATTCTTTTAACGTTTCTTCTAAATTTTCCGAGTTAACACGTCGCAATGTGCGTGTGGGGTTCAACGTTTTTTCATTTACTTTTCCCGTTTGACAGGCCCATCGTAGCGCGTCTATTTTTCCCGTTTGACAGGTCTGTCGCAACGCGGTGGTCAGAGATCGACTTAGTTATTCTTTTCTATGTTTTACACATAGGCTCACAGTCATGTAAGAAACATTTACATTTTATCTAATACGATATATAACTAAAGAATCCCGCCGCATTGCGGCGGGTGGTAATTCTAGTTTATGTAATTTAGTAAGATATAGCGTTATAATTGATTTCTACTTTATTCTAACATATCAAGTCTACATCCAGTAAAGTCATGTCCACTAACTCATGACCTGCTTTTGCAAGATCCTAGAGATTTCAACATATAAACATGAAATATTTTTTTTATAAAAGACATGTCCACTAACTCATGACCTGCTTTTGCAAGATCCTAGAGATTTCTGCATATAAACATGAAATATTTTTTTTATAAAAGAGATGCTTATTCTCTGTTGTGTAAACTATTGACATCATTTTACATAGTACTTGACCAAGAATGTCAAACTTGGTTTCCCCTTCAGGTCTCTTTTGTAACAATACCGTGGGCCCTTAGTTCTCTTCGATTCTCAATCTGATAGAGTTATCAATGTCAGCGTAAATATCCGGTCCTTGTATGGATCTTTGCAATGATTTGGATATATTCAGAAAAGTTTCAAAAACGAGGATAAGTATAGCTCACCAATGGTGTTAATTGGGATCTACATCTCAGTAGCATCCGCATTTTGCATTCTTGCCATGGCCCTCGATCTGTTTTATGGTTTCCGAAACAAAAAGTTTTGGTTTCCATGTAAATACTTTTCTCTCAAACGCAGCGTCTATCACAGTGATAGCTGTGGCTATGAAACTGCCGGTGGATTTGAGTAGTAATATGCCAGCTATGACGGACCAAATTGCCAAGGTTGGAAGCTTGGCCTTTATGTGCACTATTATGTCTAACTTCATGCCATCTTTGGCATCTATGGACAACAAGTCACTTCTTGCAAATGTGATAGCTTTATCCATTCTCGTTATCACAGTGATTGCAAATATTTTCATCCAGGTTAGGACTCAGGTTATTAGTGCGTTTACTTTCGACATTTACTTCATAGCTCCTTCCTCTCCAATGTGGCAGCATGCATCTATATGGGTATGTTACTTTTCTTACTAATGATTTTGATCTCTTCCGCCATAACAATTCCAACCTCAAAAAGAATTTTAGAAATCAAGTATCAAGCCACTAGCAAAACAACTTTGAACGATCAACATCCACAAAAAAAACCTAATACGGACTGTTGACGAGCTAAGACAACTTGTGAAAAGATACTGGATCATGACAGAAACAGGTAGCCCTCAATTTGTGATGGTTAGTAATGCATTGTCACCTGCATCCGGCATTATTTGTACACTCGTATGGGCATGCACATACTTTTGGTGTACCAGGCTGGACCGTGGGACGGATTTCGTGGCCGTTACAACCCTGTGTACAAGTGGTCAATGAACTACATTTTCATTACACAGTCTATTGGAATTGTAGTGGGTTCCATTGCCCCAATATTTCGATGTTTTACTCTCTTGAGCTTCAAATCATTCAGTAATCTGAACATTAAACATTTTAAAGTGTTTAAAGTAGAGAAGTATTGGACTAAAAAACTGTGTGAGTGGAAAGAAAGCGGTATAAGTTTTTTGTCAAGTGGGCGTAGATCAAGAGCTCTTATGTATAATTTGATAACCAGCATTCTAAGCTTTTGCATTGGATTTCAGAAGGTAATTGTTGTATCATGCAAAATAATCGGGCTCATTCCTATTGCGAGTATTATCTTTGTCATATATTGTTCATATTGTTTTAAATCACTAAAGGCAAAGACGTTTACTCCACCCACTCCCGCCTCAAGCAGTGGTGATAGCAAACGAAGATCTTAGCAATTATGTCTTGTTAGTTGAAGGTAATACGGAGCTTGCTGAAAAAACAATGAACGGAATTTCAGATTCTATGAACCGTTTGACTCACAAAGTTGAGAAGAAGCAGCACACCAACCTTCTGAAGCTTCTTGAAAAGTCTGTTGCATACAATGGAGTAGGGAAGTTTGACACCGAACAAGTTCAACTCTACTTTCTGTTGAACTTGTTAATAGTTGGAGCTTACCGATAATAACCTTAACATGCATCGCTATGGCTCTACCAAATATTCAAAAGGACAGAGTTGATAACTTGCTAAATAGTGTTGGTGAAGGTCTTCTGTACACTCATATAGTGGAGGAAAGCCTAAATAGGGAATCCGTGTATGTGAATATTCGAAGGGCAACCTTGACATTGTGGCATGAGGTTGAACACAAATGCAAGTGGTTGGGGAACACTTTGGAAAGAATTGCTTATGAAGGGAAAACGCCGAAAGAGGTTATTAAATCGCTTGCTGATATGGCGGAAGAAATTGTGAATGAAATTAACATAAGAACCAATGGAGAACCGGTGGACAAGGAGAACCCTCCTCTGAAGTTAATCGCTGCAAACTCAATGCATCGCATTGCACAAACGATCTTGCATACGTACGAAAGCAACAACTTGGAGATTATTGAAGATGAGTTGTTTACACGGCTATCTGAAATGATTGCAGACATATTAGCTGCTTGCCTCACCAATATACCACAAGCTGTAATAATGAGATGCCATGAAAGTGTGATAGAAAAACGAGAGGCTAGTGTTTTGGCTGCAATTGACCTTTTTGGACGGACCACTGAGATAATAAAAGGACTTGAAAAGCGTGAACTACCAAACATGGATCCTGATAAGATGGCATTTATCGACGAGTGGCGTCTTCATATGAAGCAACCTTAGAACTAATGGTTTTTCATATGGATCCAAGGCAGGTTTCTCCTACATGTTATATTTTTAAAAAAAGAAAAAAAAAGATTCTGTGTATGTGTTTGCTCAAATCATTGGTTCTTTTGTCTTTCTTTGATAGGTGTTGTAAGTCAAGAATACAACTCCTTCATTGAAGATCTCTTGTCTACTGTGAGCTTCAAGTATAGCCGTATCGTACAGCACGGTTCCATATGGTGTATTTCTTTAAGAATGTTTGTTTTACCTTTCTTTCTCCTTTTTTGTGTTATTTGCAAGTGAAGTGTATGAGTATGAGATTTCTTTATGTGTATGACATTTCTAATGTGTTAATTTCGTGTGAAAGTATGTGTATGACAACTTATAATATTAATGTTGTATCAATATCATAAGAAATGTGCCATGTTGTATATTATTAACTATATTTCTATGTGTAGTAGTTTTCTTTGAGTTATAGGAAATGTGATTAGGTCATCCAATTAAAGTTTATGGATGGGTTATTCAAATCAAGTTATTACAGAATTTTAATCATTTCATTGTTAACTTTGAATTTGTTTTACAATACACTTAAATAAGACAATTTTAGATGTTGCGTTTTACAAAGAATGAGAAATAACCATTGTTCAATGGATTATCCTCAAATTGCGTCGACTTTAGCTTTGCTGCAACAAACTACCAGAAGAAACATGTGGTCAATCCCCCAACCCACGTTCTGATCGATCACCTTTTAAGAGCAACTTCAATCCCTATCATCACAACAAGAAAAGCGGTTGGTCAGACGATCTAGTAATAACCATTGTTCAATGGATTATCCTCTGAAGTTAATCACCGCAAACTCAATGCATCGTACTGCACTAACAATTTTGCATACGTACGAAAGCAACTTGGAGATTATTGAAATTGACTTGTTTATACAGCTATCTGAAGTGATTGCAGACATATTAGCCGCTTGCCTCACCAATATATCACAAGTTGTCATAATAAAATGCCCTGAAAGTGCGATAGAAAAACGAGAGGCTAGTGTTTTGGCTGCAATCGACCTTCTTGGACGGACCACTGAGAAAATAAAAAGACTTGAAACGCGTAAACCACCAAATATGGATCCTGATAGGATGGGATTTATCGATGAGTGGCGTCTTCATCTAAAGCAGCCTTAACATTCACGGTCATTCATATGGAGTCAGGGTATGTTTCTTCAACTTCATTATCTTACAACAAAAAGAAAGGAAAAAAAAGGATTGCTCGTATGTGTTTGCTCTGATCTTTGTTTATTTTGTCTTTCTTTAAATGGTGATATAGGTCAAGAAATGAACTGCTTCATGGACAATCTCAGACATGTCACCTTCAAGTACAATGATATATGGTTTTCTCTTTGAAAATGTGTCTTCTCTTTCTCTTTTTATGTTATTTGCAAAATGTGTATTATATTTTTAATGTGTTAGCTGTTGTATTATCTTAAATACAACTCAAAATAATGATTGTGGTATTATTTTAAATTAAAGGTCTTATATCATAGACTTATAACGTGTTTTCGTCTATGTTGTAGACTAGTAATATTTATATTTTTATTTGAACAATTTGGCCCATCAAGATCATCGGCGCGTACAAGCTGCAAGCTGCATTTTAACCACATGAAGATCATTTGTGCATACGAGCTGCATTTCAACTTGTCGGGTTGTGCGTTTTCGGTAACGTGTTCTCACGGTTATAAAAAGAAAAACCGATGTATGCTCTTAAATAGAGAGCCTGATTAAAGTTGAAATTTCACACAGAACATGATTTGTCATATTTCAAACTTCTTATCCGGCGCTATATAGAGATATAGTGCATATACAAAAGATTTAATGATACAAAAAACTTGGAAGAAATATCAAATAAATATAACTTGTAAATAAAATGATTCAACTTGGGATAATTACTTGGCCCGAGGATCACCACTCTCTAGAGAAACACCACAGGGATCTTCCCTCACTAGCAATGCCAAAACATTGTGTGAACTCCATGTTTTGGTTAGATTGGCAGTTGAGTTACTTAAAGTAATCGCGAATACAGCATCAAACCCACCAGCACCAGGAACTCCCGCCAATAAGACACCTTCGGTGTCCATAGTCACATCCAGGAGACGAGTTTGTGATTCAGGTTCAATCTGTGTGTGCATAGAAGTATAAAATAAGTTATTTTGGAAAGAAAATACGATTAAGTGTTTGCCAGATCCATATGAATAAATCAGTATAAGTGTTAACCGGAGGCACACAATTATTCACTGTCTGCATCAAAACATGAGATTTAATTTAACTCTTAAAGTAAAAAATAACTGAGATTTAATTTCAAAATAGATTCGAATATATACAGCTTACAAGGGAAAAATGAAGAACTATATTAAGATGCAAACAAACTAGAAATTGGAAAAAATGCTGTTACAACTCATACATACTTAATCTTAAATTAGAATAACTAGGTTTGACATTTGAAGTCAAAGTATGAAATTTGCTTTAAATAAGGGATGCATTTATGACGGAGAGAAAAACAGAATAAGTCAAACAGTTAGAAGAACTGACTGGGATGCCTGCAGCCTCACCCATCTGCCTCATATGACATCGGATTTTAAGCATATCCTCTCTAGCTCCCAATAATGCTTTAACAATTTCTACATGACTTGCTTCGCTAAATTGCCCCTTCCACTGTTCAAGAAATAAATTTCTTTATATAACTGAATGTTTCCTTATTGTATTACAGAATTTGAATAAACCCACACACTGAGAGCTTTAGTATTCACAAGTAATAACTGGTAATTTTTTTTTGAAAGGTTAACTTCATTAAACAAACACCAACGGACTATCTCCAAGACGGAGATAGCCGCGGCTAAACAAAATTACATCGGCTCAAGGAAAAAAGAATTCCAACATATCCAATCTATAACCACATCCTTACCCCTACTTCTATACCAAAGAAAGCTCAACGATTTTACATCCGAAACGACATGGCTCACACTCCTAGTAATGTTGGAAAAAACCTTTTCGTTTCTCGCCTTCCATATTCTCCAACACGTTATAACGAAATACTGTACACAATGCTTCTCCTAGACTTGAACCGCCATTTGATCAACAATCTTCAATCTTCGGTATATCATCGAAAGAATACATAATCGTCGGTGGTAACCTGCACCAAGAGACGATGCCATTCCAAACTCCATCCGCAAACCTGCATACAGTAAACAAGTGATCTGCTGTCTCGTCGACATCTTCACAAAAAACGCAGCAGCTGTGTCCAGTCGATATGTTCCTTCTTTGAAGCGCACATCAAGTGGGAATTCTATCGAGAAGGGCTCTCCACATGAAAATATTGCACTTGCTTGGAATCCACTTGCACCATTCAAATAGCTTACTAACCTCCTCACCGGTGCTTTTTAACCAATCTTTTACCTCTTTAACCAAGTAATCCTTCGAATCTCCAATACTCCAAACCCAAGAATCTTCGCCTGTGAAAGCCAAGTCACCGTGACCAATCGTTGACACTCAACAGCTCCAATCATCTCTTGCTCAGTTGCCGGGATCTCTTCCGATCCCAAGTGATCAAATTACCATCATTTTGTGTCTCAATCCTCTCCGCCAACACAAACCAATTATCCGACTCAAGCCGAAATAGAGACGGAAATCGTTGTTTAAGAGGCATGTGGTCGATCCAAGGGTCGATCCAAAACCTTATATTTGTACAATTACCCACACTACCTTTAATCATTCCAACAAACAGAACCTCTCCCACTTTTAGCTTATGACCGCACAGACATTTTAGACCATGCCCTGAAAACTTGTTATTACATGGGAACATATCCCATCTTCTACGAGAACCATGAATGCATCTATAACTTTCCTCCAAAGCGCATCTCGTTCTTTACGGTATCTCCATAACCACTTTAAAACCAAAGCATTATTACACACCTTGAGTCTATTGATGCCCAAACCACCATTTTTCTTAGAACATGTAACCGTCTCCCATCCTACCCAATGAACTTTTTTCACATACTTCCACCCCAAAGAAACTTCTTGATCAAAGCGTCCAATTTATTCACCACTGCAACTGGCGCTTTATATAACGAAAAATAATACGTCGGAAGGCTCTCCAAAACCGATTTATATAAGAACAACCCTCCCGCCGATGGAGAGGACCTTAGCCTTCCAATTTGATAACCGATTATTAAAGACCTTCACAACAGGATCCCAACTATTTATCCGACCCATATTAGCGCCCAATTGAACTCCCAAATATGTAAACGAAGTAGAACCCGCTCTACACCCCAACTCAACTGCTTTTACGCCCACCTCATCTAAACTCTTCCCAACTTCATAAAGAGTAGATTTGTGAATATTAATTCTCAAACCAGAACACAAATGGAATATCCTCAAAATACGCCTCATAGTCTTGAAATTAAAATCCGACCACTCGCCCATCACCATGGCGTCATCAGCATGCAAAAGATGAGAAAGAATAGGTCCTCCATTAGGGAGAGACACCCCATTGAAAGACCCAATATCACTCGCTTTTTAATAAGCCCCGAAAGCGCTTCCATAATAGTAATGATCAGAAACGGAGAGATGGGATCACCTTGGCGCATACCTTTACCACAACCAAACTCAAATGTCGGAGACCCATTAACCAGAACCGACGAACGAACAGAAGAAACAACTCCATAAATCCATTTACACCACATTTCCGCGAAGTTCATCTATCGCATAACCATCATTAAAAAACCCCAATTAACATTATCATACGCTTTCTTGAAATCGATCTTGAATAAAAAATACTCTTTCCCACTTCGCCTGGCCCATGACAATATTTCATTGATCAAAAGCGGACCGTCTAATATATACCTCCCCGAAATAGATGCTGACTGAGTTTCATTAGTGATGTTGTTCATAACATTCTTCAATCTATTCGCTAAGACTTTAGAAATAACTTTACTGATCACACTAATCAAGTTAATAGGACGGTATTCACCAAGCTCAATAGGATCATTCACCTTAGGAACCAATGTGATGAAAGAAGACCCAACTTCTTTACTAATCGAACCCGTATGAAAAAAATGATTAAAAACCCTTACAAAATCAGCCGCAAGAGAAGGCCAAAATCTTTTAACGAACCGAAAATTAAACCCGTCTGGACCAGGAGCTTTAGAACTACCCAACCAAACACCGCTTCTTTATTTCGTTTTCGGAAAATGGACGAATAATATCAATCGCTTGCTGATCATGAAGTTTTTTAATACCATAACACGCAAGATATGGCCAAACATTTAAGTCTTCAACAAACTTATCTCTGAAAAAACGAAACACTTCTCTTTTTATCTCGGTTGGTTTATAAATCCATCTCCCATTCACATTTAAGCCCGGTATAGAATTACTAACACGTCGTCTATTAATCATACCATGAAAAAATCTCGTGTTCTCATCCCCGTCCCTTAGCCCAACGTACTCGAGACTTTGTTTAAGATTGTTTACCTTGAAACTTTCAAGTTCGAACACCCGCTTCTTGGCTTCTATGTACACCCATTTTTCCACCTCATTTAAATCTCTATCATCCAATATAGAATCCAATTTTCTACCTCTGCTCGCAAATCCGCCTCCTTTTGCTTCTCATCAGCCACCATTTGTTGAGCCCATTTGCTAATTACCATCTTGAGCCTTTTAAGTTTGCTTAACAGAACCATATCAGGAGGACCCCTTCCCACGAAATCTTGCAACCCACCTAGAACAACTTCCTCAAATCCATCCCTTTGTAACCAAGAATCGAAGAACCAAAAAGGTTTAACACCAAAATTCCTATTCTCCACCTTTAGAAGTAAAGGACAATGATCGGATTTATCACGCAAGGGTCCGATACACCGCATTAGGCCATTCATTAACAATGTTCCAAGAAACATAAATTCTGTCTATGCGACTAAGTTTATCACGGCTTTGAAAGTGAACTTCATACCCCTTAGAACAAATTCAAATAACCCCGACCCTTCAAGAAATTCATTGAACTCATTCGCCTCCGTCATATTAAACTTAGAGTTCTACTTTCCGAAATCTCACGAACACAATTAAAATCACCGCCTACTATCCAATAATTATCATCTGAGCCAATATTCCTAGATAATTCTTCCCAAAGCACCCTTTTATCACCCAAAGTTTGTGGAGAATACACATTAATCACCGTACAAATCTTCCCACTATCCTTTAACGATCCTTTGATAGCAAGAAACCACCGATTCTTGACAACCGAATGCAATACAAACCTCTTGGGATCCCAAAAAGAAATAAGACTTCCGGATCGGCCCGACGCCCTCCACCCTTTCAAAATGAAAATCACCCGAACCCCAAAATTTATTTACATCCAAATTTCCAATCGACTCAAATTGAGTCTCTTGGAGCATAAGAAACCCAACTTCATTACCAGTTCTCAATTTCCGAACCCAAGCACTCTTCATATCCGAACTAAACCTTCCCGAACCCAATCCTCTAATATTCAAAGATATTATATTCATTTATTAACCACTTGAAAACCTTCTTCCACAATAGAATTCGCTAGGTTAACTTCAAAATAATCAATATTATCGGCTCCAAGGACCTTACCCAAATTGATCGTTTCTGAATCCTCAAATGTGACTTCATCATCGATCCTTTGAGAGAACGTCTCTGGCCCCGACTCCACATGTGCACCTGGATGATTCACATATTCGACCACTACTTCACAGTTCAAATCAGGTGTAAGGAAATTAATTGGAGACCCCTGCACCTGATCACCATCTTGTGCGCCATTAGACCCCTCATTAAAATTAAAGATGAACCGATCCACATCAAATGGATCGTCCCCGTCCCAGGACCTTTTCTTCGGCCGATCATGCTCCGAAGGAGATACCGATTTTTCACCTCTTGATTTTTTTCTAGAGAACTTACCCTTTTTTCTTACTCTACTTGCCTTGGGTAGTATCCTTGAAATGCTTGCTGAAAACCTCCATCACCTTAGGAATACTCCCCTCTGTTTGACCATCGGTAACTACATTTTCCTTATTACTCCCTACACCTGATTCCTCCATAATAACTTCCTCCTCAATCCTATTCCCATCTCTGTCTCTAGGCACCTCAGTTTCCTGAACATCCAGAATCAACGTTCCTTCATCATCCTCCATAGACACTATGCAATCTGGTATCCACTCCCCATATTCCTTCATTAGTCTCCTTGTAGACATTTAAAATCTAGGGTTTTGCTAGAAAGGATAGGAAACCATTTGGGGTTTACATGTGTCCTAAACTTATTTTAGAGTAGAGAGGTAATTTGGTCCACCTTCCTTTATTTTTTCTAATTCCCGAACAACAGAGAAACAAAGAACACTATGTGATGATTTCAAGTTCTGCAACTCATCTCATCATCTTCACCATGAACACACACCACTATGTGAGAAAGAAAGAGAAGAGAGAGGACGGTTTAGAGAGAAAAACAAGTCGGTGAACAAGCGATACGAGATCTGAAAAACGAAAAAGCGGGTTTAACCTCATCCTGTGTGTACCATCACCACTGCGGTCGCCCACCACAACCACTACTGCCGCCATCGCCCACCACCACCACCCACTGCACTGTCCACAAATCACAACCCTAACCCAGATCATAGTTCATCCTAGATCTGTTTTGTTTTTTAACCGAAAGTTGTCTATGCCGTCGTCGGAGCCAATGCCGCCGCTGAAAGCCGTGAAAGAGGGAGTAGACCCGCCGCTGTCGGAGCCAATGCCGGAAGTTCCGGTGAGAAAAACCCATTGCGTTTTAGCTTGCTGTTTATATTATTGTTTTATACTACTCTTTTGGTGGTCTTGATTCTGTTGACCTCTCAAAGTGCTGTAGAGAACCAAAGTTTGACTAAGAAACTGATGATAGCATTTGAGTGTTTATTGAAAATTGTATTCACTTTTTTGGTAATACGTAAAGAGTCATCTATTAGGACATCCAAATTTCTTATTTTGACACTTTTCATGCGGGTCGTATAGGCCTATATGCCCCATATGGGGTTAGGGTTTCCTGACAAAGGCAGCAGACTGACATGTCTGCGTGGAAACACGCGAACCTCGTACCCATGCGCCTCGTAGAGCCCATGCGGGTCGCATAGGGTACCAAGAATCAGAATATAACCTCGTACACCTGCGTGACCTAAAGTTGATGTGCATGTTTGAGGACGAATACAGATTAGTGGAGCAACTGGCCGAGCAAGACATTCCCACACGTAACATCTGGGCAACATTAAGGAATCAGAACCCTAATAATAAGAGCATTCCAAAAGATATACATAACGTTGTTAGAAGATTAACGCCAGGAAGAGTTTAGGAGATTCTCCGATGCAAAAACTAGAAAACTTTCTTATTTCAAAACGTTTCACTTATGAAACTCGGGAGGATCCATCCACAAACAATCTTGAAGATATTTTCTTTGTCCATGAGCATTCCGGCCAAATGTGGCGTGCATTCCCGCATGTGCTCATTATTGATGCTACCTACAATACCAACCTCAAGTTCCTGCTTCAAAAGGTTTCCATTTTTTCTCTTGAAAAAATATACACAGAGCTAGAAGAACGGAAAACATCAGTTATGCGAACATATGGTCATACATGTGGTTGCCAACTTTTCAGAGTTGCGGTTTGCCATGTGCTTGTCGAACATTTTATACATGTGAAGTTGGAAGGACAGTATCCGATGCCTCTCCGAACTTTTTATGGGCCGGGATTCATCAAAACGCCGCTTCGGGCTGGGTTGACAATGTACGACAACCGACTAGATATGTATCGTAGTGACTAAACCCTAAAATAGATCTTAACGCTATCGATATATCCGAGTCCTCACATGAGACCTCACATGAACATTTGTAGATTTATTATTAACATTGACACTTATCAATTTTTAATGTAAATTAACAATCTAATTTTTAAATAAAAAATAAAAAAAAACAACTAATGCGCCCCGCAGAGGCCTATACGCGGCACATGGGATCAAAGAAACACAAAAGCATACGGATCGCTGACGTGGCTTGGCCATGCGCCCCGTAGAGGCCCAAGAGCATCGCATGGGATTGATACCCTTGCGCCCCACAGAGGCCTATGCGGGTCGCATAGTGTTCAAATAGAAAAAGTGGGTGTCCCAATAGACGGAGCTATGTAAAACGCAATTGATTCAATTATATTATTTTTATTATGCACCGGTCATAACACCACACACTACTCTTTTATATTGTTCTTTTTCGTAAAAAGCAAGCGGGTTACATGCACAGTTCAAAACACTACCAACTTCTTTTATGTTATTCTTTATGATAAGGTATTCTTCATGTAATGGATTCAATTATTGAAAAGTGGATTGAAAAAACAATTTTTTTTTTGTTTTGAAACGTTACGTTTTAGAAAAAAAAAACACATTTTTTTTGTATTTAGTCAATTGCGTTTTAGGTAAAACGATTGTGTTTGAGAAAAAAACATTTTCTTTTGTGTTTTTTTGTCTATTGCGTTTTAGAAAAAACACATTTTTATTTGTTTTTTGGTCCATTGTGTTTTAGAAAAACACCTTTTGAAGTGTTTTTAGTCCATTGCGTTTTAGGTAAAACACATTTTTATGTGTTTTTAGTCCATTGCGTTTAGAAGAACACTTTCTTTTGTGTTTTTAGTCCAATTGCGTTTTAGAAAAAAAAATCATTCTTTTGTGTTTTTTGTCCATTGCGTATTACGTATTTGGGTTATCGAAAACTTTTATTTCAAAAGTATAGCAATAGTGTGCTCGTTTTAAAGATAAAAAACGCTCGTTTTTATTGTGCAATTTTTATAAAAAAATAATGTCGTATGAAAAAGTTATTAACGTTTTAAAAACGAAGGGGAATTGGAGGAGAGAGAAACTATTGACTTAAATGGACTAAAATACCCTTTGAATAATTCACGCGCCTTTTTCACCCTATTTTAATCTTAGCCCTTGAGTATTTAATAGATGGTCAAGATTATCTTTCCTACATAAAACATACTTCCTATTATATCATAACCCTTCAATCTAATCATCGTTCAAATATAATAAATGATTGAAAGCTAATGCAAAGGGGGTTCTTAATTGTTAGTACAATATGTTATGTCTTAGTCTTGTATCGAGTCTATTTAGAATGGATGAAATTACGTTAAAAAATGTCGTATTTATGTAAATAGGAGATCAAGTTCACCCGGATTATTGATGTGTGAACAAGTTCGGCCAAACTTGTTCAAACAAGTTCGCCCGAACTTGTAGTCTCCCAGCGAACTTGTCTCACTGTATATAGGTGCCTCATGGTTTCTCACTTGTAACTTTGCACACTTAGAGGCGAAGCTCTGTCGGATCCGGAACTCGAATGTATTTGACTTTATGATCAATAAACAGACAATTAACGAGTAATTCTTGCATATTTGATTAACATGTCACTAAGTTTCCGCCTATTTGGACATTTAGATACAAATTAGGTTCCCGAGCTATTCAGGAGCGATCTAACAAATGGTATCAGAGCCACAGATACCTGATTTGGTGAAATCATCACAAGAACTACTATATTTCTACTCATTTCTACCATTTTTCTTAACTTTTTCATGAAAAACAATGAACCTACGGATAAAATCTGCTAAATTTTGAATATGTCACGTAAAATCCACTAAAGATAAACCACTGAAAGTTTCAAGACCTAATTCAAACGAATTGATGTCGAAAAGTTGAAAAAACCATGTTTTGCAAATCCATTTATTTGATCGAACACTATGGACTGAAAAAATTCACTTTTTGAGTGATTCTTCATCAAGTCCGCCCGCACTTGATTGATTTTCATAGATTTTATCAAGTCCGCTCGAACTTAGTAAGATTTTCTTCAAATTTCATCAAGTTCGCTCGAACTTGATCAAATTCTGTTGAAAATTCTATACAAGTTCGCCCGAACTTGTGATTTCTCTTGAAATTTTCTTCAAGTCCGCTCGAACTTCTCAGGGTAAAATTTTCAAAATTTTTCAACACAAGTTCGCCCAAACTTGTTTGAAATTGATTCTGATTTGATTAACTGCACAAGTTCGCCCGAACTTGTCAGTGTACTAATCCTCTTTTCAAGTTTGTGAACGTTTTTCAGTGATACTCGTTTGATTTCCACGATTGAAGATATCCACAATGCGTATATGAAAGCTGGGGCTTCAACATCGAATGCCAACATGGTGAATCAAGTTAATATTGATAACGAGATGGGACGTCAGTGAAGCCACCAAAAGTTTACGAACTGGGTTCAAGCTACATTCTTTCACAGTTGGGTTGCGGTTGAAACAGGTTATACATGGCCAAGAGATGAACATGATAATGTTATCGAGATGAGCAAGTTTTCTACTTCCTAGAAGGATGCTTACGTAGCTGAAAAGAAAATGATCAGTCTGATTCAGCAGTCTGTGAAGGAAGATATCTTGGTGCTATTACCAGAGTACAAAATTGCACAAGAGTTATGGAAGTCTCTAAAGACCAAATATCAGGGGAGTGCAGAGATGGTAAAGAGCAAAAAGGATCTAATCGTGAAAGAGTTCGACATCTTCACAATGCTTAAAGGTGAGACGATGAAACAAATGATAGAACGTTTTTGTCATTTGAAGGTGATAATAAGAAGGCATGGTCTTGAGAAGACAGAAAAAGAATACATTGACAAACTGGCTGATGCTTTTCTGGAAGGTGAATGGACAACTTATCTCATGGTGCTTAAAGAAAGTCCAAGCTGGGAATTCTTCAAGTTATCCACTTTTATCGATAAGTTGGAGGGCACGAGATGGAGTTGTTAAAGATTGCCAAGTCGAAGAATCCGAACATTGCTCAAGATGTTGGATTGTATTACAAGACTGGAGCTCAAGAGAATATCTCAAGTCCGAAGATCCAAACCGCTTTCAGCGCGAATATGAATTCCTCGAATCATTCGCCACAGAGCCACACTCAATCATACCCTAACTATGATCAGAGTCCCCAGAATGCATCATATTCAAGCACGGGCTCTAATCAGAATAATAAATCAAATTCTGATCCAAATTGTTTAGATGCACATTGCAGTCAATCTAAACAACGTCGTTTCTGAACAAGTGGCCAAACAACATATGGCACTACTTGCCACCGTGTTGGAATCTTATGAGAGATTAGTGGCCGGAAAGATTGGTAATCCAGAAATGACTGCAGAGGATTACGATCAAGTGGATGAGGAGGAGCTTGATTTGATGGACATAAAATGGTCCTTAGCTTCGATTATACGGAGAGTTACCAAATTTGTTGCTCTAAATGGAAGAGACATCGGAAATTCGAGCAACAAATGGGATTCGAGAAGACGAAGGTTACTTGCTTCAGATGCCGACAAAAAGGGCATTTCAAACGAGAGTGCAAGAATCTAGAAGCAAGTGGCAACCAAAGTCCTTTCGGAGGCGGCAATAATTACTACAAGAAGTCGTTGCAATAAAAGCCATTTCCGAAGAAAACTCAAATCGAAGTTCAAGAGAAACCGTCCAACAACACAGAAAAAGCTATGGTTGCTTTTAATGAAGATGATGGTTTTGATTGGAACTCATATATTGCCAAGAAGACTGGGGTTGCTCTAATGGCCGAAATCGTAGAAGATACATCTGCTGAGGATGCAGCTATGGAAAACGCAATGCTAGAAGAATACCTGCAACAAGCAGAAGAAGAGGAGACTATCATCATACAAGGATGCAGAGTGTTCTTTCTCCTAACATTACTTCTAGTTTTGCAGGTTGCTTTGGTGATGCAGTATCTTCTCAGCATGTTGTTGAAGAAACAAAACCGAAAGTTGAAGAAGTCATCAACTGACTAAGGAGATGAATGAGGAAAATCTCATGAAGATCGCAAACAAAGCAATGATGGCTAATTTGACGAAGGTAGGTCAGGAGGTAAAAGTTGTAGAAAAAGAAGTTGTAAAGTGCAAATCGTTGAGGTTGAAAAACCTTGCATGAAGTGTACTGAGCCTTGTGTGCAATGCGCTGAAAAGTCTCAAATCATAAGTGAACTCAATGGTATAAGCAACAATTTTAAATATGATTATCGCAAAATAAGGAAGCTTATGATAAAATGAAAGACGATTACAGCAGGCTTGATAAAAACAACATTGAACAACATGACACAGTTAGAATGTTAAAAGCAACGATAATGGAAAAACAAAAAGCTATTAACATTTACATCAATACCATTGCTGAAATTAAACAAGAGCTTCAAGATATGAAAATTGAAACCGAAAGGGTAAGACAGCTTTTGAAAAGCTATACCACAAATGCTTATGTCATACGATCATATTCTTCCAACGATTCCGTCGGAAGAAAATGTTCAGAAAGCAAAAGGTAAGAAACATGGGGATTATAACAATGTTCCACTACCCTTGTGCGAAAAGTATTGTCGCAAGAAAGCTGAATGGATGGAAAAGGCGCTTAATATTGAACTTTTGACCGAAAAGAAAAATGAGCTGCCTGAGAACATTGACATAACTTACACAAAAGATGAAAGTGAAGCAGTGGTAAAATGTTGTTGAAAATGTTTTGAGTGAATCTGATGATGGCAACTTTGAGAGCGCCAATGCGAGTTTGAACAGTTCTGAATCACAATCCGAAGATGACGATACATCATTGGAAAATAGCCTAAGTGATGATCCTAACGTTGTCATGTAGAAAGTTAAGGAATCTGATAGACTATATTTTGATGACAGCTTTCCGATTCGGATGTAAAAGAATATCAACTTGACAAATTGTTCAAACTTGTTGAGGTATCATCAGAAGATTTGGAGAGAAATCAGAAAAAGTTTTATTCTAAACCTAAAAGAGGATATAACAACTACCAGAGAAATGGTGGTGGCTTTCCTGAAAATAGGAGAGCGGGTTTGAGTTTGGAAGAAGAAGAAGAACCAAAAAAGAAACAGTCACCATTTCGTGAATATAAAAATAAGAATATGGCATTCGTGTATGGGACTAGTACGGTTCAAGAAGAGAATTTGATTGGGAAGCAATCAAATGATGAGTTTAAAAAGGAGAAGGAACTTCGGATAAGGTTAAATCCGCAAGTGGAGTAAAACCCACTAGTGGACATTCTCATGATACTCGGACTTGCTTCAAATGCAATGAAGTTGGTCACATTGCTCGCAAGTGTCAGAAATCAAAGCCTGTGTATCACCGAAGAAAGAAAAATTCAGATGTTGAGAAAATTAAGCAACCAGAGATTGTAAAACCTGTCACAATCTTAAAACGGAACAATGAATCTAAAATCGAAGAGAAACCTAAAACTGAATCAAAGTTTGAAAATTCAACTTTTGAGAAAGGTGAAACTTCCAAATCGAACGAAAACAAAGATTCAAAGTTTTACATTAAGAAAGCAAGAATTAAATCACAATCCTGGGTTGCTAAGAAGAAAACAACATCATCTGAAGTTGTTAAGTCTGAGGCAGTTAAGACTGGTAATGACAAAGTGTCTGAATCAAAAGGTAAAACTGAAATTGACAAAGTTCCAAAACTTTCAAAAGATAAGAAAAAAGTCAAGATTGTAAACGTAAATGTCAATAAAATCTTAGATGATGATTTTGAATATTAGAGGGCTTATGAGGATGTTTATGAAGATTATTATCCCAAACCCAAGACCAAAAAGGCTTGGGTTGCACTTTTTCAGTGAGTTGTTAACGTGTGCAGGGGCTCCAAAGATCCATATTATCGAAGTGGATTCTGGATAGCGGAGCTTGAGGCACAAGACCGGGATGAAAGCACTACTCTTTGATATCAAAGCGATTAATGGAGGGTATGTAGGCTTCGTTGGAAATCAAGGAGGAAAGATTGTTGCTGAAGGAAAGCTTTCGAATGGTGTGGCATGTTAACTATATCGCCGAGCTAGAGAACAATCTTCTTAGTATCTCACAGATTTGCGATAAGCAGTTCACCGTTCATTTCAATGATAAGGAGTGCATTATTCTTAAGCGGGCTTCAAGATTCCTGATGATTGGATTCTAATGCGCGCTCCATGCGAAAATGATCTCTACGTGCTAGATATGGGTGTTGCTACTACATCGTCAAAGTCGGCTCAATGTTTTGTTACAAAAGCCATAGAGAAGGATTCGATTCTATGGCACAGGAAGATGGGGCATATACATATGAGGAAAATGAATTTTCTGGTTCACAACGACTTGGTCAAAGGAGTAAATCTTCGAAGCTTCCATATGACGGATCATTGTCTTGAATGCAAGAAAGGGAAGCAGATTAAGAAGTCACATCCTAAGAAGATTCTTAACTCCATAAAGTTGCCGCTTGAACGTCTACATATGGATCTTTTCGGTCCGGTGAATGTTCGTAGTATACCGGAGATCTGTACTGTTTAGTCGTCACAAATGATTATTCTCGATATTCATGGGTTTTCTTTCAAGAGACTAAAGATGAAACGTTCGAAAATCTTGTGATTCTCTTCAAGAAGCTTGAAAATCTATATCATCTCCCTGTTAGACGAATTCAAGTGATAATGGCACGAAGTTCAAAAATACCAAGATGAAAGATTTTTGCAACGCCAAAAGAATTCTGCACGAATTTAGTGCACCTTACACTCCACAACAAAATGGCGTAGCTGAGAGGAAGAATAGAACTCTAATTGAAACAACAAGAACCATGCTTGCAATTCCAAGCTTCCTGTTAGATTCTGGAGTGAGGCGGTTGCAGGGGCATGCTACACTTTAAACAGGGTCTTAACAGTCAAACCAACCAAGAAGACATGCTTTGAAATGATTAACCGAAGGAAACCAAATCTAAAGTATCTAGAACCGTTTGGCGCACCTTGCACAGTGATTGATTTGGATGGAAAATTTGGTGTTAAAACCTTGAAGGATTCTTTGTCGGTTATGCTAGTCCACTCAGAGAGTTTACATTCCTACTTTGAGAAGAATGGTCGAAGCACAACACGTTGATTGCTTTCGGTACACAACTCCTATTCAGAGAAAAGGCGATGCGTGGTTGTTCAATTATCAAGATTTGTGGAATTCATTCGATTTGCAGAAGAATCTTCGGATGAAGAATTTGCAGCTCTCTATTATCTACAACAGTCGGCAAATCAAGAACAAATTTTAAGGCCAATAGTGGTTAATCAACCTACTGTTGGTTCTACTTCGTCTTCTGGTGCAGGTTCGAGTAATAGTGGTGTTCCAATTGAACAAGGGTCTGAAACAGAAGAAACACCTACTACAACTCCAGCAAATGTTTCCACTAAACCAGGAAATACTACTACAGAGCCCATTCTTTCTCAGAATCAGAATTCCGAATCTGATGAAGCTCCAACTTTCGATGATTATGGAGAATCTTCCTCTGATGAAGAATCCGAGCAGATATCCAATATGTTAAACCAATCTGCTGCCCGAGCAATCAAAATGAAGCAACATCTAGTGCTCCTGAAGTTAATTTGACAGTTGATCTAAATATTTCGAATCAGAACAGTACGGTTGATGTTCCTAGTGAGGAGATTCCGCGATCTTATTCATATCACCCTTCAACAAACATAATTGGAGGAGTTACAGACTGGTGTGAGAACGAGAAGCCAGATCAACAAAGCTTTAAGTTGTTTCTATACTAGAGTGGCTCCGACTCAAGATTATTGCTATTATTCATGTTTCATATCTCAAATCGAGCCAAAGACTGTGAATGAAGCTTTGGGTGATGAGAACTGGGTAATTGCGATGCAGGAAGAATTGTAACAGTTTGAGAAATTGGGAGTTTGGAGACTTGTTGACTTACCACCAAAGCAAAAGGCAATAGACACGAAATGGGTCTTCAAGTGTATGAGGGATGATCGGGGAGTGATCATTAGAAACAAAGCTCGGTTGGTTGTCAAAGGTTTCCACCAGCAAGAAGGAATTGACTATACAGAAGTCTATGCACCAGTTGCACGTTTAGAGTCAATCCGCATTTTCCTTGCATTCGCTGCTTGGAAAGGTTTTAAAGTGTATCAGTTAGATGTGAAATCTGCATTTCTTTATGGTAAGCTACGCGAGCAAGTGTACGTCAGCCAACCACCGGGGTTCGTCGATCCGCTGAACAAGAACAAAGCTTATCTTCTAGACAAAGCCTTATACGTATTACATCAAGCCCCGAGAGCTTGGCATGAGACGTTATCTCAACATCTCGTTGGAAACGGCTTTACAAGAGGCACAGTGGATAGTACATTGCTTACCAAAGAAGTCGGAAGTCATCTAATCATCGTACAAATCTATGTGGATGATATCATTTTGGTTCAATAGATGATAGTCTTTGCAAAGAATTCGAGAAGATAATGAAGAAGAAGTTCGAGATGTCTTCTATGGGCGAAATGAAATTCTTCCTCGGGTTACAAGTTGATCAGTTACCAGACGGCATATTCATTCATCAAACAAAATATGTTCATGATATTCTGAAGAAGTTTGAAATGGATAGCTCGAAGCCGCTTGCGACTCCTCTGGCACTGAATCACGGAATTTGCATTGACGAAAAAGGAACCAAAGTGGATGATACGCTCTATCGGTCGATGATATGATCTCTTATGTATCTGACGGCATCTCGCCTAGATATCATGTATCCTACCTGTCTTTGTGCAAGATATCAATCCAGTCCCAGAGTATCTCACATGCAGATAGTGAAGAGAATATTCCGTTACCTGAAAGGATGTCCAAGCACCGGCTTGTGGTATCCAAAGAACGATAATTTTGATCTGACAGGATACGTTGATTCTGACTTTGGGGTGGACAAGCTGAATTCAAAGTCTACGATGGCTGGTTGCCAGTTCTTCGGAACTCGATTAGTAACATGGCAATGCAAGAAACAAACCATGGTCTCTCTCTCTACTTGTGAGGCAGCATACATTTCTGCTTCCAGCTGTTGTTCACAAATCCTATGGATTCAACAACAGATGAGGGACTTTGGATTGCAATTTCTTGATACGCCTTTATATGTAGACAATAAGGCAGCTATCCACATAACTAAAAATCCTGTTCATCACTCTTGAACTAAACACATAGAAATTCGTTATCACTTCATTCGTGACTGTTACGAAAAGAAGTTGGTGCGAATAGAAAAAATCCACACCGATGAACAAAAAGCTAATTTCTATACCAAAGCGTTTCCTTTAACAAGTTTAAAATATCTAATGAGGCTTAACGGTATTAAAAATTTGTTGACAGGTGCGGAGGCAGAGGTTGAATATGCATCGGACGACGAGTTCACGTGATCCACATTAATTTGTTATCTTTTAGATTAGCATTTCTTAAAAACTAAAATACAAAAATACGTTTTTAATTTTAGGGGGAGAAATATTACGAGAAAATACAAAAACATATGAAAAATCAAAAAGTACAAAAACATGAAAAAGACAAAAAGAATTTTGTGTCACAAAGAAAATGATAGTACATCAATGGACTATCACAGTACACTAAAGAATTGTGAAGTTTAAAAAGTGATAAACATGTCTTACTGTGGCTGTGTCGATAGGCTTTACACGTTCAGTAGATTGTTTCCGGGATATAAACTAAATTTTACAACTGCTTAAACTTGTGGATTAACTTATCTCGGATATATGGACTTAGTACTCCGAAATTGCGTTTGAGAGATTGCCTGATTCTGAGATACGAGGTCTTTATAGATGATTGATATCTGGGGTACAAGTTCTTCTGATTTTGCGGAAGGAATATCCTAGAACTTCTATAATGCTTTTGTTATAAAACCCTAAAACTGCATGCAAACTTGAAAAGAATCGAAAGATCTAATCATTTGCAGTGCTTAAAAGATTCCTTAATTGGAACACACCTTAAAGTCGAGCCTTCATCTCTTTGTCGATACGGTGGTATTAACCTAAGCTCTCAAGGCTTCGCATTAACCCAATTACGCTATACTCACCTGTAAGATGAAATCTAGGGAATCTTGATACGGGAGTATATTCTGAGATGGGAACCATAGTTGAGTCAAGTTTCATAATTCTAACTAAGATATCTTGGAACAATTGAGAAATGTGTCAAAGTTTAAGTGGACAAACATATCGACAATCTAGGTAAACGAGTTTAAAACTCAAAGTCATCATAAGGTCAACGGTACTGGTGATATGTCTCAAACAACTAGTATGATCCTAAGGTACAAATTCACAAAAATATTTCTGTAAATATGTTTGTACATAGCTTACTTGCTTTACAGATTGAAACCAAAAAGATTTTCAGTGTGTTTTAGCATAAACTTGCAAAAATACAAAAAGATTTTGTTTCTACATTAGTATTTACAAGCCAATATTGGAGAACGGATCTTCAAAGTCTGGTAAGGTACTAAACTGGTGGAAATCTAACTGACAACGGGCTGGGAGCTAATCTGTAAAATCCGATAAGCAAAAAACGATTAAAAGTTCATTAATTTGAAACTTGAATTTGAGAAAAACCAACAGTTTGTTCATAACGGGTCGAACCGAGGTCATTAACTTGGACTCGGTAGACAAATCGGTTAACTAAGGTCATTAACTTGGACTTGGTCAACTGAGTGGATTGTTAAAACTGGTAAAAGTTGGAAAGTTAGGGTTAAAATTGAAAAATTTTGAAAAAATTGATTTTGGGTTTGATCAAGTTCGCCCAAACTTGATCAGGATATAAAGTCTTTGATTTGTTATCAAGTTCGCCCGGACTTACTGATCTTTATTGATTGGTGTTGACAAGTTCGCCCGGACTTGTTATCTATATATAAGGCACAGTCCGCCCGAACTTCATTCACTTGTTTCCATAATCAGTTGAGCGAACTTGAGCGATATTGAGCGAATTCTAAATTGCACACTTTGTGTCGAATTGCTGCCAAAATTGTTAGTGATCTTTGGTGATTTGCACACTATTGATCATGGCACAGGTATATAATTCATCATTGGACCATAATTTGACCGAGTTTGAATGTTTTGGATCTGAACTTGTTGATAGGACTTGTTTAAGGGTGTTTAAGAACGAATTGAATGTTAAAATTAATTAAACAAACATAATCGACCCTAAACATATCCTTAATTTGGCTCATAATGGTTTGAACATGTTATTGCAGTTGTTGAATGAAAGAGATGACAAGTTCGCATGAACTTGTTAACTGGTTCATTGAACCAAGTTCGGCCGAACTTGTCCTCAAATGTGAAAATGTTGAATGTTTAACAAGTTCGCCCGAACTTGTTTGATTTTGTTAAAATTCATAAATGTTTAACAAGTTCTCCCGAACTTGTTTGAATTTCAATGAAAATTTGTTTAACACAAGTTCGCCCGGACTTAATAAAAACTAATGTGTATTTGCTTATCAGGTTCGCCCGAACTTAATGTGAAATTTTGTGAAAATTGTAAAATTGTTCTAATTTTGTCTCGATTTTCGTGATTGCAGAATATTCAGCTTTCTTTCAATAAGTTTCACAACACGTGCGTTACGCTCGACAAGACGGTCTGTCCATCACTAGCAGCTTATGACAGTATTATGGATTTTATGACGCGTATACCGATAAACAAGGCGATTATAGAAAAGACGGTGGTTTATAGATCTCACGTTTACAGATTCTGGAGCACGGGGTCATTAAATGAAGATAGCACAGTGATCAAGTCTATTGTTCGTATTGGGAATGAAGACAAGGAGCTTAAAGTATCTGAAGCCGATATTCGCAAAGTGTTAACTTTAACGACAGTGCTGGAGATCCAATGTTACTTGATGAAAGAATGGTTCGTGGTTGTTTCTGTTAGATGGGCTACAAAGGGCATGTAAATGAATCAAGATTGAAGAAAGGGGGAGTTCCTAATCCCCACAAATTCTTGATGCACACAATTATACATGCATTCAGTTATCCTAAAGCGGGTTTATACGACGTTCAAGATTATATAGCGTGTATAACCACAACGTTAGTTCTGAACAAGAAGTTTAACTGCTCAAAGCTCGTGTTCACTCACATGAAGAATAATATGGGAACGAGCAGACTTGTCATGTACCCAAGATTCATACAAATGCTTATCGATGAAAAATTTAAAAAGATAGCAAAAGATCCTAACGACATTCTTTATCTATGTCACATGGATGAAGTAACAGTCAAGAAGCTTATAACGTTTCAAAAGCAAGCTTCAGCGCCAGTTGCAAAACCACTATTTGGTGCTATCGCGTCTGCTGATTATGTTGCACCGCCTGAAGATAAATGGAGAAAGGCAGGAAGTGGTGATGAGAAAGAGATTAAAGCTGAAGAAGAATGGATCTCTACTTTTAAAGAAAAGCGCAGTGATTGGTTTTTGAAGAAAGTAGTTGAAGAAAATAAGAAACAGTCTCGAAAGTCAAAGAAAGTGGATACGATGCTTATCGATGAAGATGAACCTGAGAATGTTCAAGCCGAAGCTGGTTCAAGTGTTGCTGCTAATGTTGAGAGTCAAGAGACAGAAAAAGAGACTCAAGAAGATGATGTTATCTCTACAACGTCTGGCAAAGACGAAAATAGTGACGACTCGCTCGAGAAAGTAATAAAGAAAGCTATTGCAGAGAAAGAGTCAGAAAAGCTAAAGGAAGGTGATGCAGATTATGAACTGGGGTCTGATAAAGGTTCTAACGAGGAGAGACCAAAGAAAACAGCTAAACACGTAAAGTCTTCTGCAAAAGATGCTACTTTGAAGACTACAGGTTCTCCAAGCACAAAAGGGAGAAAAGCTATACAAAAGCCAAAAATCCGTCATTACGTTGGTCAGAAAAGAAAAGCACAGAAGTTACACAAGAACCTTCTGGTGCAAAAGAAACAGAAGCTACACAAGAACCTCCTGGGGCTGAAACATTCAAATTTCTGTTGTTCAAGAGACTACTGAGCAACCAGGAGCCACACAAGAACCTTCTGAGTCTGATTTGCTTGAAATACCAATTATAGAGTCTCAAGATCCTCCAACGATGTCACAGCCAGAAAGTTCTATTCCAAAAGAGATTCCAGTTCACACACCGAAGAGTACATCAAAGTCTACACCAAAGACTACTCTGAGGTCAAAGCTATTTGAAAATATCCCTGATAACCAGTTGATCTTGAAGATCTGAATGATTTCTTTCCAGAATCAAATGTTGATGAATTAGAGAAAAGGGTCAAAGTTCTAGAAGAAAAGGTGTCAAAGAACGAAGCTGAAAAGACTGCTTTAGAACAGATAGTGAAACAAAGCGAAGTCGAAAAAGAAATTCTGAATGACAAGGTGAAATTCTTAGAAGGGGATCGTGGTTATTTGAAGGCACTAATTGAAAGTCTGTAGGATGCCAACGAAAGATTGCAGAAAGAGATTGCAGAATTACGATCTGAAAGGGATTTGAATGACAAAAGATTTTCAAGACTGCAGAAAGTTTTATCTAACAGTCTGGGCATTAATTTCAAAGAAGAATATGAACGACTGGATTTGCAAGAAGGTAAAGAGAAAGCGGATAAAGAACTTGCAGAACAAGGAAAGGGTAAACATGTGATTGAGGATATGCCCAAGATAACAGAGCCTGTGATTGAAACTGTTGATGCTTCTAAAGCTTCTGAGTCTGAAATTATTCCCGAAAAAGAAACAGAACAGAAGGACGATGAAAAAGCTGAGGACGAAGATAAAGAAGATGAGCGTGAAGATAATCCAAAGGATGATTCTGACAACAATGATAATAATGATGATGGTCAGGGTGGAGTTGGATTAAAGATTGTTGATGCTAAAGTGTCCGATGAGTTTGACTTTTCCTCATTACTAAGCGATGATGTTAATATGATGGAAGATCAAAGTAAGGGGGAGCAAACAGGGCAAGCAGGGCAAACTGATGAAGATATGACTGATGCTATTGTTGCAATGCCTGTTGCTACGATGCCTGCAAAGCCATTGGTATTAATGTTAGAGCACAACGTAGAAGAAGGGGAATTTGTTCACAACATGACAAAGGAAGATCTTGCTAAGCTGTTGAAAGTTGATGCTGAATCATTTGATTTTGACTTTGAAGGGGAAGTTGTTAATATTGATACGTTTGAACCAAACGAGTACTGCTACAAATGAAGATCTGATGCTGATGATTATGATAGTGTTATTATCGAAGATAGATCAGACGATGAACAGGATGAAGCAGAAAAATATGTTGGTTTGAACACTAACAGTTTTCCTACGTTTGAAGAGATGTACGAACAGCTGAATGAAGATATGTTGAAAGAAAAGATAGCAGAGTCTGTTCGTGAAGGAAAGATTCCGAAGCCAATGACTAAAGCCGAGATTGCTGAAGCTAAGAAGTCCTGGTTTAAAGAAATTCCTAGAGAAAGAAAGTTTCGACGACCGTTAGCATTCTTTACCAGAGACGCCGACAAGTCATTAGGTGATATCCTAAGCTGGGAGTGGTTAAAAGAGTTGAACGTCTACGCCATCAAACGTGAATTTGGTGTACAGTATTTTCGATACTAGGCAGACTTCAGTACATTACCTTATTGGGATGTGGAAGAATTAGTACATATAAGGAATGTGAGTTACCATATGAAGTTTATTGATCAATTGTTATGGAAGATGATAAAGTTTGAAGCTACTCAAGGATTCAAATACTGGAAGCCGTTTATACCGAAGCGCCGAATCAAGACAAACAAGCAAACCGGTGAGAAAGACATTACGTTGATAATGAAACATCCGCGCGCAATGAAGAACATGCCCCTGATGCCAACAGAAGAAGATTTCTATCCGTTGTTCAAGTGGTGGCAAGTTGATCCAACGACGTGTGAGGCAGTAATTGTGTTGAAGTTTGAAGAACACTTGGATATTACAAAAGAAAGATCAGTTGAAGTGTTTTAGAAAGAAGGATTGTGGGGGCTTTGCAGAACGTTACGCATACTAGACCCGATGTGGCTAGTAAACTATTCAAGGGAGGATATTCGATGTCTATTCTTCAACAAGATCTGTTATGAAAAGCGTGAAGAGGTACAAGCGATGAAGTATCAAAGGATTGTTAATGTTTGCTACGCTCACGGCGTAAATTCTGGAAGAATGTGGGAATCAAGTTGGCGAGAGTTAGAACGAGAAGAGTTTTTGAATGAAGAAAGGCGTCTAGAACGTTTTCAAGAAAAGACTAGGGAGGCAAGATTTAGACGTTTTCAGTTTATGACAAAAGTGCCACCTACTGATCAAACGTCAATTCCTGCGTAAGAAAGAAGGAAAAAGCCGTATAAGAATTTCTTTGGGCGCTGCAGATAACTTGATTTGAAGATAGAATTTTTGAAGACTGATCAAGACGAAGACGATATCCAATGGGAAGTCTGTTAGTACAGTATGTCTATGTCTTAGTCTTGTATCGAGTCTGTTTAGAATAGATGAGATTACGTTAGAAAATGTCGTATTTATGTAAATAGGAGATCAAGTTCGCTCGTATTATTGATGTGTGAACAAGTTCGGCCGAACTTGTTCAAACAAGTTCGCTCGAACTTGTAGTTTCCTAGCGAACTTTTCGAACTTGTCTCACTATATATAGGTGCCTCATGGTTTCTCATTTGTAACTTTGCACACTTAGAGGCGAAGCTCTGTCGGATCTGGAACTCGAATGTATTTGACTTTATGATCAATAAACAGACAATTAACAAGTAATTCTTGCATATTCGATTAACATGTAACTTAGTTTCCGCCTATTTGGACATTTAGATACAAATTAGGTTCCAGAGCTATTCAAGAGCGATCTAACATTAATATTATCAGAGGTGCAACTTCAACTCAACTACGTATATCAGATCGACTTGGGTTATGTTTTGACCGGTCAGACGCGAAAATAAATATATTAAAAAGGAAATGGATTAAAAGTCGCCCAATAATCATATTTGACATACTATAATAGTTATAAAAAGATAACTTTTAACAAAAAGTGTATTGAGCAAAACCACCCTAACTTGACATGTACCAAAAGTACAAAACTACCATTTTTGACCTGTAATCTAACCCGCCCACTTCGATAGCCCTACATGTGAGTATGAGAGAGAGAGAGAGAGACCTGAGCCAAAGAAATGATTTTTGGTGAAAACCGGACATAACGGTGACTTACATAGACAACAGAACTAACATCAAATCCACTACCAACTTTTCCTTGAGCAATACAGTGAGCCGTTTCAGCTATCATATGCACCAGATCAAGATCCGAACTTTTTCACCCTTTTGATCTTTACTAGAATATGGAAGATCAACAACCCCAATGTATTTTAGTAAAGCAGCTACTACAGCAGTTGGAATAGCTGCAGATGACCCTAATCCAGTTTTCGCAACTTCTGGTTTTGCAGTTTTCTCCATTTGAATATCCAGCATTAAAAGTAATCGACGTGAATGGTGGCAAAGCAGCCAATGATTCCGGGGCTAACGGGAGCCCACGTGCTTCGATCTAAATTTGCCAAATTTTTAGTTACTCATCATTGTCGACACTAAATAGCAGTACGTAAATTACAAACATGCAAAAATTTATAATATACCTGATTCCGATATGAGTAGAAGTCATTGCAACCTAAGATTGTAATATCCATACCTGCATAACAATTCAATTAGTGATCAGAACGTCAAATTCATTTTTGTGCATATATGAAGCTCAAGTTCCAATCGACAATCAAACCTAATAGAAAAGATGAAGAAAAGAATTTAGATCAAATAACTCTCAATCTTATTAATCAGAAAATAACCCAAAACTGATTATAGACTCTTAAACCGTAACTCGGTTTCTCTCTAGTCTTGTCTATTTTCTCTCTTAATAATGTCTCACCCTAACTTGGTTTATATAGGCTTACCCTAACTTGGTGGCCAAGACATTACCAAATATAATTATAACATAATAAGGAAACTTAACCAATTATGACCAACTTGTCAACATTGATCCCTCAAGTTCACCGACTTGTGACTTGAAGTCTTTTGTCACCCTTTTCCCATCACTGACTTGTACCGCCAAATTACTGCCAACAATCACCCCCTTAATTTCGACTCGAAATAGGTAAGCTCTAACATGTCTTCTTTGTCTTGATTCTCATAGAACTCATCTTGATCTCTAGCTGTTTTTTTTCGGCTCCTTCCTAGCTCGAACATTCTTGCGACCTTGTACTTGACTAGTCTTTTCTCCACGACTCATCCTTTGGTCATAAGAACCCGCACCACCAGTGACTCGGTTGCGATCTTGAGCAAACACTCACTTTCTTGGATCATAACATGTTCCCTTAGAAATTTAGACTCATCTTGAATTGCAACATGGGTAGTGTAGGTCCGTTGTACGGATCGTTCGGGTCCTAATTTGGTAAACCTAAGGTAAACGTGCGGAATCCGTTTGCATAGGCGACATTGGATACTAGTTTGTTACTCATTAATCACTGTTTCATTGATGAGTAAACGTTACAAATCCTGGAAACACTTGGACAGAGCTTCGCCTCTGTCGTGACAAAATCTCTGAATCTTACAAATGAGAGCTTAGCACACATATTTATAGTGTGACAAGTTCGCTCAAAGGTGCCATGGTCAAGTTCGGGCGAACTTGATCATTCACCTTACAAGTTCGGGTGAACTTGTCTTATATCATACATAAAGTTAACTTTTCGCTCTCAAACAGAGACTCTACGTAATACGATGACATAGGCAACAACATATGCATCAACAGACTCCCCTTTGGACGTTGCCGTAGTCATCATTCTTCAATTGAATTCCTGAGTCTTTAATATTTGATCTTATTCTTGAATAACTTTAATTCCATGATCTTCATAACATCTACAATCCTTTTCTCTTTTCTTGAGCTTGTCTTGATAAAACTTGAATCACCATCTCCCCCTTGCTTTGAGTTTTTGGTATCTTCAATAACTAGTTTTATCCAGCTCCCCCCTTAAAATCAACTTTTTGTTTCAAAGCTCTTCAAACATTCAAATAAAACATTTCAGGTTCAAACTTTGAAATCTCTAAACATGATATTTCAAATTTTAATCTTTTTATCAGTTTTAAACCCTCTCTGTTATTCAAGTCCAAATTAATGACCTTGAATATCTGATTTATGTATCAAGTTCAACTTAATGATCTTGATTAAACGTTTTGACACTAAACCGACACATTTATTCAAATGTAAGTTTCAAATTAATGAACTTTTAAACTTTTCAGATCAATTTGAAATTTTCAAACTTTTGATCAGCAGCTTTAGATTTTGAAAAACAGCATTTCATCATCAGTGGTCAAAACTAAAAGATAATATTATCTTTTTGTTTTTATGTAATGAATATCAAACTCTAAGTATGTACAAACATATTTGCAAACATATTTTTGGAGTTTGTGTTAAAGGATCATATCAGTTTTTTAAACAAATCACAAGTACCATTGACCTTTTGAGACTTTAAGTTTTAAACAAATTTACCTAGATTGTCGAATGTTTGTCCTCTTAAACTTCAACAAATTTCTCAATTGTTCCAAGATACGTTATTAGAATAATGAAACTTGACTTAACTATGGTTCCCATCTCATAGATATACTCTCGTATCAAGATTTCCTATATTTCATCTTACAGGTGATATAGCGTAATTGATATCTGTATCTGGGTTGTGCAAGACATTGAGAGCTCAGGTTAGTACCATCGTACCGACAGAGAGAGAAGGCTCGACTTATAAGGTAGTCTTCCAAAATGGAATCTTTTTGTACTGCAATTGTAGTATCTTTCAATATTTTCAATTGAATGTAGTTTTGGGGTTTTTTAGCAAAAGCATTATAGAAGTTCTAGGCTATTGCTTCCGCAAAGAAGAACTTGTATAATACCTCGATTTCAATCATCTATAAAGACCTCGTATCTCAGAATAAGGCAATCACTCAAACGAAATTCGAAGTGCTAAGTCCATTATCCGAGAGATGTTAATCCACAAGTTTAAGCATTTGTAAAATTTAATTTATATCCCGGAAAAATTTACTGAACGTGTAAAGCCTACCGACACATCCACAATAAGACTTGTTTATCACTTTTAAAACTTTACAATTCTTTAGCATACTGTGATAGTCCACTGAAGTACTATCATTTCCTTTATGACACAAAACTCTTTTTGTCTTTTTCAATGTTTTTGAACTTTTTGCAATTAATATGTTTTTGGATTTTCTAAAAAAAAAATTTCCCCATAAAATTCAAAAACATATTGTTGGAATTTTTGATTTATAAAAACATTGACCAACCAATGAGAATCACTTCAATTCTCCATCCATTACGTTTCACAATTTTTCTTTTAAGCGCTCCCCCCTCATGATAACAAAAACCTTGACACTTTTAAGTTTATAACAATTTACTAAACATGAGTTTTGTCTTATTCAACAATGGGGTTCTATGAAAATTTTCAAATTTTTCTTCAAAAAATTTGTAAAAGTTTTCAAGTAAACGTTATTAGAACATGTTTTCGAAAAATTTTCTCCAAAAATTTTTCAAAAATTGTAAAATAAACATTATTTAAAATGTAATGAGGCCTTTATATAGAACTTGGTAACCCGGCCCGTCTTCAATGTGTGCCGCGAAACTGTATTCTCAGTAATTTGCTTTCAATTCAGAAGTTCCTGCACAAAAATTCAAACAATTAGTTTAACAGAGACACCCAAGCCTTTGCAGTCTTAGGCTTTGTTTCTTCAACCTTAATTTTGATTTTCTTTACACAATCAGGTTTATTTTGGACTTTCTCAAGTTTCAGAAAGTCCTCTAACCTTTCAATTTTCACTGATTGTATAACTTCTTTTTCTTTTACCAACCATGATTGATTTTTCGTTAAAGCTTTCTTGAAATACAATGTAGAAACTTTTTATTCATTACTATTCGAGGATTCACCAGTTTCAAAATTTGAAAACTTAGTAATAACTGGTTTCACCTTGTTTGTAGTTTCTGTACATTGTTTCAAAACCTGAGTTGGTACTCCAGAATTTTTGTTATCAATATGAGTAGGTTTAGGATTAATTTGAAAACATTTTCTAGCAATGTGTCGAGTTACTCCACATTTATGACACTTCCTGTTCTCATAATCATTTTTAGCAAACCATACACTCAAATCATAACACTGACTTGACGTGTGGTAGCCATCTTTCCTGCTTCTTCTGTACCTTTGATTTGACGTTGAAGCACTGTGGTCCGACCTACACCACTTATTTTTAGATTTTTGTGAATTTTTATAATGATTGAATGATCGTACCGATGAGCTTTTATTTTTCTTTTGAAAATTTTCAGAATTTTTTGAAACTTTCGTTTTCTTTTTGTTTTTGTTCTCCATTCTGCTTAGAAGGTTTATGCGTTGAACATTCACCTTTCTCAGTAGATTGTAGAACAGTTTCTTGAAAATTTTCTTTTAGTTTTAAAAATATTTCATGTTTATCTTTTTTAGCTCTTTCACCATCGGTATCATCATCACAATTCTCAATTATGACATTGTCATAATTTGTGACTTTATCACTTATTGGAATTTCTTTTTTATTTTCATTGATTGGTTTTGGACACCTCTGATCTAGAATCAATGACGAGGTCACAAAACCTTTCAATTTCTTTTCTAAATCAACAGCTTTATTTCTCATTTTCAAGTTGATTTATTTTCTCAAGATGAGAATTTATTGCTTTTTGATTTTCAGTACTAATATTTTCAAAAACAAATTTTTATTTTTAAAAATTTTTATTTTATTTTCAAAATGCTTTTCATTTTCTTTTAATTTTTTATTTTCTAATGTCAAACTTTCCAAATCTTTCAAAAATTTAACATTAATAGATCTGGATTGTTGACAATTTGAGCACACAGATTTCAGAACTTGAAACCTCATTTGTAGATGTACTTGAAACTTGTGCTTCACAGTTCTTAGCTACTATACTCCATTCTCTCTTTAACTGATCATCTGAACTTTGCTTACTGACAAGATCAGACTTCTTTAGTAATTCCACTTCATATCCCTCTAATATGTCAATGAAGGTAGAAAGCATGAACTGTTCCCAACTTGGACTTTCCTTTAGTAAAATTAAGTATTGTCCATTCACCCTCCGGAAGTACATCAGCCAACTTGTCAATGTACTCTCTTTCTGTTTTAAGAAGATCATGTTTTGTCATCTGAATCTTCAACTGACAAAAGCATTTTATCATTTGTTTCATTGATTCGCCTTTGATCATTGTGAAGATGTTAAACTCTTTCATGATTAGAGTCTTCTTGCTCTTGATCATCTCAGCATACTCCAGATATTTAGCACGCAGAGCATTCCACAGCTTTTGTGACATATCACATTCTGGTAGCAAAATCAAGATATCTTCAGTTATCGATTGCTGTAACAAACTGATCATCTTCTTCTCATGGACATATGCATTATTCTGTTCTGGTGTAAACTTTGATACTGCGAGAATAGCTCCATGTTTATCAACTGGCCATTTAAATCCAGTTTTAAAGGCAACCCAAACGTGGAAGAAACTTATTTATACCCTGTTCTCGAATTTTCCTTTCCAGGCTTCATACTCATCTATACTCCTCAACATTGGCGGCTTTATGGACCCCATTTCGTTTTCCAAACTAATCTGTCGTTCAAAAACAATTGAAAAATGATTAGCAAACAAACAATTTTAGTAAAATTTGACTTTTCAATCGACAATTTTAACGTATCGGTTTGCTAAAAAAGTTAATTTTTTTCGGAAAACTGTTTTTATCAGATTAGAGCTTTAAACTCGTCTCGTCGATACGAATCTAACGATATATAATGTCCGAGACGTTTTTCGTGATTTTCATGCCTTTTTTTAGAAACCTTGGACAAGTTCGGATGAACTTGTCACAGCTTGTGAAAATCAGCTACTTAACAAGTTCGAGCGAACTTGTTTAAACTTTTCAGAAAATTTCACTTTAAAACAAGTTCAGGCGAACTTGTGTAGAATTTCAAGAGAATTATCAAGTTCGCGGGCGAACTTGTAATAATTTTCAACAAGATTTAATCAAGTTCGGGCAAACTTGATGAAAATTGAGGAAATATTATGTAAGTTCGAGCGGACTTGTGTAAAATCTATAAAAACCAGTCAAGTTCGGGCGAACTTGATGAAAAATTGTGAGTTTTTCAATCAAGTTAGAGCAAACTTGATGTCAAGTTCGACCAAATTAAGTTTGTAAAACATGATTTTTTTTCAAATTTTCGACATGAATTCGTTTATTTTAAGCTCTGATCTTTTCAAGGGTTTTACAATTATTGATTTTACGTATTATACTTGAAAATCAGTCCATTTTGTCCGTGAAATGTCCAAGAAAGTTTAAAAAGAATGAAATGAGTAGAAGATGAGATGTTCTATGTACAATGTCTTCAAATTAGGCCAATCCTGCTCTGATACCAATTGTAGGTCCGTTGTACGGATCGGTCGGGTCCTAATTTGGCAAAGCTAAGGTAAACGTGTGGAATCCGTTTGCATAGGCGACATTGGATACTAGTTTGTTACTGATTAATCACTGTTTCATTGATGAGTAAACGTTATAAATCCTGGAAACACTTGGACAGAGCTTCGCCTCTGTCGTGACAAAATCTCTGAATCATACAAATGAGAGCTTAGCACACATATTTATAGTGTGACAAGTTCGCTCCAAAGGTGTTATGGTCAAGTTCGGGCGAACTTGATCATTCACCTTACAAGTTCGGGCGAACTTGTCTTATATCATACATAAAGTTAACTTTTCGCTCTCAAACACAGACTCTACGTAATACGATGACGTAGGCAACAGACATATGCATCAACAGGTAGCAACTTCTAGAAGAAACTCGATCGACCCTTTGATCTTCTTACCAATCCTCTTGTTAGTCTTGATCTTCCCGCTTGTTTCTTCCTTGCCAACTCAAACCTTAGGCAAACCCAAACACGCTTAACATGAAAAATATCCCTTTATTAAACCAACTCGTTCAACCCAAAGACTTTGAACATTACTAGTCCAAATCAACACTAAGTATCAACCTCCTTGTCAATTGAAATCATACGCAAACCAATTAGTCTTACTGTGGAAATATTTAAAGTAAGTTATAATATTAGTAGGTATCAAGTTTTATTTGATAGTTATGGTTGAAAACCATACTATGCGCAAAAAAAGTGTTTCGATCGCTAAATAGCGACATTTGCGATCTTTAGTCAAAACCTTGGTTATAAACTGATTTTATACTTCAAAATATTTTAATTATGATATTATATCAGTAGGTAATGAGTTTGATAGGATAAATTATGTTTAAAACCATTTTAGGTGTCGAAAGGGTACTTTGGTAATTTTAAAACATAATTTACGATCTTATATAAAAACTCAGTTTATGATCAGTTTTATAACATCATAATATGTTAACATATCAGTATGTAATCCATTTGCAAATTCATTAATGTTTAAAACCTTATTTTTAACAAAAAGGGCCATATGGTCAAAGTATAGCACATTAACGGAAACTTGTATAAAACTCATATTACTATTATGATCATGTAATATAACCTCAGAGGGTTATGCTACATAATAATATGATCATAATGGAACCTTAAAACAGTAGGAAACTAATCTAATTCGGACCAGAATCGAAAGTCAAAGCAAAAGTCAAACTTCACGACTTTCGGTTGCGAACCGACTAGAATTGGTATTGACGAGCCGAACTTGTTTACACATGTTCTAATAATTATTACCAAGTTATTAAAGTGTTAAAACATATTTTATAATAACTATTACCAAGTTATTAAATGTTAAAACATATTTTATAACAAATATATTAAAGATTATGATTATTTTCAAAACTGACCCGTTTTACTTTTTAAAGCATTAAACTTTGACCCGTCAATTGACCTAGTAAACGTGATTTTCATGAGGTGCCCTTTTGAGGGATTAACACCTACCTAATTACGATCACGTAGCCATGTTCATCTCGAACAATGGCTGGACCATAAAGGTCTAAACCGAAAGTCAAAGCTTTTATAAAAATGCATGACTTTTGGCTTAAAAGCCTATAAAACAACAATGCAAAGGAAAAGGAACACTTACAAGTGATCCTTAGGAATATTAGAACTCAGAGGATGTTCCTTTATGACCAGGAACTTCCAAGTTAGAGAGTAGAGAAGATCAAGAAGGAATGAGTAAAGAAATGAGCAAGATTAGGTTGCTATTTATAGTTGAAGAGGATTAAGGAGGAGCTTCCAGGTGTTAAGAGAGGTTATGAGAAGCCTACAAGTGTCTTAGAACGTGGCATAGCAGTTTGGGAGTCCATGGTTTCAAAATGAATGGGTTTTTGGCAGCTTGGAGTGGCCTCCAAGAATTTTGTCGCTGGCACTCCTCTCGCGCAACGCGAAAGGATGTCGAGGGTCTGTCGCGTGGCGCGAGAGACCCTGGTATCTTTAAAATTTTGACATTTTCACCCCCCTGACTTTTAAACTCCCATGTGTTACCACATTAAGCATAATTAGTCCTCCA
Organism: Scalesia atractyloides; assembly: GCA_947069175.1. Classification (NCBI taxonomy): domain Eukaryota; kingdom Viridiplantae; phylum Streptophyta; class Magnoliopsida; order Asterales; family Asteraceae; genus Scalesia; species Scalesia atractyloides. The sequence continues at coordinate 90,399,233 of CAMTDV010000024.1, forward strand.
AAGCCAATATTTGGCATACTCGGGAATATAACCGAACATCGTTAAGCTCCCGGTTCGTTAAAGGGTCACTCAGAGGCATAGTTTCAGCATGTTGACTGTAACATCCGTCGAAAACGGATTTACCAAACCCGCTCCATTTATCAACCGAACAGTCAGTCAAAATTTTCGTTGCGAATTAAATGCCCAAAATATTTTTAAACGATCCGTCATCAATTATTATATGGGAATATATATTTAGTTTTTGAAAAACAGTCAAAAATCGCAAAATAAAAATGAATTGTCTCTGCTGGGTTTCGAACCCGGGTCTGTACCGAGTCAGTTCAACGATTGATCACCGCACACACAAACCACTGCGCCACATGTTCCGTTTGTTAATTAGTAGAATCATTTAATTCATAAAATGACTTTACGAATTCAAAACCGGCGCCCAATCAGTTCAGTCGTCGGAATCCCGGAATTTTCGCGAGTCTTAACTACGATTTACGTTATAACGTAAACTATTAACCAGATATCGGTTATAACCGATGTTTGAAGTCCGCGACACTTTTCAAAACCGCCGGAAAACTTAAACTGATGAATACAGTTCAAAATCAGACCAAATACATCTCGTTTTCTCCTATAAATTGACCCACAACCGACGACAAACACTTTCGCTCAAAAATCATACCTTTTCTCGGCGAAATTTCACTCGCCGGAATAAACCTGTTTTTCGCCGGAAAACCGAGTTTTAATCCCTGAGCTTTACTGAACCCCCTAAACCTTTACCGAAGTCACCCTTACCTTTTCCAAGCTTTCCGGAGACTAGCTGCTATACGGAACACGTCGCCGGAGGTGAATTCTGTCGCCGGAGTTCTGCCGGAAAACAGAGAGTCCTGTCGGTATACTTTCTCCGCCCAGTTTTCTTTTCCGTTTCACTTTTATCTTACCTTAATCGACTGTAACACACTATCAAACCGATAAAAACTTTGAACCCGTCGTTTTCTGAATTCTGGTTCAACCTTGATGAAGAAGACGATGTATCTCGTTATATTATAAGTATAATTAAAATCATGAAATTAATCGGGTTAGACACACAGTCCAGCGGTGGACTGTGTGCACATAAAACGTTAGTAATGCAAAGGTCTCGAGTTCGATTCCCGTCTCACACACGCTGCCTTAATAAAAATCCATTTTTGTTTACTGAACCGGAGTCGCCTTAGATATATGTTTAGTATATTAATAACTGGAATAATAACCAAGTTAGACACACAGTCCAGCGGTGGACTGTGTGTTTGTTTATATCGCTGGTCACGAGTTCGAGTCCGGTCTTCAGCACCGACTCGGACCATTATCTCTTCTTTTAATTAAGGCAGAAAAGGAAATAAATAATTTGTCTTTAAGTATAATAAAAATCAAGTTATATAACATGTTAAACACACAGTCCAGCGGTGGACTGTGTGTTAGATTAACCCACAGGTCCCGGGTTCGAGACCTGTGGAGTGCAAGGCCGGTTCGTTTAAACTGTTTTTAGAATAAAAATGATTTTCTGTAAATTCTAATTAATGTATATATGAAATTAAAATCGGATATATAACGGGTTAGACACGTAGCTCAGTTGGTAGAGCTGCGTGCACGCGTACGAGAGGTCTCGGGTTCGAGCCTCACTCAGCGCACCATAATCTGCCATTGAACCGGTCAACGGTCAGGTCAACGGTCAAAGGGTCAGTCAACGGTCAGAAAAAAAATAATAAAATATTTTTATTATTTTTATTTAATTATTTTAATTAAAAATCAATTATAAATACTTAAAAATAACATTTTTAAGATTAGAAAATAGCCTCAAACTCACAAAAATGCACCCAACCATCCTACTAAAATAGTTTAATACAATCCGTTTACTTACCAAACCATAATGCAATTTATCTAGGTTAAATCTCACTCGTGGTTAAAACCACTTCGCGTGCATTCAACGTCATCAACCGAACGCACCCACTGTGAGTGAATCTTACAATTCCCCCTTTTAAATTACACGTTTTGGGGTGTGTCATGTGTTATGAAATTAATTAATTTATTTATTTAAACTTGTGCCATACCACATCATGACTTAAACTTAGATTGTTTTTATTGTTGTGATTCACTTATTGCCATTTGTCAAGTCATATGAAACTCATACATTAAGCCCATCAGTTCCTCGTGGGAGACGAGTAGAACATCGCGTGCTTCACATCAAATTCATTATTATTCATGTGTGTATCATTGAGTTTATATTGTTTGTGGTTGTGTTATTCATATTATCATGTTTATGCAATTCATTCATCAGGCCCCTCAGTTCCTCGTGAGATACGAGTTGAGCATCGCGTGCCTTTAATTGTTCCATTATTATTCATGAGTGTTTCATTTAACATATTATGATTGTTGATCAAGTTACATCTAATTTTACTCATGTTTGGTTGTGCACATATTTCATAACCAATTTAAATAAATTGTTCAAATGTTTTCCATAGGATTCACTCGCCAACATTATGTTGACCCAAAAACCTTTTTACACATGATACAGGTGAACAGGTTGAAGCAAGGAAAACATAGGATATGCCTTAGAAGAGAACAAAGAAGTTTAGATTGTAGTTAGATCATGTTGTAGCAATCATTGTAAATTTCCATTTAAATTGTATTAATGAATATGAAACGTTTAATAAATGTCATGAGCTTTGATGATAACCCAATCATGCCCCGATCACCTTATCCGCTGCGGGTCGGGGTGTGACAGATTGGTATCAGAGCCATGACTATAGGGATATAGGATAGGTTATTAGACCCTTAGAGCCTATACTATAGTCTGCCTAAATTTTAAATTGATTAGGTGGTTACATACAAACTTGTGATATTTATTTGTTTCATATTTGATTACATTTCAGTCAAACATACATGCTCATATACATATTCATTATACATATATACATTATACATATATCGATGTTCATGAATTCAATTTATTTTCATATTCTCATTATCCAAAGATTTTGTGCAAATTTTCAAATCTCATCAAAGTAAGTTCTGCGACGGGCATGTAGTAACTGGAAGGGTACGAGTACCGGTAGTCGGAACGTCCTGTCTAGGCTGGCATTCGTATAAATCCAATATAACGGACCAGTTTGCCTACCTGGGGACCAACGATGAGAGTACGAAGGACCTATTAGGCCAAAGCATGCCACACCAAACGTCGTTCGAACTAACCCTACTTTGAGGTGTCACCGTGTCTACACCTGGACACATTCCGAACATCACACGTTGTATACATATTTCTCGATTTTCTCCGGGTTTTTGTGTACGCAACCAGGCAGAAACCGTGCGAACCATATGAAAAACCGGTATTCATGGGGGCCCACATGATTACACAGGTAAAGTATGGCGGCATGACGGGCCTAACAGCGAGCAAAGCCCAAGACATCCTATGGATGTAGTATTTTTGTATAATTATTTTATAAATGATCATTCTTGAATGCGACCCATGATCCCAAAAGCATCCAACTCATACTCTTGTCATGTATTCATTGTAGATGTCTTCTAACCTCGCCCGTAGGAAGACGAGAGCAAGAAAAGCCCGCGAACGCATGGCTACCTTAATCGCTCAACAAATGGCTGCCGTAATACCCAACATTGTAATCCAAGTTCAACAAGCACTTACCAATAATCCTGTCAATCAAGCAAACCAAAACATTTTCAACTCTCCCCCAAATACCACTAAATGTACCTACAAGCATTTCAAATCATGCGACCCTCCGAAATACAAAGGGACTGAAGGTGTCACCGCACTCCTCCATTGGTTTGAAGAAATGGAGAATACTTTTCTAAATTGCGATTGCCCTGATGATCGCAAAGTGCGTTATGCTACCGGTCGACTATATGGGATAGCACTTACTTGGTGGAACACAGAGAAGGCCAAACGAGGTGTTGAAGATGCTATGTCCTTAACTTGGAACGAATTGAAGGAAATCATGACCAGACGATTTTGCCCAAGGAGCGAAATCAAGAAGCTTGAAGATGAATTTTATTCATTGAAGCAAATGGAAGGAGACCACATCACCTACAACAAAAGGTTCCTCGAATTACATCAAATGGTTCCCAACATGTTTACTCCCCTCTACCGTTTGATCGAGCACTACATTCGTGGTCTTCCGTCAAAGATTCAAGACCCTGTGATAAGTACCAAGCCTGCAACTTTGGAAGCAGCAATGGAGCTAGCAACAGAGCTCACCGAGAACCGAATCCGAAACAAAGACTTCGAGGAGGAGAAAAAGAAGGATAAAGAATCGACTGAAACCTCCGACTCCACTCAAACTGAATCCCCTTCTCACCCAATCCTAAGAGAAGAAGAGTCGGGCGACTTTTCGCTGCTACTCAACGAAATCAACCCGTTTTTCATGCCATACCCATCCGAGCTATCCCAATCACCCAAGTGGCACCCAACTCAGTTTACCCAAATAAGAAACCATATCTTGGACCTCACCCTCGATGCAACAACTGTTTTTATCACCATCCCCTTACTTTACCTTGCCGGCTATGTACAACTTGTGGACGCTATGGTCATGTGAACAATGTTTGTCGCACCTTTCAAGACCAAACCTTTTCCCCTACTCAAAACATGGCCCAAACTTATCACCAACCCCAATACCCCATGTTCCCATATGCGCGAGCCTGTTTCAATTGTGGCGACCCTACCCACCTTAGAAACACATGCCCTCAATTGGTTAACGTTATCAACACTCAAGCCCAATCAAACCCAGTTAACCAAGTAAACCAAGAAAACCCAACCGCTATGCCACCAATAAGAGGAAGAGTCTTCAATATCAACGCCAATCCTGTCGAAGATAATGACGGCCCAGATGAAGATACTCAGCTAGTCCTCTTCGCCGAAGATCCAGATTCAACTCCTATTGTTTAGTCTTGTGTTTTTCTTTATCACATGTGTAGACTGTTAGAGAAATTATTGGATATTATATATTATATATTGTTTTCAGTATATGCTTTTGCCGAGGCCGTAGCTCCCCATCCATCGAGGTTGAGTTTGATCCCCATTTTATTATGGGTTGATCAGGGCGTGCCCGCACGATCGGCTCCGTTTGTTTGAGCCTTGATCGGTTATTTATTTTACATTTCAATACATGCAATACGCTCGGCTCCGTTTGATTGAGCCTTGAGCGCACATTTCAATTTACATTTCCAGTTCATGCAATACGTTCGGCTCCGTTTGATTGAGCCTTGAGCGCACAGACAATTTCATTATCAGTATCTTATGGTTGTGGTGTTTGTAGTAGAGTCGCATCGAACTAACCATAACTTTCGGATAAAGTCAACGAAAATTTGACAAGGATATGGTGGATACGCCGATGGTACTTCCTATATATAAGTATTCTTGTCAAATGATCGGAGGCATTATCAGGCAGTTATGAGAGGTTCCATGCATAGGCTGATTGTGTGATGGTTGTTTAGATTAAGTTGTTCAATTTCAGTACATTCAATACGTTCGGCTCCGTTTGATTGAGCCTTGAGCGCACATACAATTTCATTCAATACGTTCGGCTCCGTTTGATTGAGCCTTGAGCGCACATCCATTTCATTTTCAGTACATGCAATACGATCGGCTCCGTTCGATTGAGCCTTGATCGCACAGATATATTTCATTTCAGTATTTTATGTTTGTTGTATTGATTGTAGAGTTATAGGACTAATCATAATTCACTGATAAAACCAATGAAAATTTGACAAGAATATGGTGGATACGCCGCTGGTACTTCCTATATATAAGTATTCTTGTCAAAGGATCAGAGGCATTATCGGACGGTTATGAGAAGTTCTATGTAGGATTTATTAGTTTCTTGGTAACCAATCATAACTTGTGGATAAAACTAATGAAAATTTGGCAAGAATATGGTGGATACGCCGCTGGTACTTCCTATATATAAGTATTCTTGCCAAAGGATCAGAGGCATTATCAGGCGGTTATGAGAAGTTCCATGTAGGATTTAGTATTGCCTTGGTTGGAATTTGTGTTACAATTATATCATCATGTTATTTAAAGAGATTGAATTGTGTTCCATTTCTACATAAACTAACCTCTCCATCATAATAAACGAGAGAGGAACGTCCATCGTTCAAACATATATGCTATCAGAATGTGGATTCAAATATTTGCTGTTGTGTTTATTCATGTTCAAATATTCGCTGATGTGTCTATTCATGTTCAAATATTTGCTGTTGTGTTTATTCATGTTCAAAATATTCGCTGATGTGTCTATTCATGTTCGAATATTTGCTGTTGTGTTTATTCATGTTCAAATATTTGCTGATGTGTTCATTCATGTTTGAATATTAGCTGTTGTGCTTACTTATGTTCAAACATCAGCTGTTGTGTTTTTTATGTCCCATGTAGATTGTAGTGTTAGAAGTTTTGCCTTAGGATATAACCATATTTTCCCAAACGTATCTAAACTCTTATGCATGATATCATTTTTTTTTAGCAAATCATTCCTGTTTATCAATACTCATACAGTAGGCAACAAAAAGCGATTCCTGAATAGGGTACTTAACCTTTCCACGGAACGTTACACGCCTCGAACAAAAAAACTTAAGCCCTTATTTTGCTAAGCATACAACTGTCAAACAAAACATCACCATCCTTTTAGTCAAAATATATTATTATTTAAATTTCGGGACGAAATTTCTAAAAAGCAGGGGATACTGTAACATCCGTCGAAAACGGATTTACCAAACCCGCTCCATTTATCAACCGAACAGTCAGTCAAAATTTTCGTTGCGAATTAAATGCCCAAAATATTTTTTAAACGATCCGTCATCAATTATTATATGGGAATATATATTTAGTTTTTGAAAAACAGTCAAAAATCGCAAAATAAAAATGAATTGTCTCTGCCGGGTTTCGAACCCGGGTCTGTACCGAGTCAGTTCAACGATTGATCACCGCACACACAAACCACTGCGCCACATGTTCCGTTTGTTAATTAGTAGAATCATTTAATTCATAAAATGACTTTACGAATTCAAAACCGGCGCCCAATCAGTTCAGTCGTCGGAATCCCGGAATTTTCGCGAGTCTTAACTACGATTTACGTTATAACGTAAACTATTAACCAGATATCGGTTATAACCGATGTTTGAAGTCCGCGACACTTTTCAAAACCGCCGGAAAACTTAAACTGATGAATACAGTTCAAAATCAGACCAAATACATCTCGTTTTCTCCTATAAATTGACCCACAACCGACGACAAACACTTTCGCTCAAAAATCACACCTTTTCTCGGCGAAATTTCACTCGCCGGAATAAACCTGTTTTTCGCCGGAAAACCGAGTTTTAATCCCTGAGCTTTACTGAACCCCCTAAACCTTTACCGAAGTCACCCTTACCTTTTCCAAGCTTTCCGGAGACTAGCTGCTATACGGAACACGTCGCCGGAGGTGAATTCTGTCGCCGGAGTTCTGCCGGAAAACAGAGAGTCCTGTCGGTATACTTTCTCCGCCCAGTTTTCTTTTCCGTTTCACTTTTATCTTACCTTAATCGACTGTAACACACTATCAAACCGATAAAAACTTTGAACCCGTCGTTTTCTGAATTCTGGTTCAACCTTGATGAAGAAGACGATGTATCTCGTTATATTATAAGTATAATTAAAATCATGAAATTAATCGGGTTAGACACACAGTCCAGCGGTGGACTGTGTGCACATAAAACGTTAGTAATGCAAAGGTCTCGAGTTCGATTCCCGTCTCACACACGCTGCCTTAATAAAAATCCATTTTTGTTTACTGAACCGGAGTCGCCTTAGATATATGTTTAGTATATTAATAACTGGAATAATAACCAAGTTAGACACACAGTCCAGCGGTGGACTGTGTGTTTGTTTATATCGCTGGTCACGAGTTCGAGTCCGGTCTTCAGCACCGACTCGGACCATTATCTCTTCTTTTAATTAAGGCAGAAAAGGAAATAAATAATTTGTCTTTAAGTATAATAAAAATCAAGTTATATAACATGTTAAACACACAGTCCAGCGGTGGACTGTGTGTTAGATTAACCCACAGGTCCCGGGTTCGAGACCTGTGGAGTGCAAGGCCGGTTCGTTTAAACTGTTTTTAGAATAAAAATGATTTTCTGTAAATTCTAATTAATGTATATATGAAATTAAAATCGGATATATAACGGGTTAGACACGTAGCTCAGTTGGTAGAGCTGCGTGCACGCGTACGAGAGGTCTCGGGTTCGAGCCTCACTCAGCGCACCATAATCTGCCATTGAACCGGTCAACGGTCAGGTCAACGGTCAAAGGGTCAGTCAACGGTCAGAAAAAAAATAATAAAATATTTTTATTATTTTTATTTAATTATTTTAATTAAAAATCAATTATAAATACTTAAAAATAACATTTTTAAGATTAGAAAATAGCCTCAAACTCACAAAAATGCACCCAACCATCCTACTAAAATAGTTTAATACAATCCGTTTACTTACCAAACCATAATGCAATTTATCTAGGTTAAATCTCACTCGTGGTTAAAACCACTTCGCGTGCATTCAACGTCATCAACCGAACGCACCCACTGTGAGTGAATCTTACAATTCCCCCTTTTAAATTACACGTTTTGGGGTGTGTCATGTGTTATGAAATTAATTAATTTATTTATTTAAACTTGTGCCATACCACATCATGACTTAAACTTAGATTGTTTTTATTGTTGTGATTCACTTATTGCCATTTGTCAAGTCATATGAAACTCATACATTAAGCCCATCAGTTCCTCGTGGGAGACGAGTAGAACATCGCGTGCTTCACATCAAATTCATTATTATTCATGTGTGTATCATTGAGTTTATATTGTTTGTGGTTGTGTTATTCATATTATCATGTTTATGCAATTCATTCATCAGGCCCCTCAGTTCCTCGTGAGATACGAGTTGAGCATCGCGTGCCTTTAATTGTTCCATTATTATTCATGAGTGTTTCATTTAACATATTATGATTGTTGATCAAGTTACATCTAATTTTACTCATGTTTGGTTGTGCACATATTTCATAACCAATTTAAATAAATTGTTCAAATGTTTTCCATAGGATTCACTCGCCAACATTATGTTGACCCAAAAACCTTTTTACACATGATACAGGTGAACAGGTTGAAGCAAGGAAAACATAGGATATGCCTTAGAAGAGAACAAAGAAGTTTAGATTGTAGTTAGATCATGTTGTAGCAATCATTGTAAATTTCCATTTAAATTGTATTAATGAATATGAAACGTTTAATAAATGTCATGAGCTTTGATGATAACCCAATCATGCCCCGATCACCTTATCCGCTGCGGGTCGGGGTGTGACATTGACACCTTTAGTCCTTCCACATTCATACTTTCGTATAAATTCACGAATGGTCCCTCTCGTCCAACAAGTGGCTCATTTGAGAGTATGGACACGTGTCAGTACATTACTGGACACATATTTACAAGGTGTTACACGAGTGCTGAACATCTCGATGCATATCCTTGAGCTTCGCCATGAACTCCACGTCTCTATTACCGCACTCTATATTACTGATGACACACAGGTCACGAACGGAATTCGAAGGCATCGCCATCAGGTTTCTGGAAACCTGGTCTCTTGTGAACAGGCCAAGGTGTCGTCCATCAAAACACCTCTTCAGCTCTCGAAGAGTAGCTCTATCCGCATAGACTTTCTCCTCAAGTTGCTTGATAAAGCGCTGCTTTAAATCATAAGACTGTGCAACATGGTATGATGGCATTTTATGTTATTACTAAACTGATATGAAAGAAGTGTATGTTGGTAGTAAAACGTGATGGAAAACATGTGAATTGGCAATGATATTATATAGTGAAATATGTAACAGCCCAAAGGTCAGATTTAAATGCAAGCATTAAATAAAAATCTCCATTTAAATTCCTTGTACATCTAATAATTTAGGAGGAAAACATGTACATTTAATTTAAACATGTGCATTTATATTTAAAAACAAGGTGCATTTAATGTAAAACCTTTCAAAAATAAGTTTACATTGGAAAGCTAATAAAATTAAATAGTAAGAAACCCAAAGGACAAAATTTAAACCTTAATAAAAACATGTTATAAATACAAATAACCTCTTCATTTACCACAAGGCCCATTTTAAACACTATAAAAGACTGATGATTATTTTAATTGAAAACATAAGCAATTCACTTTTAAAAAATTGTTAGTCAAAAAACAAACCAAAACCAACACCACCAACAATACTCTAGATGGCAAACAGAAGCTTCTACCATTGAGAAGACACCAACGTTGTTAAAACGCAATTCTCTCTATGGTCACTCAAAGTAAATAGAGCAGATGAAGAACTAAACAGAAAACTCGGCATCACCAGTGAAAACAGTTACAAGCAAACCTGCAGCAACATCGGATTGCTTGATGAAATCCTCCACTCTCCTCCATCAGACTTTAAGAACAATGCTGAAGACTTTATCACAGAACTCCTAAAACAGGATCAGAAGATCTGCAACATGCTAGCCGATCTACAAAAAAAAAGAATGAAATTGCGTGGAAGAAAGCGAGAGTCTTCAAAATCCTAGGAAGTGTTAACTGTAGCGTGTAATATTTTATGAATATTCTTAAATTTGAGTATCTAATCTTCCTTTATATTTAATAAAATAATATCCATATTAACATATTCTTAAATTTGAGTGTTAATAAAAATATTATATATTTACAACTGTTATTATAATAAAATTATATGGAACTTTTTTACATTCATAAACGTATAGTAAACAAATTAATAGTGCCATTTTGGCTATACTTCCAAATTAACCTTTCATTCATGAACATATAGTGAACAAATTAATAGTGCCATCTGAAGTAACACTGTCAGTGGCAATAGTAGTTCCAAGATGCAATTAGGAGCAAAAAAAACACCTTTAAATCAACTTCAGTTCATAAAAAGTAATTAAATTTTTAAACAGTTTAACAAACTTACTTCCTATAAAACAATAGCATACATTAAAGCAATTAGACGATTTCGATTAAACTCACGACCAGTGGAATCCACAGCAACATATCTAATTCAAACACAATCGCTGACAAAATTAAGTAATACCACAGAAATTCTGCATAAAGGAAGTATTAGAAGATCGATAACCTATCAACAGCTGTGTCTAATATTATCCCTAAATCAGGTCTATCATATGCCACTGACCAACTGTGTCACACCCGACCCGCAGCGGAAAAAGGTGATCGGGGCATGATTGGGTTTTCATCAAAGCTCATGACGTTTATTATAATGTTTCATATTTATTATTTCTTTTTAAAGGAGAATCATTACAATCAATCATACTAATACAACATGTTCTATACATTTTTCAAGACTTCATTATTTTTCTTCTAAGGCAATTTCCTATGTGTTCCTTGCTTCAACCTGTCCACCTGTATCATGTGTAAAAATGGTTTTTGGGTCAACAAAAAGTTGGCGAGTGAATCCTATGAAAACATTTAAACGTGTTTATTGTATCGATTATAAAATAAAGTGCATAACCAGATATGAGTAAACGTAAATTTAAATTAAATCACAAATCACATAATATTAATTAATACACACGCACAAACCAAATGTTTGTTTTTGAGGCGCGCGTTGTTCAACTCGTCTCCCACGAGGAACTGATGGGCCTAATGAATGATTTTGAGGCATGCGTTGTTCAACGAACTGATGGGCCTAATGAATGTTTTTGAGGCACGCGTTGTTCAACTCGTCTCCCACGAGGAACTGATGGGCCTAATGAATAATTTGCACACAACTTGACAATATGTAACACATCACAACAAACAATATTTACAATCTAAGTTTAGATCATATAATGGTATAGCACGAGTTTGGATAAGCGAATTAATTTAAGCGACACATGATACACCCCAAAACATGAATAGAAAGGGGAATTTGTAAGAATTCACTCACATTGGGTGCGTTCTTTTGATGTTGTTGGATGCGCACGAGTTTTGGGATTTGATCGACGAGGAAGAACTAACCTAAAATATTAACGAAATGGTTCGGTAAATAATTGGATTTTATTGGAGACTAATACTTTTAATTAACAATTTTAATAGGATTTTTAGATTTACTTTTGTGAGTTTAAGGTTGTTTTCTAACTTTAAAAATATTATTTTTAAGTATTTTTAATTGCTTTTTAAATTAAATAAATAAATAAATAATAAAAAAAAATTTTACTTTTGTTGACCGTTGACCGTGACCGGACTGTTGACCGGTCGGACTGTGGTTGAGTGTGCACTGAGTGAGGTTCGAACCCGAGACCTCTCGTACGCGTGCACGCAGCTCTACCAACTGAGCTACGTGTCTAACCCGAAATATTCTCTGTTTTAATTATATATATACTAATTAATTTTATTCAGAATTCTATTTAATTTAAAAAGGTTTTTAAATCATTGAACCGGTGTGAGGGCCTGGACTCGAACCCGCGTCCATAGCCTTATATTGCACACAACCCGACCAACTGAGCTGTGTGATTAACCCGAATGATATGCGATTTTAATTACATTTATATACTATCTGCGCCTTAATATATATCAGTATTAAAAATGGTTGGAAATTTGTAAGAACCGGGCAGCGTGTTAGGACTCGAACTCGGGACCATGATATTAAATTTGCACACTGGTGTCTAACCCGGTATAATATTCAGTTTTAATTAAACTTATACACATATCGCCTTCGTCTTCTTCATCTATAAAGACACAGAACCAGATGCCCGACTGTTTTTGTTTAATTCGATTTATCGAAACTTATAATTGATTAGAAAGTATTAGATCATGAGATTAAAGAACAGAATTGTACCAAACAGGATGTTTTTCTCAGAACTCCGGCAAGGGTCGTCGGCTCTGATTTGTGAATTCCGTCTGAGCGGATCAATTAACAGTTTTGATCAATGAGTAGTGAAATTAAGTGACTAAACAAGAGATATCAGGGGGTTTAGATGATTGTACCGATTTACAGTGTGATTTCAGATTTTCCATAGATTTTCCGGCGAGTGCAGAATTTCCGGCAACGTCGTCTGGAACCGATTCTGGTTGAAGGATTGAAGTTAGTATATGTCTAACAATGGATTGAAAACGAAAGAGTCGAGAAATTTACCGATTTGGTGTAAGTCTCGGTTTTCCGGTGAAAGTCCGACGAAAGAAGAATGTCTCCGGCGAGTGCTAAGACTTCGAGAAATGGTGCGATTTTGAGCGAAAAGATTACTAGGGACTTGGGTGAGTATTTATAAGGAAGAAACAGAATGAATCGAGTCCGAATTTGATCTTGATTCGTGGTCAATATTTATCCGGCGGTTACGCTTGAATTGGGGGATTAGACATCGGTTATAACCGATGCTGAAGTTAATTCACGCGTTTAGTCAAAGGGAACGGTCGAAATTTAGCGAAATCGTCGGTATTTCCGGCGACTGCGGATTGGGCGCGTTGATTACTGAATTTGATTTCGTGTTTTATTATAAGTATTAATTGTTTCATTATATTGACAAAAGACAGCGTGTGGCGGAGTGGTGTTGTGGTTGTTTGGTGACCCGGCTGACCCGGGTTCGAAACCCGGCAGCCTCAAATATTTTTATTCTCTTATTTTTTATGATTTATTAATTATGTTTTAAAATTCTAACAATATTTATTAATTATGTATCGTTTAAAATTAAAATAACCAATATATACGCGACGAAAATTATGACTGACTATTCGGTTAATAAACGAAGCGGGTTTTGGAAACCCGTTTTTTGACGGATGTTACAAACTGTTGGATTAACCTCTAAAGAACCATGATACTTGATCTAAAAAAATAATGTGCAAAATAAAGTTTGAACTTACAATATACAAATGACATGTTACTTTAAAAAAAAGAGATAAAAGTGTGAATTTACTGGTGGTGGTGGAAGAACTCGAGCATCAATGGAAATGAATTGCTCTCTCACTCGCATGCCAAATTCATTGTTCACAAGAGCATCGTCGTTATACTTGTTACTCTGCATGGTCTAAACAACACCAACCAACCAGCAAAGCCGTAAGTAACTATATTGTTAATAACGGATACATAAAAATATACTATAAACAGATACATAAAAAGAGAAATTAGTCGATTAAAACTCACATGTTCCACAAAAACACACTCGCGATCAACTAATTCGCACGGAAATCAACAAATCTGGTGTTAATAAATTATCAATCTAACCTTGCAGTCTTGGAATCTATGGTAATGCTATCTAGCCATTTAACGATCTCCAAAACCAGAGTCCATAAATAAAAGTATTATATATTTACGACTCATTTCCGAAGTCGACGCTATATATATAAAAATATTATATATATTCACTTCTTCCACAAGATCCGCATACGCTCCAAGCAAATTATTTACCTAACAAAAATTATATAAACTTACTAAACTTATCATATACAAAATAACAGATAAAGAGAATATATATAAACAACAAAAAGGTTTAGCTAATGCATATCATATACATATACTTACCAGCAGTTGTATACAAAAATGTTTAGCTAATGCATATCATATACAAAAAGGAAAATGAAGGATTAAAAATACCTTGAACATGCGAAAGTTGAACTTGTGCATCATTCTGTAACAACACTGAAGTACTTGTTTCAACATTTTTGTTTCTATAAACTCCTTTATATAAGCATCCTACAACATAGGTCATACAAAAACATGTCGTCTCCGTAGCTGTAAATGTTCATCAAATCTGAACCTGAACCTGTAGTTATGGACGATGCTCGTTACGGACGACTCGGACGATAAAATAAATATTATATATTTACGACTCGTTACGGAGTCGACGCTAGTTACGGACGACGCTCGTTACGGACGACGCTCGTTACGGACGACTCAGATAAAATAAAAATATTATACATTTACGACTCGTTATAGAGTCGACGCTAGTTACGGACGATGCTCGTTACGGACGACTCGGACGAAAAATAAAAATATTATATATTACGACTCGTTACGGACAACTCGGACGATAAAATAAAATATTATATATTTACGACTCGTCTCCGAAGTCGACGCTATATATATAAAAATATTATATATATATATTATATTTAGAATTCGTTACGAAGTCAACGCTAGTTACGGACGTACGCACGTTACAGATGACTCGGATGATAAAATAAACATATTATTTATTTACGACTCGTTACAGACGACTCGGACGATAAAATAAAAAATATTATATATTTACGACTCGTTTCTGAAGTCGACGCTATATATATATATATATAATACATATATAGGATAAGGATCCGTTAGGAACCACCCTTTATTGCGAGAACCACGAGAACCAATGTGAACACATGGCAAACTTGTAAATATATTATGTTTCTTATAACACGCGCACATCTTTGTTCATCTCACTGAACATAACGTTCAGCCGTAATAGGGGTTGACCACCGTTCGTGGCGGCATCGACGGTGGCATCCACGGCTACCGAATCGACATTAACACATCATCCCACCACCACAACGATAACTCCTCCAACGATAACTGCACCATCTTAGCGACATACTCCGATGATAACTCCATCACTGACATCGACATACTCCAATGATATAGATATGACATCTTCTAGACATCGACATACTCTAATTGATACAAATGTGGCATCTTCCAATTCATCACATGTCGATCCTCGTCCGTCTGTTGCCGCATTGCCCATCCATTTGCTACTATCTGCTACTGACAATCATAAATTTAGGTCTACATCAGTTGATAGTCAATTGATAGTCAGTTGAGATCTTTATGACACCATGGTGATAGATGATGGAGGAAAGAACGTTGGAGATACAGGTGGGGAGGGATCTGGAAAGATGGTGGTGGGTGAACATCAATCGATATCGTTTGAGGCATGTATAATAATGTTATTTTTAAAATTGCACATGTGCATAATGGTTGACAAAAGGTTGATAATCATGTTACTTGTAAAAAATGCACATGTGCATAATAGATAACAAAAGTCTTATGCACATTTTTCATAATAAGAATAGCAAGGAACATAAAGTTGAAGCACGTAATGAACAAAAAGTTGATGCACGTAGTGAACAGAAAGTTGTTGCACATGTGCATAATGGTTTGTTGTTATTATTGACGTATATCATACTTATTTTATTTATATTTGAAAAATACAGATCAGCAACAGTTGCAATTTATACGTTTTGAGACTAAATGTATTATATATCTGTATGTGTTTCACAGTTTACTATACGTTTTGAGACTAAAGGTATTATACATCTATACGTGTTTCATAGTTTACTCTTAAATGCTTCATTATTCCATTATAAATAAATCACTTTTTTCATTGTCATGCATACATTACGTGATCCTACACATGTGCATTATGTTGATAACACTTCGTAATCATCACAAATAAATGTTAACAAATAGTACATAACTATGCATATGTGCAACACATTAATAACACCCCATACTTATCTATAATACCTTATTAAGTAAACTGGGTTTTTTACCTTTTTGGTAATTTTACCATATGTACAAGTTTTGAAGCTACATGTGTAAATAAAGCAAACCATTTTAGAGGGGTAAAGTTGGATATTGTTTAAAGTTTTAAGACACTTTGAGGGTAATCTAGACATTTTATCCATGGAATTAAAGAAAGGGATTAGAAGAGACAAAGGATTCAATGTTTTTTTTAATGAAGGTGGATGGCTATATATCTATATCTATAATCACCTCTTCATGTTCTCGTAACCACCCCCTACTTCAATTCGGAGCGGTTTAATTTGGGGATAATATGAGATTTCCAAATTTAATGTGGTATTTGAAAGGCCTAATCCTTGTGATGCCAGAGGAAGAGGGAGACCGACTTATGCTTCGTCTCCACCTCCTTCATCAAAGCAGATGGAGAATGATGGTTCTGCTGATTGAGCTCTGCCATCTCAATTATCAAAGACCAGGTAGGTTGTTTTTGTTTCCCCCAGTGCGTTTCATCCCCTCTCGAAATCCTTTATCTACTTTGGTTACTCGATTGAATGTTTGGTGAATCATGATTTGTTTTGGTTTTCGAAATCAAGGTCTCTGATTGACCGGCATAATTTTTTATATTTGTCTCCTTTATTGTTTAGGGAACTATTAGAAAGAGGTAAATTCCATCATCCTTCCAAACCCCTGTACTTTTATTTGATTCGGTCTGGTTAAATGCTTTTTGTGCATTATCGCAAACCTCGCTCATCTATTAATGTCGATCAAGATAAAGAATCACGCATGATAAATACTTAATAAATATACGATTTCAGGTAATTCTCTTCTGTGTTCTATACATATAAATATTTTTTTATGCTTGTTTATGTTATATTTAGATCAAATTGTAGCTATGTTTGATGTTGATTTTGGTCTTGTTTCATCATCACGGATAAAATGTTGTCCTTGATTCGAAATAGTTCTTTAAATCTCCAATGTTGTTTCAGCTTGTGGTGGAATTCAGGTCAGCTACAGCTTCCGTAATCGAGCACGCATTACTGACACAACGTAGAATTATTCAGGTCATATCTTCACTCTAGAGTTGCGGTTTTGGAGGTGCATCTGACTTCTACTGCTCACTACGCAGAATTATTTGAAGTTTTCATCTTTTAGTTGAAACAATATACTCTTGGATGTTAATGCTTTTATGCTTTGCATACTCTTTTGAGGTTATAATTTGATGGTTATTTTGACGTGTTTGCAGGTTTCAGCGAATGTGCCCCCTTTTTTGGGCCTAAGGCCGCTTTTTACCCAGAAACCACGTTTTACTTTTAGTCTTGAGTAAATGGTGACAATGTATGGCACTAAAATCGGGTCCAAATGATAAAATAAATAAATATAAACGTAAAAAGGATAGGACCAGCAGTCTGATTTTGATCACCATGATTCAGTTATTCAAGATGTTTTAGTTGTAACTGTGAATTACAAGATGATGATATTTTGACTATCTATATTAATATCTTAGGATTTGCTGCTAAACATGGAGGATTATCCAAAGAGGTGATAGAAAAGGCGTTGGATGCACACTCAAACAACTTTTGTGAATTTAGTGAGAGAATGGTTCTTAACTTTTGCTTCAGATTGTCTATTGGAACAACTTAGTGACAATGTTGTTGTTGAACTTGTTCACAAATATCCAAGAAATGTAAGTTTTTTTTATGTAAGGATTTTAGACTTTTAAGTAAAGGCAGGGGAATGGGTGGGTTGAGTAACGGGTCAAAACAGATTCCTGTTAAAATGAGTAACTTTTTGTGTGTACTGAAACATGAAATAGATCGGGCTGGGTTGACCTGGAAAAAAAATTGGTTTTTTTTGGTAAATAATGTATTATTACAATCATATTAACCCTTCACAACTACTTTGATTTATTTTATGGAATAACAAAGAGATTAATAAGGGTTGCAATAGAGGTGGTAGTAAAGAAAAGAGATATGAAATATGATGAAATAAAGAGAATTGAAAGGGGGTGGGGCGCCACTTTCATGATGGCATTATTGTGGTGGTTGTTTACCTCGACAACAATCAAGGATGGCCTAATAGGGGAGGTAGATTATGGGATGATATCACTACCACCTTGATCGGTACCTTTATTTTCAGTTCAGATGATGCTTACTTTTCTACTTGATCTTACATACAACATATTTTGTTCACATGATAAACGGAACACTATGGTCTCAAAATGGGCAGATAGGGTGTATGTGTTATCTATTTTTACTAGGTGTTGGTAAAGGGTACTTATTATAGAAGGTTGAGCCGGATGAGGCATGGATCATGGCTTCGAGAAAATGGTCTGGTTCGTTGGCTATGTTTTTTTATGTTGGTACTATTTCAGAATATAGATATTTTTCAACTTCAACGGTTGAAAACTGGAATATGTTTGTTTATATGTGGTTTTGAAACAGAAATATAAAACATGCCTATAGTTGTAATACTGAAGTAGTCTGCTAGACTTTCTTTGCATGTTTGTGGCCTTATAAATTCTAAGGTTAATTTTTGTTGTATGGAAAAATATGTTAGAAACCCGGAATGGTTTATCGTTCGCAATAGACTTCATAATTGAATACGATGTCAGTCGCGACACCCGCCGCAACGCGCGGGCATTCCCACTAGTCACTAATAAACATGGAACAAATCATTATTTTTTTACAGTTATTACTTATATTTTCTTACATTACATAATACTGCACATGTGCATTATGTCCACCCACACTTTCCGTAATACATAATAGAACCATAATACTCATGTCCGTACATACTGATCTTTCAATTTCACAACATTCCTACACACATGAACTGTTGTTTTTTACATATGCTAAATTTAAATAATATTCAACAACCTAACATCAACTTTTCAAAATATTATTCAGGTATAAAATGATTTTTGTGCCATTTACTAGAGTCGATCATTGTAAAAATTGTGTTACATATGGCACCAGCATGTTATATGATGAGACCATGATTCGCGCAGACCATGATTCACGCAACTGTAAAAAATCAAGGTTGACAAACTTGCTAAACTTACTGCACAGGCAGCTAAATGTGCTGCTGGACTCCCGATCCTCCTGTTGATGAACCTAATTCTTGTGTCGATGATGTTTATGTGAATGACACTAATGAAGATGATGATCCTGAAGATCCCACTCCCGATCCCCCTGTTGATGAACCAAATACTTGTGTCGATTATGTTTATGTGAATGACGATGGTGTTTATGTTAATGACACTAATGAAGATGACGATGATGATCCTGAAGACCCTGCATACATATATGAACCTGAGCAGCCTCGTAGACGTTCATCCAAGCATCGTAAGGTAGCTGGAAATACTTGATTAGCCTATATATGATGACAAACATATTTTAAGTATTATTCGTGTAAAGCGGCTAAAGCAGTTGGCGATACTTGATTAGCCTATATATGATGACAAACATATTTTAAGCATTATTCGTTTTGTTTATTTTTTTTACAATCATTTTGCACTATATGTTTACATAGTTTACGTATTCATAGGTTATTAGTTCGATCATGATACTTTGTTAATTGTTTGTTAGACATACTCGTATGTAATTCATTATTGACCACTTAACATATATCACCAACATGGTTACTGTTTCGAAAAATGCACATGTGCATACATAAAAAATGCACATGTGCATACATGTTTACTTTTACACTCCACATGGAACTATTCCAAATAATGCACATGTGCATACATAAATAATTTAACTACATATAATCCGTTCTCATTTACATATACATCATCATATGTAATGTGGTATCCCATACGTAATAAGGTACCACATACTAATAAGGTACCACATACGTAATATGATATTAATAAAAAATACAATAATTCAAAATATACATATATTCATTGTCGACATGTTCATTATTTTTTATTAATGCACATGTGCACTATAAACATTGCACATACGCATCACCAAAATACACTATACCAAACAACATATTGCATCCTAAATTAACAAATATAACTATCAGGGATACATTATTTAATACTAATAAGTGTGCTATATCAAACTATGCACATGTGCATAACCAACATTTCCTCTACCAAACAACAAAATACATCATATATTAACAAACATAACCATCCGTAATACGTTATACTACAATATACCAATATACATACCAAATATTCAATCAATGTATTTTATCCCAACAACCACCATGTAAAGTTAAGCATAACTATGCACATCTCCATAAAACATCAGTCAAGTCAGACTTCTTATATTAACCGTTATCATCACAAAAGTTATCCACATATTACCATCAAAAGACAACAAACAGAAAAGAAAAAACAAAATAAAAATAAAATTGTCTTTATGAATTGCATGTCCACAAACCACCTATGTAACAACTCTAAATTTAGTTGTTATTCATTTTCCTATGTTTTCCTAATTGTGTTCCGAGATTCGAATTATAAGAAAAGTTTATGTTAACTAATTACAAATATGTATTTATATCGCATCTAATCGCTTATTAAATTGCATCGCTAATCTCATCGCATCGCAAATCGCAGTTAATTATGTGGTTTTATGTTATTTATGTGTTATGTGTGTTTGTGGTTATGATTACAATCACTATCGCATCCCTCTCGCACACTCGAATTGTTGAAATCGCACTATTACATCAAGTATAAAACTTAACGCTTTACTAAAACGCTTAATACAACTAATTAATATTAACCGAACGCCAAATGAACACTTAACGCGAAATAAACGAAGAAAACCCAACTTTTGGGTCAAGTTCGCTCGAACTTGGTGTTACCGAGTTCGGCCGAACTTGACTGGCCAATTAAGCTCCTCAGAAACCTCAAGTTCGCTAGAACTTCACCTCAGGGAGGTCAAGTTTGGTCGAACTTGGCTCTCTTTCTCTCAGAATCCCACAACTTCGCGCGAACTTGCATGAAAACATGCAAGTTCGGCCGAACTTGACTCCCATCAGCTCTCAACTTGCCTTCACCTATAAATACCCAGCTCATTCCTCTCATTTGAACTTGCTGCAACTTCGCCCAAAGCTCTCAAAACCCGAAACCTTCGTGTTCTAAGTAAGAATCAACCTGATTTCAACTACAATAACGTTTATCAACGATTTACAAAGGTTTACAACGATTTTGGCACAGGCATAGCCTTCGTTTTCAACAAATCTTCTCTGTTTACGAAAATCTTCATCTTTTTACATAAAACTTCTGTTTTTCACTCAGAGCTATGCTTAGATCTGAGCAAAACCTTTTAAAGACTTGATTTCTACACAAAATTACGGACTTTTGATGATGTTTTGTTCATTTTCTGATATGAACGAAGCATTTATCATTCAAGATCCCAGATCTAGAAGCACAAGGACGTTTATTTTGGTTTACACAAGCCGGACGAACCCGAACGAACCCCGAGTTCGTCCGGATTAGCCCACTCTTTTGTAAAATGGCTAAAACCGCTCTAAAAGACCTCTCCGACCTAAGTTTGCTCAGTAGCATAGGGTTGGAGGGATGAACACTCAATTTACTCAGCAAACTACGCGAAAACGCAAGATTTTGGACCCGAAAACATCACGTTCGCTCAAGAATCACCAACTCCCCAGGTCAAGTTCGACCGAACTTGCACCCAAATGGGTCAAGTTTGACCGAACTTGGGCTATTTTCACCAAATTCTCCACAAGTTCGACCGAACTTGTCTAATTTCTTAGGAAATTATACAAGTTCGCCCGAACTTGTCATTTCATAAGAATCTTACAATTTCGCAACTACAATTCCTAAAAACTTACAGTTCGACAACTTGGCTCTAAACCATCAAACTTAAATTCGCTCAAACTTGTAGTTTACATAGTTCGCCCAAATTTGCCTACTGCTCAACTCAAACTTCACTGTTTGGCTTTTCGGAAAACTGATGCACTTCTGTTCGTTTACAGGCTGATCTGGCGCACTCCGCAACTCTCCTCAGAATCTTAAGTCTTACCAAAACGCACCCACAGTGAGTATACTTGACCCGTTTTCGCTTTAATGCACTTTTTGGGTGTTACATACGTTCCTATATCAAAATCACTTCACAAATCAAAACTGTTTATTGCACGCGAATAATCTTATTGTATATGCTCGATACGTGATACTAGAAACATGTGACTAGGACTTATTTTGTTAACTTGCCTCCTTAGCTAGTATGGTACTATAGTTTGGCTAACACCCGATGGGGTCTAGTTAGGATGGTCGCGCAAAGCCTTTTCACGGTAGTTAGCATGAGAAATGAGTCTATGTTAAGTGTTTCGGTGTATCATGATATGTAATTAGATTGTTTCGCAAATGCTTTCTCGACTATGCTAGTATTATTCAAACTCGTATGCTCACCTTTACTTAATTGTATTTCCTTGTATTTTAACGTATGTAACAGGTTGAGGATTTTGCTTGGATTGCTTTGGACTAGTTTTATTTAGTATTTTGCTTATCTTGTTTAGAAAGGTTGTAATAAAAATCTAGGGGATATCGAACCATGTTGTTTTTATGAGAAAATCAGAATTTCTGTAATGGTTGTTTGAAATGTTATGTTTAATAGTATGGGATGTTAAACGTTAAGTAATGTTGTTGGATAATTGTTATGGAATTTCTCGTGAGACAATCTGGTCGCCTAGTGCCACTAACCCTGATGTTTCCGCCATCGGTTGGGGTGTGACAGATTGGTATCAGAGCTAATTCCTTAGGATAATAGGTAGAATTGCCATGTTCGCCCTAGTAGCATGTTTAAGTACCCGATTGACCTATCTTTGACTTAAATGTTAAAGTACTTGCCATAAATGCTTAAATGTGCCTTTCCTAAGGCTAATACAATATACACACTTGGAAACGCTCGTATCACACAAAACGAGTGATCAAGTCGAGATTAGGTGTGAAAACCGAGAACTCTCGATGAGATCATTCACTCCGCGCAATCTCTATCGCACGAGATGCTTTCGTTGAGTTAGGAGTGATACCCGAACCTCGACGAACATCTCCCTTTCTATCTAGTGGAACGCTCGATGTGATCGGTGAGCGTGGCCACAACTAGGAATGATGTTGTTAAGTTAGGGGTGAAACCCGCATCTTAATAACAAATTCCGTGCTTTGATTTTCAATCTCACCAAAGTCTCGGTTATGCCGATGGTTTGGAACACGTATTAACTGGAAGGGTAAACATCGTTAGCCGCTTGCAGTGAGAACGTTTATCTATTAGGCCAAAGCGTGGGTCCAAATGCAAAGGGTAGTCGAATCACTTTGGGTAGTCAACGTTTCAAAACCCCGGACACTCCCAATTGATTTAAGCCTATATCGTGGATTTACGCATCATCGAGTTTATTATTATTTATGTGTTTAAAATTTTGAGAATTTTTGCTTTATTCGATTTCTCGCTTAATTGTTTATTTCTCGCATCATCGATTTCTCGCTTTATCACTTTACGCTCCCTAAACGCATGCACTACTCGCACAGCTCTCGTAATCTAAAACGCTAAATTAATACACCAACCAAACTAATCGCTTAACTCGCTTACGCCTATGAGGACATGTGTGCCTCATAAGCGGTATTATCTCGCTTATATATATCGCTTATATCTCGTTATTATATCGCATCTCGAACGCGCTATGCTTTACTTATAAGAAGGTGAATATGTGCAAGGTATATGCTTACGTGAAATACGTGCTTATGTGCTTACGTGTTTACGTGCCTACGTGTTTATGTGATTTTGTGCCTTGAATGAACGATAATAATATAATAAATATTTAAACATAACTTTATTATAATCGAATCTCATCTAATCTAAATCCTTCGTGTAGATGTCTTCAATGGGATCGCACACCCGAAGGAATATCCAACGCAGCAACTCCGACAAGCGTATCGCTACAATGGTAGCCAAGGAGATAGCTAAAGTCATTCCGCAAATCGTATTGGAAATTCATGTCGTGAGCAGTAACTCATCAGTCGACTCAAAAACTGAGAATCCCAAGCCGCGATTTAGCTTCAAGAACTTCAAGGCTTGTGCACCTCTCGCCTTCACGGGCAATGACGGACCGACTTCTATGTTTCACTGGTTCGATGCTATTGAGGTCACTTTTAGGTAAAGTGGATGCCCCGATGACCTCTGCACCGTGAACGCTACCAGAGTCTTCCAGTGTTGTGCTCTCGACTGGTGGACAACCGAAAGAAACAAGCGTGGAAATGATGAAGCCTACAATCTATCTTGGGAGGAACTCAAGTAAGTAATGATGAAGGAGTTCTGTCCTCCGCATGAAATGCAAAAGCTCGAGAATGAGTTTTGGGGTATCAAGCAAGATGGTCCCGACAATGCTGGTTTTACTGCTCGGTTTAAGATTTTGAGCATCATCTGTCCCAGCCAGGTTGATACGACGGAGAAAGCTATCAACAAGTACATTCGTGGTTTCCCCGAGTGTGTTGCAAGTTTCATGAAAGTTGCTCGTACAACAACCATCGAGGAAACCTACATGCTCGCCGCTGAGATCAACGATCAGCGAGTTCAGGATGGTTATTTCAAGAACTCTGCTAAAGTCGCCAATCAAGCCGTCGTCGAACCAACCGCTGCTACCGAATCATCAAATGAACCAAAGGAAAAGCGTCAGGGACGCACAAGAGGAAACCCGAGTAAGAACTATGCCCTCGCCGCTCCAGCAAACCCTCAGCTGCTTCAGTCAGCAGCTCCAAACGCATCTCCAGCTAAGCGTGCGTATACCGGACCTCACCCTCTGTGCCCTAAGTGCACTTATCATCATGCCGTTGGTGGTAATTGCCGTTTTTACACAAACTGCAATATCTACGGCCACTTTACTGTGAGTTGCCATCAGGTCCTTGTCAACCAGCTCCTCAGGCTCCAACAGCTCCAGCTTTACCCGCTCCTCCTCAAGCCAATCAACAGCAAGCCCCAAAAGCATGTGTGTGCTATGTGTGTAGTGATCCAAATCATTAGGCCAATGTCTGTCCGAATCATCCTGTCAAGCAAGAGCAGCCAGCACCGCAGCCTCAGCAGCAGCAGCGGCAACCACAAGCTGCGCGTGGCAGAGCCTTCAATCTCAACCACCGCCAGGCTCAGAATGAAAATAATGTTGTCAATGGTACGTTTCTCGTTAATGGTATTTATGCTTCATGCTTATCTGATACCGGTGCCGATAATTTTTTTGTATCGTTAGAATTCGAAAAGGTTTTAAAATGTAAGCGCCCTAAACTCCCAAAGACTTTCGATGTGGAAGTCGCCACCGGAAGAACCGTTACCTTCAATTCCGTCTTACGTGGTTGTTCTCTCGATCTAAATAACCACATCTTCTCGATCAATCTTATACCTATGCAGTTAGGTAGCTTCGATATCATAGTAGGCATGGATTTTCTTCGTGAGAATCATGCTGAAGTTGTCTGCTTCGATAAAATGATCCGATTCCCTTTCCAAACGGTGATCAACTTCATGTTTATGGTGAAACTCCCTCAAAGAAGTTGATGCTTTTGTCATGTACTCGAGCACATAAATGCTTGCAAAAGCGATGTGTTGCCTTCCTCGCTCACATTGTGAACCCGGAGAAAGAAAAGAAGACTTATAAAGATGTTCCCGTTGTTTGTGAATTTCCTAAGGTCATTCCCGACGATTTACCCGGTTTACCCCCTACTCGAGATGTTGAATTCCGTATCGATTTGATTCCAGGTGCTACTCCCGTTGCTAAAGCTCCTTGTCGCCTCGCACCATCCGAAATGCGCGAGCTATCAAGCCAACTTCAAGAACTTCTTGATAAAGGTTTCATACGCCCGAGCACTTCGCCATGGGGCGCACCCGTCCTTTTCGTGAAAAAGAAGGATGGATCGTTCCGAATGTGCATCGATTATCGTGAACTTAATAAAC
Source organism: Scalesia atractyloides (assembly GCA_947069175.1). Lineage (NCBI taxonomy): Eukaryota > Viridiplantae > Streptophyta > Magnoliopsida > Asterales > Asteraceae > Scalesia > Scalesia atractyloides. Next base: position 90,425,679 of record CAMTDV010000024.1, read on the forward strand.
TTACGATAAAGAACCGCTACCCTCTTCCTCATATCGACGACTTATTTGATCAGCTACAAGGTGCTACTTGCTTTTCTAAGATCGATTTAGGTTTCGGCTATCACCAGTTACGCGTGTTAGATGAAGACATTCCGAAAACTGCCTTTCGTTCTCGCTATGGCCATTTCGAATTCGTGGTCATGCCTTTTGGTCTTACCAATGCACCCGCGGTCTTCATGGATTTGATGAACCGTGTGTGTAAAGCATTCTTAGATCGTTTCGTCATTGTTTTCATCGATGATATTCTTATCTATTCGAAGTCGAGAGACGAAACAGCGTGCCATCTTCGTTTAGTCCTAGAACTTCTTCAAGGTAATCGCCTTTATGCTAAGTTCTCTAAATGTGAATTCTGGCTCGAAGAAGTCCAATTTCTCGGCCACATTGTTAATAGTCAAGGAATTCACGTCGACCCTGCAAAGATCGAAGCCGTCAAGAGTTGGATTATACCAAAGAATGCATCCGAAATGCGTTCATTTCTTGGATTGGCGGGTCACTACCGTCGATTCATCGCCGAGTTCTCAAAAATTGCCGTTCCGCCTACCGATTTAACTCATAAGGACAAACCTTTTGTTTGGGATTCCCAGCAAGAGGAAGCTTTTCAAACTCTCAAGCGTATGCTATGCAACGCTCCCGTACTCGCTTTACCCGACGGAAACGGCGATTTCGTTGTTTACTGTGATGCCTCAAACCTTGGTCTTGGTTGTCTTCTCGTGCAACGAGACAAGGTTATCGCGTATGCGTCTCGACAGCTCAAAATCCACGAGAAGAACTACACAACCCACGATCTCGAAATCGGTACAGTTGTTTTTGCATTAAAGATATGGCGACACTACCTTTACGATACAAAGTGTACGGTCTTCACCGACCATAAGAGCTTATAACATATCTTTAATCAAAAAGAACTAAACATACGACAACGTCGATGGGTTGAACTTCTCAATGATTACGATTGCGAGATACGCTACCATCCCGGCAAAGCAAACGTCGTCGCCGATGCTCTAAGTCGACGAAGCTATGTGTATAGTATTCGTGACTCTCAAGCTTTGAATGATCTCGAAATCAAGATTCGCTCCGCTCAATTCGTTGTTTTAACGAGAATACTTTGGAGGAAGAAATGAAATGTGGTGCCGAAACTCAGCTCGTATCTAAGCCTAATGGTATTTATTACTATCTCGACCGCATTTGGATTCCTACCCGTGATAATCTTCGTGAACTGCTAATGACTGAAGCTCATAAATCTCGATATTCCATTCAACCCGGTGCCGACAAGATGTACCAGGACCTTCGTCCTAAGTACTGGTGGCCGGGCATGAAGAAGGATATCGCCGTGTACGTCTCAAAGTGCTTAACTTGTTCGAAAGTTAAAGTCGAACATCAAAGGCCCTCTGGCTTACTCGAACAACCCGACATCCCGATGTGGAAATGGGAGAGTATAGCTATGGACTTTATTACCAAACTTCCCCGCACTTCATCCGGTCACGATAGCATTTGGTTTATCGTTGATCGTCTTACTAAATCTGCGCACTTTATTGCTATACGAGAAGACTTTAAGGTCGAACGGTTAGCCCGAATCTATACCGACGAAGTCATTTGTCGACACGGGACGCCTCTGACATCATCCCTGACCGAGACGGTCGTTTTACCTCGCTTCTCTGGGAGACCTTTCAATCTGCTCTCGGTACTACTCTCAATCTCAGTACCGCTTTTCACCCTCAAACCGACGGTCAGACTGAACGAACGATCCGCACCCTCGAAGACATGCTTCGTGTGTGCATCATAGATTTCGGTGGTAACTGGGATACGCATTTACCTTTAATCGAATTCTCGTACAATAATAGTTATCATACCAGCATTCAAATGGCTCCTTTTGAGGCACTGTATGGAAGGAAATGTCGATCGCCTATTGCATAGCACGAGATCGGAGAAGCACAAATCATCGGTCCCGAGCTAATCCAAGAAACACAGACAAGATCCTCCATATCAGAGACAATTCTTGAAAGCTCGGAGTCGTCAAAAGAGTTACACCGATAAACGCCGCAAGCCCCTGCAGTTCGAAATGGGACATCACGTTCTCCTAAAGGTTGCACCTTGGAAGGGAATGGTCCGCTTCGGCAAGAAAGGAAAGCTAGCGCCTCGATACGTAGGACCCTTTAAGATTCTGGAAAGGATCGGTAAAGTAGCCTATCGACTTGAATTACCGGAGGAACTCAACAACATACATCCGACTTTCCACGTGCCTAACCTCAAAAAGTGTTTAGCCGAAGAAAATCTGCATATCCCTCTCGAAGATCTGCAAATCAACGAGACGCTCCATTTCGTGGAAAAACCCGTTGAAATCATGGATCGGGAAACCAAGAAACTCCGACGCTCTCGCATACCTATCGTGAAGGTCCGATGGGAAGGCAAACGCGGCGCCGAGTTCACTTGGGAACTCGAAAGTGATATGAAAACGAAATATCCACATCTCTTTGTTACAGCTACCACTTAAATTTCGGGACGAAATTCCCTAAAGTAGGAGAGACTGTAACAACTCAAATTTCGTTGTTATTCCTTTTCCTATGTTTTCCTAGTTGTATTCCAAGACTCGAATTATAAGAAAGTTTATGTTAATTAATTACAAATATGTATGTTATATCGCATCTAATCGCTTATTGAATCGCATCGCTAATCTCATTGCATCGCAATCGCAGTTAATTATGTGGTTTTATGTTATTTATGTGTTATGTGTGTTTGTGGTTATAATTACAATCGCTCTCGCACACTCGAATCGCTGAATCGCACTATTACATCAAGTATAACGCTTTACTAAAACGCTTAATACAACTAATTAATATTAACCGAATCGCCAAATGAACACTTAACGCGAAATAACAAAGAAAACCCAACTTTTGGGTCAAGTTCGCTCGAACTTGGTGTTACCGAGTTCAGCCGAACTTGACTGGCCAATTAAGATCCTCAGAAACTCAAGTTCGCTCGAACTTAACCTTAGGGAGGTCAAGTTCGGTCGAACTTGGCTCTCTTTCTCTTAGAATCCCACAACTTCGAGCGAACTTGCATGAAAACATGCAAGTTCGGCCGAACTTGACTCCCATCAGCTCTCAACTTGCCTTCACCTATAAATACCCAGCTCATTCCTCTCATTTGAACTTGCTGCAACTTTGCCCAGAGCTCTCAAAACCCGAAACCTTCGTGTTCTAAGTAAGAATCAACCCGATTTCAACTACAACAACGTTTATCAACGATTTACAAAGGTTTACAACGATTTTGGCACAGGCATAGCCTTCGTTTTCAACAAATCTTCTCTGTTTACGAAAATTTTCATCTTTTTACATAAAACTTAGTTTTTCACTCAGATCTATGCTTAGATCTGAGCAAAACCTTTTAAAGACTTGATTTCTACACAAAATTACGGACTTTTGATGATGTTTTGTTCATTCTCTGATATGAAACGAAGCATTTATCATTCAAGATCCCAGATCTAGAAGTATAAGGACGTTTATTTTGGTTTACACAAGCCGGACTAACCCGAACGAATCCCGAGTTCGTCGGATTAGCCCAAGCTTTTGTAAAATGGCTAAAACCGCTCTAAAAGACCTCTCCGACCTAAGTTTGCTCAGTAGCACAGGGTTGGAGGAATGAACACTCGATTTACTCAGCAAACGACGCGAAAACGCAAGATTTTGGACCCGAAAACATCAAGTTCGCTCAAGAATCACCAACTCCCCAGGTCAAGTTCGACCGAACTTGCACCCAAATTGGTCAAGTTCGACCGAACTTGGGCTATTTTCACCAAATTCTCCACAAGTTCGATCGAACTTGTCTAGTTTCTTAGGAAATTATACAAGTTCGCCCGAACTTGTCATTTCAGTAAGATATTCTTACAAGTTCGCCCGAACTTGACAAGTTTCCTAAGAAACTTACCAAGTTCGACCGAACTTGGCTCTAAACCCATCAAAACCTTACATGTTCGCTCGAACTTGTATGCTTACATACAGTTCGCCCGAACTTGCCTACTGCTCAACTCAAACTTCACCGTTTCGGCTTTTCGGAAGACTGATGCACTTCTGTTCATTTACAGGCTGATCCGGCGCACTCCGCAACTCTCCTCAGAATCTTAAGTCTTACCAAAACGCACCCACAGTGAGTATACTTGACCTGTTTTCGCTTTAATATACTTTTTGGGTGTTACATACGTTCATATATCAAAATCACTTCACAAATCAAAACTGTTTATCGCACGTGAATAATCTCATTGTATATGCTTGATACGTGATACTAGAAACATGTGACTAGGACTTATTTTCGTTAACTTGCCTCCTTAGCTAGTATGGTACTATAGTTTGGCTAACACCCGATGGGGTCTAGTTAGGATGGTCGCGAAAAGCCTTTTCATGGTAGTTAGCATGAGAAATGAGCCTATGTTATGTTAAGTGTTTCGGTGTATCATGATATGTAATTAGATTGTTTCGCAAACGCTTTCTCGACTATGCTAGTATTATTCAAACTGTATTCTCACCTTTACTTAATTGTATTGACTTGTATTTTAACGTATGTAACATGTTGAGGATTTTGCTTGGATTGCTTTGGAGTAGTTTTATTTAGTATTTTGCTTATCTTGTTTAGAACGGTTGTAATAAAAATCTAGGGGATATCGAACCATGTTGTTTTTATGAGAAAATCAGAATTTCTGTAATGGTTGTTGGAAATGTTATGTTTAATAGTATGGATGTTAAACGTCAAGTAATCTTGTTGGATAATTGTTACAGAATTTCTCGTGAGACAATCTGGTCGCCTAGTGCCACTAACCCCGATGTTTCCGCCATCGGTTGAGGTGTGACAACCTACATATAACATTCGCAATAGTTCACAACCTCACACCTTCCTCTTTCCATTTGCTAACCACCTACATATGACATTCGCAATATCATTTAAAATGAAAGTAATATACATATGCACATGTGCATAAACTCATAGTTGTATCATAAAAAATTAATCAATCTTTTTTACCTCTTTGTTTAACCGTTGCGTAATCATCTTCTATTGAATCCGACATTTTTTTACCATCATCCATTGACTTCAAAACAAAAGTTACTTTCTTTGAATTTTTCCATTATTGATCTACAATAATAGACAGGACAAAAAAAATAATAAAAAAAATAGGATCACTAAACATAAATTATCAATGAATATGTGCATTAACACTAACTTTATCATCACCATATACACTATGCACATCTGCATCAATATGCACATGTCCATCAACATAAAACAACCTTGTTAACAACCTCTGCATCAATTTTATCATCACCATATTAATTATGCACATGTGCATTAACATGACTTACATTATCAGCAGGTTTGCTTCAATAGAAAACCCTAACCCTTACCAACTCAAATTTCGTCTTACCACCAAACATATTTAAAATTATTCAGTAACAAAAAACGACATACAAAAAAAAACACGCACACACACCTATCACTTTACAAATCGGTCTATCACAACAATCACCCCTAATCCCTCAAACATCATATACATCGCACCATTTTCGCTAATGCAGATATGAAACTACGATTTAAGCGTCATATTAACATATAAAAGATCTGAATCGAAAATTAAGCGTCATGTTAACATATGAAAGTGCAAAAACAAATTGTATAAACTTACAAATTCACGGAACTGTGTAGCGATGTAGGATATTCCGCAAATAACTAGGTTACGACTAATCTGTTGGACGTTTGTTCTTCAATTTCTCCCTATTTGTGCCACAATCTTCAATGGATTATGTTATTATTGCCCTAATTTCGGATATATGATGAAAATATGATCGGTGGACTATTTTCTTATAGCCCTAATTTGAATATATGACGAACACATGATGAATTATTATAAGATGAATTTTGGGGGATTTGGAGTGTGACATGAACTGAGATGATGATTTCTGTAGAGACTGGATCGTCAGACGTGAAGTGAATATTAAGGATGGTTTAAGCTGATGTTTGAAGTCCAGGAGGAGGAGACACATGATTTAAATTTTTATTATGTATTTACAGGAATGCCCCTTGTTCACATTGGTTCTCGCGGTTCTCGCAATGAAGGTGGTTCTGGCATAAACCCTACCCTATATATATATATATATATATCCAAAATTATATAAATATTCAAAATATAGGTTGATAATGTTTTTGAAATTTACCAAGAATATGCTTCCATACTTCCTTTGCTTGCAGCTCTAAGGTTTTAAGTTATCCAACTAATGCAACACAAATATGAACATGAAACCATCAATATTATTCAAGTTAAATGATTAAATTAAATATTAACATAACAAAGACATCACAGTCTCAGTTTCTCTTTTAACCTGATGTGTTACCTTCTGTTAAATTTCCGTATGCCTGATCCGTTGCGACCCTTAATGAGAAAAGGACTAAAAATGATATTGTAATAAATAAATAATTTATTGATTTACCAGCTGGTAAGTTTTTATTCAGGTAAAAATGGTAGTATTTTACCATATGCTGGCATACACTTGAATGCAACCAATGTGAGAATAGAACTTCATTCAAACATTTTATCGAGCAACTTGTGAGTGTTGCAGTTTAATCATCGTGCACAACAGTTCACATTCTCACATCATATACGCATTTACAAACTTGTAAAATAAGTTAAAATCATAGTTTAAGTATTAAATATCATAATATCATCCTATATTAATAGTGTTATGATCGTAAACATTAATATTCTTACCAAAGTGAAGATAATCGAATCCTCACTCCTTTGTGTTTCTGGCATGTTTAATGAGACTAACTTGAATCTCAGATCTCAGATTTTAGATCAATAAAATGAATCTACACGAGTTTAAAGCAATACATCAGAAATATCCTCAAAATCAACAGATCTTAAAAATCAAAAAGACTACAATTATTGAAATTGATATATAACAAATTATTTATGCCCTAAACGTGAAATACAACACAACCACCCTTTAAACCCTCAATCATCTACCTACAATCCAGTAAAAACACTAAAAAAAACCTAAATCATAATCATATAAGAAACCTCTAAAACAACCAAAAGAGTCTGACTATACGCAAAATCAAACAAAGAAACAAAGAACATACCGGGAGAAACTCTATAGAAATCAAGCAATGGTTCATCAAACCTGAACCTGTATACGACGGATCATACGTTCATAGTCACACAGATTTATTCAAGATCAACATAAATCGGTAATCTATGTTTTAACAAAGCTCGTAGATTAAGCTCAAAATAGTTATAATTCTATATGAACTCGCGCTAGAAAGTGAATGCATCTATAAAAACCCTAAAATCTGAACAAATATCACACACATGAAATTAAACAATATATGATGGATTTGGAAAAAAATACCTACATGAAGAAGAGTCGATGTATGTGAAAGCGGTGGAGTGTAGACCATTCCAGTGACTGACCACCCGAGCTAATAAAACCACTCAACCATCTGAGGGAATTTGAAATGAGGAGATAGATCTGAACTTTGGGAGAGAGATAATGAGCAGATCCCCGGTTAAAAATTGCCAGAGAGAAGAGGAAATTCTGGATCTGATGTTTGTGATAAGATTGGGCGGGATTTAAGGGAGGGATAGCAGAGATTTAGGTTTGAACTTTAATCCAACTTTCTATATTTTAAAATTATAAATTTCAAATTAAAATGGAATAAAAAATGAACTTTACAATAGCAATATGGGGTAAAGTTGGCATAGCTCATGATTACCAAGTAAGTGTTGCTTATGTCATGCTCATCTCTTCTATAATAGAAAGAGGAGATAGATATAGATTTTTTATTTTGTTTTTTTAGTGACTAAGGGTATTTTGGTCATTTAACATAAACTTAACTAGATAACTTAACATATGTTAGTGATAAGGACCACACGAGTGCAAAAGTTACAACCACTAAGACCAACCTATAATTATTGAAACCTTGGTACCAACTCTGTAAAAACGATAATCAAACACGAACCATGCTTTTAACTCTAATTTTTATTATTATATATGAATTTGCCATGTGATGACATATCATGATAAACAAGAACCAACTATGCATTTAACTCTAATTTTTTTATTATTTATTAGTGGTTAAATTCAATTTTGCTCTTTGAGGTTTGACAAAAACATCAATTTTCCTCCAAAAGATTTAAAACATCCATTTACCTCCAAAAGTTTCATTCAATTGTTTTCATTTTATCCAAATCTCTAACAACATCCATCTCATTTGTTAAGTCTAACCTATGTGCCAGTCATGTGATGGACATCTTAGTCATTTCCATACTGGCACATTGGTTAGACTTAACGAAGGAGATGGATGTTGTTGGAGGTTTGGATAAAAATGAAACAACTAATGAAACTTTTGGAGGTAAATCGATGTTTTAAATCTTTTGAGAGGAAAATTGATGTTTTGTCAAACCTCAAGGAGCAAAATTGAATTTAACTCTATTTATTATGAATTTGCCATGTGATGACATTTTCTTTGATCGATATTGTTACCTAACGAGGATATATAGAAGTTTGAAATATAGAATCGGCTTGGAAAATCATGTCCAATGGATCATTACATGGAAATTTCTACAAAGGATCATTTTTTAAGATTTTGAAATGTCAACTTACTAATGTATAATACAAAGAATCCTTTTTAAAGATTTTTGAAATGTCAACTTACTAATGTATAAGTATAGTTCATAATTATAATTAATGTTATTGGATTTGAACATATCAACCATTGCCCTTCGTTTTTTATTCCTTAATAGTATTAAACTTCTTTGCGTTGGAGTGGGGTGTAAAACATGACAGATAGCATCAATGCTACAATACCATAAGTGAATACCAACACTAAAGTGTTAATGCAGAGAAATTAGAACGAAACATAAAACATAGAAAATAATAACTAACTTGATTTAGGACCCGCACGTTGCGACGAACCAATCAAATGGGAAAAAAATTAGACGCCATAAAAATGTTGAATCACACACGCACACATTGCATCATGTTAACTCTCAAAATTAGAACGAAGCGTAAAACAAAACGTAAAAACGTTGAACCACATACGAACGTTGCGTCATATTAACTCGCAAAATTTAGAACAAAGCATAAAACAAAACGTGAAAACGTTGAACACACACGAAAGTTGCGCCGTGTTAACTCGCATAATTTGGAACATAACGTAAAACAAAATTTTGTGAGACATGAAAAGTATAGGGGAGCAAAGTTGAAAGTAAAAAAGTTGTAAGGTCCAATTGGAAAAGATAAAAACTTTTGGGTCAAAAGTAAAAAATCAAAGTAGTTTTGGGTTAAAAATGTAATTAATATCATTTTTTTAAAAACTCCCTAAGTATAGAGTAAACTTCTCTATGCATTCAAAGTGTTGCTAATTTATAATAGGTAAATATATATGTATCTCAGCATCTCTATATATGTTTCTCTGTATCATATAACATAACATGAAGTGAAATATAATATATATATATATATATATATATATATATATATATATATATTAAGTTATAATAGATAAATATATATGTATCTCAGCATCTCTATATATGTTTCTCTGTATCATATAACATAACATGAAGTGAAATAAAATATAGATATATATATATATATATGTATATTATATATATATAGCAGGGCCGGCCCTGAGAATTCTTGTACCATGTTCGAGCTCGAAAAAACGTGTCGTTAGGCTTAACGAAATTGGGTTTGAGCTTACTAAAGGTCTAAACCTAATATCAATGCGCTAATAACTAATCTAAACCATAAAAATAATTTTGTAAGTGGGCCTATGTTGGTGTTTGTATGGGTATACCCTATTAATTTATTCTTTTACATACGCATATCAGATTTTTTTTAAATAACGTGCCCTTCGAAATATCAGACCCTGACGGTGTTCCTCCCCACCCACCATCAGGGCCGGCCATGATATTATAGCATAAGAATATAACATAAAGTGAAAATAATATATATAACATTCCAATATAGAAAGTCTACGTCCAATAAGGCCTTGTCTAGTCAACTTCATTCCCTTCATCCTTTAAATTTGGTCACAATATTAACAGAGATGCTTATTTTCTAAACAATTACCATCACTTTACATATTACTATGGCCAACAATTTCAGACATGGGCTCCTATCCTCCTGCAACTGAGTATTGCATCCAGAATATCTTACCAGCGTTCTATTCATATTCATCTCATCCAGTTCCACATGTAAACCTCACCAACCTCGATGCCAAGTCTTTGAACGATTTCTGCATTGATATATTTTACTGTGAAACCAATTCAGTAAGAGATGGTAAGTATAGCGCACCTATGGTGTTAATTGGGTCTACATCTCGATAGCATCGTTATTTCATTTTGCCATGCCTCGATTGTTGTATGGTTCCGAAACAGAAAGTTTTGGTTTCCAACTAAATATTTTTCTCTTAATGCCGCCTCTATCACAGTGATAACCGTGGCTATGAAACTGCCTGTGGATTTGACTAGTAAAATGCCAGGTAACGTGGACCAAGTTGCCAAGATCGGAGGCTTGGCCTTTATGTGCACTATGATGTCTAATTTAATGCCTTCTTTGGCATCTAAGGATAACAAGTCACTTCTTGCAAATGTCACTGGTTTATCCATTCTCGTTATCACGCTGATAGCAAATATTTTCATTCAGATTTGCACTAACATAATTGATCCTAGTACATACGACTACGGTGTCGAAATGCCTATCTCATGGGGATCACAGCATGCTCTATATGGGTATGTTACTCTTCTTACTAATGATTTTGATCTCTTCTGCTATAACAATTCCAACCTCAAAGAAAATTTTAGAATTTAAGTATCAAGCCACTCGCAAAACAACTTTGAATGATCAACATGCACAAGAAAACCTAATACCTACCATTGAGAAGCTACGACAACTTGTTAAAAGATATTGGATCATGGCAGAAACTGGTAGCCCTCAATTTGTGATGGCAAGCAATCCATTATCCTCTGCATCCGGCATAATTTGTGCAATCAGTATGCTCATGTACATATCTGTTGCGTGGAGGCTTGTTCTGTGGCACCAAACGCTGGAGCCTGGGGAAACTCCGCCATACAGATCTGGATCCGTCTATAAGGGGTCAACAATTGTCATTGTCATTACACAGTCCATTGGGATTGTAGTGGGTTCTATTGCCCCAATATTCAGATGTTTCACAATCTTGAGCTTCAAATCGTTTGTTAATCAGAATAGGAAACGTTTTTTTGGTGTTTAAAGTAGACAAGTATTGGACTCAAAAGTTGTATGAGTGGAAAGAACTTCGTACAAGTTTTTTGTCGGGTGGTCGCAGATCAAGAGTTTTTCGTCATAATTCAAAAAAACACATTCTAAGCTTTTGCATTGGATTTCAGAAGGTAATTGTTGTTTCATGTAAAATAATAGGACTCATTCCCATTGTGGTAATAATCCTTGTTATATACTGCTCATATTATTTCAAGGCATTAAGGGAATTGATGTTTCCTCCACCACCCCCTGCCTCAACCATGATGACATAAACGAAAACCTAAGAGATTATGTTTTGTTACTCGAAAATAATATGGAACTTGCTGAAAATACAATGAAAGGAATTTCAGATTCTATGAACCGCTTGATTCAAAAAGCTGAGAAGAAACAACATAACATCTTCTGAAGCTTCTTGAAGAATCTGTTGCGTTTGATGGAGTAGAGGCGTTTGACACTGATCAAATTCCGTCTCTACTTTCTGTTGAACATGTTAAACAGTTGGAGCTTACCAATAATAAGCTTAACATGTATCGCCATTGCTATCCCGGATATTCACAAGGACAGAGTTAATAACTTGTTCAAAAGTGTCGGTGAAGGTCTTTTGTACACTTATCTAGTGGAGGAAAGTTTAAATAGGGAATCTGTGTATGTGAATATTCGAAGGGCAACCGTGACATTGTGGCATGAGGTCGAAGACAAATGCAAGTGGTTGGAGACCACATTGAAAAAAGTGCGTATAAAGCAAAACACCGACAAAGATTATTAAATTGTTTGCTCATAAAGCAGAAGGAATTGTGAAAGAGTTTACACAAGTACTAATGGAAAACACGTGGAGAAGGAGAACCTTCCTCCAAAGGTAATCGCTGCCAACTCAATGTATCGAATTGCACAAACGCTCATTCACAGTTATGAAAGCAAAAACTTAGAGATTACTGAAGATGAGTTGTTTACACGGCTATCAAGCATGATTGCAGACATTTTAGCTGCTTGCCTCACCAACATACCACGAGTCGTAACAGTGAGATCCATGAAAGTGTGATAGAAAAACGAGAGGCTAGTGTCTTGGCTGCAATCGACCTTCTTGGACGGACCACTGAGATAATAAAAAGACTTGAAACGCGTGAACTACCGAATTTGGATCCTGATAAGATGGGGTTTATCGATGAGTGGCGTCTTCATCTAAAGCAACCTTAGCATTCACGGTCATTCATATGGAGTCAGGGTATGTTTCTTCAACTTCATTATCTTACAACAAAAAGAAAGGAAAAAAAAGGATTGCTCGTATGTGTTTGCTCTGATCTTTGTTTATTTTGTCTTTCTTTAAATGGTGATATAGGTCAAGAAATGAACTGCTTCATGGACAATCTCAGACATGTCACCTTCAAGTACAATGATATATGGTTTTCTCTTTGAAAATGTGTCTTCTCTTTCTCTTTTTATGTTATTTGCAAAATGTGTGTATTACATTTCTAATGTGTTAGTTGTTGTCTTATCTTAAATACAACTCAAAATAATGATTGTTGTATTATTTTAAATTAAAGGTCTTATATCATAGAGTTATAACGTTGTTTCGTTTATGTTGTAGACTAGTAATATTCATATTTTTATTTGAACAATTTGGCCTATGGAGATCATCTGCGCGTACAAGCTGCAAGCTGCATTTTAACCACATGAAGATCATCTGTGCGTACGAGCTGCATTTTAACTTGTCGGGTTGTGCGTTTCCGGTGACGTGTTCTCACGGTTATAAAAAGAAAAAAGAAACAATGTAAGCTCTTATATAGAGAGGCTGATTAAAGTTGAAATTTCACACAGAACATGATTTGTCATATTTCAAACTTCTTATCCTGCGCTATGTAGAGATATAGTGCATATGCAAAAGATTTAATGATACAAAAAACTTAGAAGAAACATCTAATAATTTTTTTTAATAAAACTTTTCATTCCAATCAACAAGGCAAATTACATAAGGATAGCAGGTAGACGGGCAACAAACTGCGCGAGGATCACCACTCTCTAATAAATATAACTTGTATATAAAATGATTCAACTTGGGATAATTACTTGGCCCGAGGATCACCACTCTCTAGAGAAACACCACAGGGATCTTCCCTCACTAGCAATGCCAAAACATTGTGTGAACTCCATGTTTTGGTTAGATTGGCAGTTGAGTAAAAGTAATCGTGAATACAGCATCAAACCCACCGGCACCAGGAACTCCAGCCAATAAGACACCTTCGGTGTCCATGGTCACATCCAGGAGACGAGTTTGTGATTCAGGTTCAATCTGTGTATGCATATAGGTATAAAATAAGTTATTTTGGAAAAAAAAATATGATTAAGTAATTGCCAAATCCATATGAATAAATCAGTATAAGTGTTAACCGGAGGCACACGATTATTCACTGTCTGCATCAAAACATGAAAGTTATCCGTAATTTGTTTTTCCTACGTTTTCGGAAACAATGATATGATGATGCAATCATGGGAAAACACTAACAAGAAGAATTGGTCAACCTGGTTGTGTTTTATTTCAAATAGGTTAAGTTTTATAAACAAATAAGAGGGACACGGGTCAAAAGGGTTGAAAGTCACCTACGGTCTATTTTTAATGCATACACCTTTTGAATCCCTGTATTCTAAGATTAATATTATAATCATTGTTACAGTATTGTTTTGTAATCATAACTAACGCATCAACTGTATATCAGTTTTTGAAACAAATAGACAAAAAGTGCTTGCGGGTCAACCCAACCCAATGCAGACCATTACAACCCGTACTATAAAATGACCCATGTCACCGAACCCATTCTCCCACACATGCTTCCTACTTTAACTCTTAAAGTAAAAAATAACGGAGATTTAATTTCAAAATAGATTCGAATATATACAGCTTACAAGGGAAAAATCAAGAACTATATTAAGATGCAAACAAACTAGAAATTGGAAAAAGGAAATGATGTTACAACCGTAGGGTGATACATACTTAATCTTAAATTTGCTTTAAATAAGGGATGCATTTATGACGCAGAGAAAAACAGAATAAACCAAAAAGTTGGAAGAACTGACCGGGATGCCTGCAGCCTCACCCATCTGCCTCATATGACATCGGATTTTAAGCATAGCCTCTCTAGCTCCCAATAATGCTTTAACAATTTCTACATGACTTGCTTCGCTAAATTGCCCCTTCCACTGTTAAATTTCTTTTTATAATTAAATGTTTCCTTTTTGTATAACAGAATTTGAATAAACCCACACATTGGGAGCTTTAGTATTCACAAGTAATAACACCACCACTACTAACACCACCACAACACAACCACTATCACCACTACGTTGACCACCACACTAATCCAACTATTGGGGATAATCGAAATTGCTTGGATAAATCTGAAGTCGTGTAATCACTTTCAGATCAAACAATTGGAGTGGCTACCAATCTTTGATCGGATAAAATCAGAATTGATTCTAGATTTCGTGAACTATACGAGTGTCGTTCGGGGTGTTTAAAAAAATCTCAATCCGAAATTGAACTCAAAATTATCCAAAATTCTACATCAGACGTATCTGAAAATTCAGATATCCGAAATTCGAATTTTCGGATTAAGATTCGGATGTTTTTTTTTTGAATTTTTTTTGGATACTTCGTTTATCCGAATGATCCAAAGATTTTAAAAAATAAATAAATATTAAATATTGATTGGTATTTCATAATTGGATCCATATTTCATCTACAACTTATAAATTTTATATATGTTTGATGTTTTGAATTTTATTTAGAATTCGGAATATCCATTTCTATATCCTAACCTATATTCGAATTTTATTTACATCTAAGTGCACACCTACCATCAACGTAAAGTTATTCTCATTATTATAAAGTTTTTCCATGTATGTTATTCTCATTATTAAGTATTCTGCTATTCCGAGATGGAGAGAAACAGGAAAGGGAGCCGCAACGGCGGAAGGTGGGTGCCGAAAGCATTTGCAGAGGAAAAGAGAACAAGGTTAGCAAGAAAACATCAAAGTGTGGGAAAAGAGAAGAGAATGATTTAAACAGGAGGAACACCTCAACCTTCTTCATCTACATTCTGCGCTACGATGTTACGAGTACCTCTTTGCGGACGGTATTCCAAAGCTACGAGAACATTGTGGACACGTTTGTCCCTGATAAGAAGGATTCAAGAGGCAATAGATTTGGTTTTTAAGATTAGAAATAGTGGAAGACATGGAGGCAACGCTCAATGCACTAAACCAAACCAAGATTGGGAGGGCTAAGATTGGAGCCAACATGGCCAAGTTCAACAAACAAGAAAAGGCTCTAGTGGGCAAACACCAAGTTACAATCATCATCAGGGATACAATAAGGAATGTCAGGAGCACGTAACATGCAAAATAATGGTAGGTCTTATGCTTAAACACTCACGGGAAAGTCTTCAACGAGCATGTATCAGGTGGATGTATCCATGATGGCATCCCAAACAATACAGGGTATTGTGGTTCTTGAAGAGGTATCCCTTTTTGGAGAAGTGGTGGATATCAAAACCTTGTATAATATTAGGGTTACTCTTCGTAGCATGATTGACTCTTGTTTCTAGAGTAGATGCCATGGAGGATTCAAAGTCACGTTCAGTAATGGGGAACTAACTTTTAACTTCCTAGGAGTCCCGGACACTTGGGGTAGGGCTTTCCATTGACTAGACATATGGAAGGGGCAGGATATCGGTTATGATCGGACTACATTGTTATACATCAAAGGTGTGTCGATTTAACTCTGGAAGCCGAAAGTACGGGATATGGTTGCTGACCAACTTGGGCAGCTTGTGTCATCTTGCAAGGACTCTCATGAAGACGGAATTTAGCATATGAAAATGTAGGGGTCCTGGTTACATCAATTTTAAGGATCAAAAGAAGTTTAAGTGGTTTATGAACAAAACAAGGTGATGGTGTGGGTTTAGGAGGGTGAAGACGATTGGGTTCCTCCATTCCTAAACATCCCTTCCCTACAAACGAGTGAGTAGTTGCCGAAAAACAACACTTTGGTAGGTCTGGATGATACAAGTCTGGTGACAGGTTCTGATCAGGCTAACGAAAGTCACTGGTAGTGGTACCCAGTAACGGCTCTAGGGAAGAAGAGGAGGCGATTGCAATTAATGCCCATGTTAACGAGGAGTCACCCATGCATGTTGAGGTGTAGCAGTATGCTCAAACCAATGTAAAGCCGCCTCAAGTTTCTAACATATTGTTGGCCCAGGTTTTAAACTCCATTTTTATGGGAAAGGGTGGCACCATGTCTAAAATGGTGAAAATAAGTACCTATAAAGTCGGCCCAGTAACAACGACCAATCCCTAGAGGAATTCTCCAGTAATGGGCTTGATTCTGTGAAAAGTGCTTTATCTAAGAAAAGGCCCAGGTTCAACCCAAGCCCAAACAAGAGGAAAAAGAACACCGAAGAGCCAAACGTGGACTTTAGTGCCTTTCGCTTCCCCCCAAATGTTAATCTTGATCTAAATCAACCTCATTAGGAAGAAGATATGTGTAACATGACACTCAACGGGGAGACCAGTGACATAGACACAACAGAAAAAAGTAAAGTATTGGGGCAGCAGGGACCGTAACTCCAAGAGGGGGTCGATTGTGAATTTCGATTTGAATTGTGACAATTGTCGATTATCCAAATTTGGAACTCGGTTCGTTTTCATATCCAATGTAATTCAAAACTATTATCTATGCATTAATGTTTGGAAAGTTTATGTTATTTTATTTACTTTCGGGCACACTATTACACATTGCTAAATCTTAGTCTACACATGCTATGCACGTGATATTATACTAAATAAATTCGTTACATTTGACTAATCGAGGCATTTTTGTGGTTAAACAACTTAAGAGACTAAAAGTGACAAAAAAATAAAATTTCTGAATTTAACCCCCACTTGCGTCAACTCGCGTCACACTGGGGATCTCTCAAACCCTTACACGACACGTGGAGGCTCACCAGTTCACCCAGTGCACTGGGTCAATTGATCCTTCTCGTGTCACGGATGAGCTGAGAACCCTCCCACGTGACACGCCGGTTTAGCCAGATCAGTTACACGATCTGCATTCATTCAGCTCATTATTGCTCGCATTCAAAATCGTTTCAAGCACAAATTTCAGTTACAAAATGGAGTGCTATGTACCTAGACCTAATTGTAAGTTAATTCCAACCATCAATACTACCTTAATCTTCATAATTTAGAACCTATTCATGACCCTTTATCACACAATCAAACCCATCGTCAATTCATGAGTTATAGCCAAATTTAGGACTTAATTGTAACATCCGTCAAAAACCGGGTTAACCAAACCCGCTTCGTTTATTAACCAAACAACCAGTTAAAAATTTCGTTGCGTATTTAATGCTTAAATTAATTTTAAACGATACATAATTAATAAGTATATTAGAATATAAAATTTATATTTGAAAATGTATTAAAAATAGTGAAATAAAAATTAAATGCTGAAGCCGGGTTTCGAACCCGGGTCAGCCGAGAGTATCACAAAGCCTTAACTCACATCCATCCAACCACTCCGCCACTTGTGTTGTTTGGTGAAATACTGAAACAATTAATACTTAATATAAAACTCGAAGTCAAAAATCTGTCACCCAGCGCCCAAATCATTCTCGCCGGAAATCCCGACGAATTCGTCAATTATTGACGTTTTCTTTTGTCATAACGGATGCAATTACAGCAGCGCCGGTTATAACTGAAAGGCCTTAATGTCACTCATTCAAATCATCGAACCGTAACCGAAAAATGTTGAATTCAAAACTGGAAATGCAATTAAACCTGAGTTATACCTTATTCGTCAGTTGTGCTCACGAGTTATCTCACTTACACTCTCCAAATTTCGCTCAGAAAACCTCGCCGCAGTCGCCGGAATTCTCTGCAAATTAACCGGAAATTATCGCCGGAAAACCGAATTCATTCCATCCTTTCTGCTTACTCTAAAATAAGATTCTTAGAGCTCATACCGACATCACCCACACTCACCTTAAACCCCTGAAGAATCTCTGTCGCAAGAAATTTCACTCGCCGGAATTCTCTGCAAGTCGCCGGAAAACCGAGACTTTCATCTACACGGTAAATACCTCGACTTTTTCTGTTTCATTCCATTATTAGACAAAGTCTAACATCACTCCATCACCCAGAATCAACCCCAGACGACGTTGCCGGAGTTTCTGTTTTCGCCGGAAAACTTCTGGAATTTCCAGAAACTCGCTGTTAACCGGTATGATCATTTAAACCTACTGATAATCGTTACTCAGTAGTTCAATTTCACATCCAATCCATTCAAACTGTTAATTGATCCTAACAGCCGAAGTTCACAAAACAGAGCCGACGAATCCTTGCCGGAGTTCTGAAAAAGTCATCTGTTCGGTACATCCTCTCCCCAAACTTTCTCTGTCCAGTGCATTTCAATCGTTGATATTGTCCGTTAATCAAATTAAACAAGAAACAGTTGGTTTAATCATTGTCTGCGTTTTGACCAAAGAAGACGAAGTCGTGTATGATATAAGATTAATTAAAATCGGTATTATAAACGGGTTAGACACACAGTCCAGCGGTGGACTGTGTGCAAACAATACGCATACGTCCCGAGTTCGATCCTTGACACACGCACACTCGCTGTAATAAAAATGTTTTTTTAAAACCGAACCGGATCCACACGCAGAATCATGTTAAGTATAATAAAAACCGGAATATTTACCAAGTTAGACACACAGTCCAGCGGTGGACTGTGTGCCAAACTAAACCACAGGTCCCGGGTTCGAGACCTGTGGAGAGCACCGAGTCGATACCATTAAGTCCTTTTTAAAATAAATGATTTTCGGATTAACGTAAATAGTGTATAAATATAATTAAAAACAGAAATATTTCGGGTTAGACACGTAGCTCAGTTGGTAGAGCTGCGTGCACGCGTACGGGAGGTCTCGGGTTCGAGCCTCACCCAGCGCGTACATACACACGACCGAACCGGTCAACGGTCAACAATAATGGTCAACGGTCAACGGTCAAGTCAAAAAGTCAACATTTTTTATTATTTTATTTATTTATTTAAATTAAAAATCAATTAAAAATACTTAAAAATAACATTTTTAAAGTTAGAAAATAGCCTTAAACTCACGAAAATATATCCAAAAATCCTATTAAAATTGTTAATAAAATCCATTTATTTACCTTACTTTTTCGTTATTAATTAGGTTAGTTTTTCCTCGTCGATAAATCCTCTAAACTCGTGCGCATTCAACATCATCCACCGAACGCACCCAATGTGAGTGAATCTCTACAAATTCCCCGTTTTAATCACGTTTTTGGGGTGTATCATGTGTCTTATTATTTATTATATTTAAACTATTGTGCATCCATCATATCCATGAACAAATGTGTATTCAACATGTGTCAACTGTTTGTGTGGTTATTGTTTAGGTTAAATTTATCATTTTCAGTACATACATTTTCATAGGCCGCCGCTCCCCATTATATTATGAGCGTTGAGCTGTTCCCCATGAGCGTGAACCAGGCGTTGCCAACATACGATCGGCTCCGTTTGATTGAGCCTTGATCGCACATACATTATCATAGGCCGCCGCGTTGAGCTGTTCCCCATTACATTATGAGCGTGAACCAGGCGTTGCCAACATACGATCGGCTCCGTTTGATTGAGCCTTGATCGCACAGACATTTATCATAGGCCGTCCGTTCCCCATTACATTATGAGCGTGAACGTGACGTTGCCAACATATACAGTTTCATTCATGTTATATATTCATGCAAGTTGGGTTGTTATGGTATGTTATGGTATGTTATTGTATGTTATTGTTTGTTGTTATTTGATATTGTATGCTATTGGTTTGTTATTGTATGCTATTTTTTGTTATTATATGTTTATTTATGTTTGTTCATATATGATTATTGCACAATTTTTCCATATTAAACACAATAAGAAATAAATAATAAATGTTTTCTAACAAGGTTCACTCGCCAACTTTTGTTGATCCAAAAACCATTTTTACACATGATTACAGGTGAACAGGATGAAGCAAGGAAAACATAGGAAATTGCCTTAGAAGAAAAATAATGAAGTTTAGAAGGATTAATAGAACATGTTGTATTTGTTTGATTTGATTGTAGGATTCCTTGTAAATTGTAATAATAAATATGAAACATTATAATAAATGTCATGAGCTTTGATGAAAACCCAATCATGCCCCGATCACCTTTTCCGCTGCGGGTCGGGGTGTGACATTAATAAACTCTATACCTTGCATTTCGAATTCCTCCGAACACAAATCCTCACTCGGTTACTCACAAATCTCTGCAATCCATGAGCTAGGGCGGAACTTCATTCTCAAAATTCGAACTCATTTTTCGTTCGATTGAGGTAAATCTTGAGCCTAACCTGCTTATTTTCTTGTCCTCTACAAAACCTCTATCAATTTTCTGTTGATGAAAGGTAACTGTATCTTGATTTGAGAATCATAATTCCAGGGTTCAGAACCAATTTGGGGATTTTTATACAGAACCATTCTCAAATATCGGTTGATGATCTCTATGTACCCGGAAGATGAAACTTGCCCGATATGTCGTAAAGCTTGCATGGATAAATACGGGGAGCACGCAGTTCATTGTAAAGAGCTCCCTGGGTTCAAATATCGGCACGACTGGGTGCGGGATATTTTGTGGGACATCTTAAGAAGAGCTGAGATTTCTGCTAAAAAAGAGGCCCCTGTGAATTTCCTCACGGACCATATGGAAGGGAGATGTACTCTGCGACCAGCGGATCTGTTCGTCTTTGGCTGGGCTATGGGGAAACATGCTTGTGTAGACCTCACGGGGGTTTCCCCTTTGGTTAGTTTAAGGGAAAACGGGTTTGTAGCTGGACAAGCAGCAAGAAAGGTAGAATCAAAGAAAGTGGATAAGCACGCTAAAGCTTGCACAGAGAACCAGCATGTCTTTGCCCCTTTTGCCTTTGATACTTTTGGTTCTCTAGCGCAAGAAGCTATCCACTTCTTGACGAGGGTTCAACGGGTCGTCCATAACAATTGTTCAACCCCAAGGGGGCTGGTGTTTGTGTTTGGAAGGTT
Source organism: Scalesia atractyloides (assembly GCA_947069175.1). Lineage (NCBI taxonomy): Eukaryota > Viridiplantae > Streptophyta > Magnoliopsida > Asterales > Asteraceae > Scalesia > Scalesia atractyloides. The sequence goes on from CAMTDV010000024.1 coordinate 90,447,136, forward strand.
AGAGTTTGCAATTCAGAAAGGGTTGGTGGCGCAGCTTGTTGCCCGTCTACCTTCTGTTTTGATGTAACTTGGCATGTTAGTTGATTGTGTTTATGGTAAAGAATCTAATTTATACAAAAAAAAATTATACTTTTGCAATCCAATTCAAATAATCTATCTTATGTTGGAACCTAAAAGATTGTCGCATACCGTTAAAGTGTCAAAGAAATGAAGAATAGAAGTTTTTGTTCTAGGCGCCATTGATCATTGTCTTGTATAGTCTTTTAGCCAGATAAAACTTGTTATGACAGTTGCAGCCGTCAATAGATCTTTCTTGGGTGTTATGTGTTTGACTTTTCAAAGTTGGGCACCAACTTTATCAAATAAATTGGCTATTTTTTTTGCTGGACTTCTTATATTTTAAATGGGTCACACAGTTTTGGATTTGTATATTTAATCCTATAACTGATTCTGAATAATAGTGGATTTTTTTGTGGGATTTTGTTTATCAAATAAATTTGCAATTTTCTTTCTGGACTTCCTATATTTGAAATGGGTCACATAGTTCTGGATTTGTATATTGAATCCTATAACCGGTTCTGAAAAACAAGGGATTTTTTTTTGTGGGATTCTGATGTATAATGATTAATGAGGGTATAATATGTTTTCTGTTACTGCTGTGTTTGAATCTAAATACCATGTAACATTTGAAAATAGATATCAATAATCGGAATGATTCTTTCTCTCCATTCGACCATGAGTCTTCTTTTTACATGGAAGGATTAGATATTAAGAAAAGTCGAACTAATGGAAGGTAATGAATGCTTTAAGAATGGAAGAGTGCAAGAACTCGGTAATAACGATAACATGTTTGACGAATCTATTAATTTTTTGCATAAAACAATGGAAGATGAAGAGGTCTATGATGAGTATCCGTTTTTGGTTTTTTTATTTTAATTTATACGAGTATCCGTATTCGGTTTTATAATTTTTTTTTTAAATATCAGAATTTTTTTTCTGTTTCGACTGCTATAGTGAGTAAAGTTATCATAATAACCTAAATCAGTGACGACCAAATTCCTCTAGCATAGCATAGCGCGTGAATCTCACTAGTTTTCAATCTAAAGCTAATTGATACCGTCTTCAGAATCCTGGTTTTTAACCTGAATAGTTGAAAATGGCTTTTTTTAATAGCAAAGGAAACTTTATTAATCCAACCAATAAGTCCCCTTAGCAAGGAATCAAGGGAGACCTGTAAAACAAGGACCAAACATAGTCCAGCATAATTACAACACAAACAGAATACAAAACAATTAAATTAGAAGGGTAAACATATGTATGTTATATGTATAAAGCAAACATAGTAAGTAAACATATGTATGTTATATTAATAAACTTGAAGCTTATATTTTTATAAAAACAAAATATGTAGTTGAATACTTTCAAATGCATATTTTAATGTTCACTTTTACACACTATTGATATAGTTATCTAGATATGCATTATCTGAACATGATATCCTAGATATACAATATTTGATATGATATCTTTTTTATGTGTAGGTGAAAATTTTTTAAGCGATGTCAATTATCATAAAAACTTTGATCTTTTTTAAATATTTGACATGAAAATTTTGTATTTTTTAAAACAAATTTCTTATTAAATAGGGTGGTTACGTAACAACTAAATTTCCTATAATAGAACATTCATAACTTTTTTGTTTATATAACTCTTCTATTTATATATTAACTGCATACTGAATATTGGTCCTCCGCGGTCCAACATCTACTTCGGGCATGTTTGGCTAAACTTTTTGAAACAATTTATTGACTTATTGGCTTTTTGAAAAGTTATAAGCTCCAAAAAGTCTGTTTGGCAATAAGGGTGTATGTGAGAGGAAAAGTCATAAGCTCCAAAAAGTCACTCCATACCAACTTTTCCAAAAATCATAAGCCCTTTTGAAAAGCTAAGCCAAACATGGCCTTAGTGACCAAGGGCGAAGCTTAGAAGGGGTCGGGGGTGCCGGCCCCGAACTTTCGCTCAGTAGTGTTATATATATAGCTTTCGTATAGAAATTTTGGGTATATACGTTTTCGACCCCTCGGTTCTATAGATTTTTTTTGGTATATACGTTTTCGACCCCCGTATAATATCTCAAGCTTTGCCACTGTTAGTGACGCCCTTCGTAGAAGGGTAATGATCTCTAGCATACCTTAATATAAGGCTAGTGGGTATGTGGAGGGTCATCCCCATGGGGATGGGCCGCCACGTAGGACGTCACATCTCCATCCTTCATGGGATGACCCTCCTAGCAAAATCAAGGGGTGGAGGATGGGCCTACCCGACACCAATATTTTTAATTTTTAAATTTTTATTTGGTTAACTTTATAAAAACACCTTAAAAATTAAATAAAATAACATATAAAACAAAATAATTAAATCCATTACATAACATAAATAAAAATTACATATCCTAAAAAAAATTACAAATCCTAAAATAGAAAACATAAAAGCGAAATAAAAAAATTACGCAATGACTAAAAAAATACAAAACAACCTATGAGGTCCATTTTCTCTTAACTTCCTATTTTATCCTCCGGTAAACCTCGCGTTCATCCTCCGTAACCGGGCGTCGAAAAAATGTTAGGGTGGTTCGAGTTCGGGTTGAGACTGTTTGGGTTGAAGGGATTCATGATTTTTTTTATAAAAGGATGGAGGTTTTAAAAAAAATTTGGATGAGAGAAGTGGGTATGTTTTGGTTGAATCTTGAATGTGGGTATTATTTATAAAAAAGGAAGATGGAGGTGTATTTAAAGTAAAAGAAACTTTTTAATTAATCTAGCTGTTTAAACGGCTACTTTTTGAAAATAAGGCACGGCGAGAGCGGCAATAGAAGGATGGAAAGGCTGAAGATGGGGCTAGGGGGCGGTGTGGGGGACCGGCGCCGGCCCAAGCCGTGCCCAGGCCGGCCCCCATACCGGTTAGTCTAAGAAGCTTACGTCCATATATAATGTCTTTCGGGTCCACTCAACTGCATTTGCAACATCCTCGAGATTTCTGCAGATGCACAGCAAATTGTTATATAAATGGGATGGTTAGTTTCCATTTTGTAAACTACTGTCATCAGTTTGCATATTACTTGGCCAAAAATTTCACAACATGGCCCAGTTTTGTAAAAATATCGAGTCAATGTTAAATCAATCAAGTCGAATTCTAGAAATTTTGAACGTAAATGCCTCGTCTTTGGTGGATATCTGCCGTGAAATAGAAAGCGAAGATGCGTATGGCCAACCTATGGTGGTGATTGGGTATTTGTAACACCTCGTAAAAACCTGTCCCGTAAAATTTCGACACGTGTCCCGCTGATCCTCGTATGCCGTGTGCCAGACGAGAGGGACTAAAATCGCCAACATGTTATTTTATAACCTTTGAGTGGTGAATAATTAAAGCTGAGGGGTTAAACGTGTCAACATGCTTAAACTATGCCTCTGAGTGACCTTTTAACGAACCAGGAGCTTAATAGTGTTCAGTTATACGTTCATGAATACCCGAAACCTAACTTGAGGGGCCAAAGGTGCTGAATATGGAAGTTATTCGAAGTTGTAAGGTTGAGGGATTGAACTTGACAAGAAAGAAACATGTTTGGCTGTCTCGGAGCCGGGTCGCGGGCCGCGACCGGCCTGGCCTACCTCTCTCGCGCCCCGCGAGAGGGTGCCAGCGACAGCCAGCAGGTGGAGTCGTGGCAGCCTGCATGTTTTGCACATATACGCGAGTTTGCCACCCTCTAGCAGCTCAAGACACGTCCCTAAACACTTTTACTCATCCTAAACTGATCACCAACACCTGGAATGATCTGGTTCAAGCTCTTCAAGTATATATAGAGGCCTTGTGTGCCTTGAATCCTTGCTCATTTCAAAAACTCATCTCTTATCTCTTGCTCTGGCTTTCTTGGAGATTCCTGACCATAAGGAGACTCCACTTAGTTCTATTTTCGTGCTAGGACGTGGAGTAAGTGTCCTTAACTCCTCTTGTTAAGTTTTATTAGGCTTTAAGCCAAAGTCAAAGCATTGACGTAAAAACGCTTTGACTTTCGGCTAAGACCATTACGATCCAGCCATAGTTCGGTACGAGCATGGCTACGTGATCGTAATTAGGTAGGTGTTAATCCCTAAAAAGGGCACCTCCTAATTACCACGTTTGCTTGGTCAATTGACGGGTCAAAGTTATTAATAAAAAGTCAAACTGGGTCAGATTTGAAAATAAATTCATAAATGATAAAGTAGGTGTTATAAAATATGTTTTAACACTTAAACAACTCGGTAATAATTATTAGAACATGTGTAAACATGTTCGGCTCGTCAATTCCAGGTTTAAGGTCGGTTCGCAACCCAAAGTCGTGAAGTTTGACTTCTACTTTGACTTTCAGTTCTGACCCGATTTAGCAACTCTAGCTACTGAAATTAAGTTGTATTGTGACCATGTTTAGTTGTAGTATAACCCTCTGGAGTTATATCACATGGTTACAAAGTAATCCGAGCTTTTATGCAAGTTTCCGTTAATTATGTCAAACTTTGCTAAAATGCCCTTTTACTTAAAAACAAGGTTTTAATTACAAATGAGCATACAAATGAATTATGTACTGATGTATAAACATGACTAAGTTATTTTGATGCCAATAATCTGGTCATAACCCAAGTTTTGTTTAATTATCGCAAATCATGCTTTTAAAGGACCAAAATGCCCTTTCGGCATCTAAAATGGCTTTTAACGTAATTCTTCAACAAAACTCATTACCTACTGATGTAATATCATAAATAGGATTACTTGGGATATCGAATCAGATTGTAAACTGAATTTACACACAAGTCCTTGTATAATGCCGAGAAATGACGATGTTGCCGTTACGGTGCATAAAGTGGTTTTAAAGATACTTTTTATAACAAAACCATGTACCTACTGTTATAATATATTAAATAACTTATTTTGGTTATATAAACCTGATCATAACATCAGTTTTCCTTAATCATCTTGAATATCGTCATTTAGCGACTTTATCTCCATTTAGGCGCATAGTATGGTTTAAAACCATATTAAAGCACCAAGACTTGATACCTATTGATTTCAAAACTCATTTTACATAAAATTACAGTAAGTACATTAACTAAACTCAGATTCCCAAGTAAATTATCAAGCTATGTGTGAAATGACCAAAATGCCCTTATGGGGCATAGTTTGGTCTTAAACTCTAAAACACACACATACTCGATATCCTACTGATATAACATCATAAATAAACTATTTTTACAGTAAGATTATGAGTATTACATCACTCATAATTTCTTTTACAAGTCATAAAATGATCAAAACGCCCTTTTGAGGCGTAACTTGATTTTAAAACCATAACGGGTATACATGTTGATATCTTACTGATGTTACAACATGTTTAAAGTATAATGGCATATGGAACTTGTATAGGACTTATCCGGTTACCCGGTTTCGCTTATATGCGTACGGTCGGCCTACGTAACTAGTTTACGTAATTTAACCGAAACGGGTTTAACCTTATCATTTTATTATCAAAATCCAGAATGTAATATGTTTACCCATATTAAACAAGCCTCCATGCTTGTCGGGTTTAAACTACATTCTATTCCAGTCGTCGCTTAATCTAGCGTCTAGTACCGTTATTATCCTTAAGCTACCCGGTTCGAGTCTACAAAGTAGATAGGACCCGTTAGCATTCTAATTGGTTATAAATACCATCTTTTCCAGACTAATAGCCTCCCGGTAGATTGCCATCTAAGCTTACTTTTGAATATTCGGCTGAGTTAATTATCTTATTTGAAGAACTGCTCAGGTAAATACTTTTAACTTATTTTCCCTATACTGGCTTCGGACACGGTAATACCGCTTGGTTGGGTATGGAATCATGTTATCGGATTGTGATTTACTAAATTCTTATAACCCGTTTTATTCTGTATTGTTTGATAACTTAAACATTGGGGGTTAATTCGACCATGTCTGGGATATCCTTGGCTCATTAAAGTTATTAATGGCCACGACCTTAAGAGCGGGGTGTAGGCATACACCTGACAAACGCTAATGCTAATGAAATGATTTAAATCCCACTGGTGGATAATTTAAAGTGGCGTGTCGGTTAATCAGGCTATTCGGTTTCTGCACCGGACCCCATATGTATTGACAAACATGTAAAACTGTAAACAAGGTCATTTTGAACTATCCCAAGTTATTTATAAAATGTGCCAAGTGCACCAGTGAAAACTGACGTATTTTCAAAAGACCAAGTTACAGGTGGTAACGCGGAATAGATTGGGAGCTGCATAGTAGCTAAATAAGGATCTTGCAAGTCCATAAGCTGCCAAAGGCTGTAGAACAATTTCCTTTGTAAATATTTATTCGATCCGCCTGTGGATTCGTTATTACAAGCTTGTAATTATTATTTTCGAACATTTGGACATTTGGTTTTTAATAGTAATTTAAATCCAAGACTTCCGCTGTGCTGTGTTTGTTTGGTTATGATGTTATCAACTACGTCACGATATTCCCCAACCGGGCCCACCGGGTTACACGTGGAAATCGGGGTGTGACAGGTTGGTATCAGAACCAACGTTCGAGTGAATTAAACACTAGCCTTTTGTGTTTAATCTCGAAAATACACGAATAGCACATTCCTTAGACTTCCGAGTCTAGGCTTTGACCTAAGAGTATTCATTTCATTATTAAGTTATTATTATTGTTTTGCTTTGTTTTAATTTGTTATTGAAGCAGGAATTATGCCGTCTAAATTCAGACGAGGAGGAAAAGGCAAATGACCCATGAGGGGAGGACCCTCAATGACTGGACCATCCTTCAGGCCACTATATAGACCTTCTCTAGCTGGAGCAGCTAATCTATAGAGTACAACCCTTACGAAGGATCCGGAGATTCTTCATCACCCTTTGAACCTTAGCGACATTCAATTTCACATGAATACTCCCCACCTCATTCACATTCTCGGCATTCCTACCATTCACACCATTCCCATCAATCTCACCATTCACACTCCCATTCCCAACAAGAATACTTCAACTTCTATTTCGACCCAGTCAACCAACCCTCACCCGAAACTCCACCAGTTGACTCACCGACCCATATGGAGGAAGATTCCGACCTGGAGGAATTTCCACAAACGGATCGTACGGTCACCCTATCGAGCTGTCTAGTGGCTCGAACTCCTTGGCAGGATCTCCGTTCCGAGGTCCTAATGATTATGAGCAACGATGGGAAAAATACGTGTTTGTAAACACGCCCTCATACCACAGCACTCCCCATCACCACATCCTCAAGCCGAGGATGTAGAAATGCAACAGGTGGACCAACCTCAGCCACCACCTGAATCATCATCACAACCACGCCGAAAGCGTGGGGCACGTATGTTGGTACGTGCTGGTCAAAGGTCGGGTTCGCTACCACCTTTACCACCCTCTTACCCCATCATCCCTGAGGACCCACAATTGGGTGGACCCTCAAACACATCGCCAGTGGCGGAACCCCCGCCGCAACTAGCTGTTGAGCCTCTGCCTCAACCACCTCTACCACCGCCGGATTTTGCCAACCCAATACCTGCATATACAGGACCATCAGGGTTTCACACTGTTGACCCTCCTGGCTTGTATAATTACATCCATCATGGAATGGAGCAGGATCCTTATTATGATGCAGTTATTCATAATAACCTCTACCATTCTTCTTACCCTAGTTACCCACCTCCTTATGCCACTACCGGATATCCGCCTTACGGGTATCCGTATCCAGTTGCGCCTTAGCCGCAACCACCTCCACCTCAGCCTCAACCACAAGCACCAATCAAGGCCATTAATGAGGCCTTAGATCAGGTCAGGGAAATGCAGCAACAAGTTAAGAAATCGGAGAAGAAAACGACCAGATTTATCAAGAAGCTTTATAAAGCCGTAAAGGGGAGGAAGGATTAGTAGAATTTGTATTTCCATTTATGTAATTTAAATTCAAAAGTCCCTACGTGGACATTGTTATTTCTTTTAAACCCCTGCGTGGGTATGTTTTTCTTATTATAGTCCCTGCGCGGACTAAATTTTGTACTAAGACCTCTTTAGAGGCAATTATGTAATCCCTACCGTTTTAATGAAATTTTCAAAATTTTGATTTGCTTATGCAATCTTGTTACCTCTTTTTGGCGAGCCTCGATTTTAATTCGAATTTTATCGCTCCGCCATAAATTCCAAAAGATCTTTCATGGTCCCTATGGACCTAAGTTATATGTAAAGCGTTCGTTGTAATGCAAAAGCCTAAATGGTTTAATCATACCATGGCTAACCCATAAGAATCTTAATTCACCATGTAGTACCGAAGCGTTATGGCTCATTCAGACGGTGTTAGCAGCCATCATAATGATGATGATCCGAATAGGACAAATATAGTCATAAATGAGGATGAGTTCCAGGCTCGCATAGATGCAGCCGTGAGCAAGGTTATGGAAAAAGCCTTAGAAAAGTTTAACATGTCGAGTGCTATCGCTCTAAGACGGTATCAAAGGCTGTCTCAAAACCTCCCACCTCTGAGAAGAAAGATGATTCGGTACATTCGTCAAGCGTGAGGAGTGAGGCTAAGAAAAAGGAAATCCATGATAAAACCAACACTCCCTCTGGTGGCTGTTCATATAAGTACTTCGTCTCGTGTAAGCCACGAGACTTCAATGGAGATAAAGGGGCCATTGAGACCCTAAGATGGCTCGATGAGATCGAGACAGTGGTTGATATCAGCGGCTGTGCTGATAAGGACATTGTGAAGTTTGTATCTCAATATTTTAAGGGTAGCGCCCTGATTTGGTGGAAGGCATTAATGCAATCATCAGGTAAGGTCCACCTGTATAACTTGGGATGGTCCCAATATGTGGACTTAGTCAAGGACACTTATTGTCCACCGCATGAGGTGGAAAAGATTGAGATGGATTTCCTTGCTCTCACAATGAAGAACCTCGATTGTCGGAAGTTTGTTACCGACTTCGACTCATACTCCCGGCTAGTACCTTATTTAGTCACGCCAGAACCTAAGCGCATCGCGCGCTTCATTAATGATTTAGCTCCAGAGATTAGGAGCTTAGTTAAGGCTGTTCAACCTAGCACTTATAAATCGGCTGTTGAGCTAGCCCTCTCCCTCACTCAAGATTATGTGAGGCGGTTGTCGGCTGGAAAGGAAGCTGAGGGAAAGAGAAAAAGGGAGGATGATAACTCCCAACGGTTTAAGAAGAAAGGAAAGTTTGGATCCCATGGGAATCAGAACAGGTCCGGAGATAGACCTATGTGTAAAATCTACAACAAAAGGCATGGAGGCCAGTGTAGGTATGACCCAAAGGCTAAGCCTTGTGGGATTTGTAAGAAAACAGGACAAAAGACCCTAGAGTGCAGGGATATTAAGGATGCCACGTGCTTCAATTGTGGTGAGAAAGGCCACATAAAGACTAACTGCTCCAAGAATGCAGAGGATGAAAATGCAAAATCTAGTGGAGCTAAGAAAACCAATGCTCGAGCATTTCAGATGAGTGCTCGAGAAGCTGTCAATGACAACAACGTTATAACAAGTACTTTCCTCATCAACGATACCTTTGCTAGAGTTCTATTTGATTCGGGGGCTGATAAGTCGTTTGTTGACCATAAGTTTAGCAAACTATTAAACTTACCCGTAAGAACTCTAGACATAACGTATGAGGTAGAACTTGCCGACTGAACCATTGAAACCGCTTCATCCATTCTGGATGGATGCTTTATATCCATCAAGAATCATTTGATTCCTATCTCTCTTCTGCCAATGAAATTGGCGGGGTTCGATATAGTCTTAGGCATGGATTGGTTATCCCATAACCAAGCCTGCATTGCCTGTGATAAGAAACTAATCGAGATCAAAACCCCATCCGGTGAGATGCTAACCATCTTTGGAGATATGCACTACGGGTTGCCAGAAAAAGTTGCTATGCTTAAGGCCTCCCGATGCATGAAGAGAGGTTGTATCATCTATATGGCACAAGTAACCGTCGATGAACCTAAGCCAAGGATTGAAGATATACCCGTTATCTCGGACTACCCAGATGTCTTTCCTGAGGAATTACCCGGTCTACCCCTGGATAGACAAGTCGAGTTTAGGATCGACATTCTACCTGGATCTGCACCTATTGCGAGAGCACCTTATCGTTTAGCACCAACAGAAATGAAGGAACTAAGAACCCAGCTCGATGAACTTTTAGAAAAAAGGCTTTATACAGCCTAGTTCATCACCGTGGGGAGCTCCGATCTTGTTTGTCAAAAAGAAGGACGGTTCAATGCGTATGTGCATTGACTACCGTGAGCTTAACAAGATAACGATCAAGAATCGTTATCCATTGCCCAAGATAGATGATCTATTAAATCAACTGCAAGGAACAAGTTATTTCTCCAAGATAGATTTAAGATCGGGATATCATCAGTTGAAGGTTAGGAGTGATGATGTCCCAAAGACCGCTTTCAGGACAAGATACGGATATTATGAGTTTCTAGTGATGCCTTTTGGGCTCACTAATGCACCAGCAGCATTCATGGACCTCATGAATAGAGTCTGCAAGCCTTACTTAGATAAGTTTGTCATAGTCTTCATTGACGACATACTTATCTATTCTCGTAATCAATCCGATCACGAGAAACATCTTAGGTGCATTCTGGAATTACTACAAAAAGAGAAGTTGTATGCTAAATTCTCTAAATGCAAATTCTGGCTTCACGAGGTCCAATTTCTTGGGCATGTAGTTAGTGAGCATGGTATTCAGGTGGATCCCGCTAAAATAGAAGCTATTATGAACTGGGAAGCGCCAAAGACCCCTTCAGAGGTTCGCAGTTTCTTAGGTTGGCTGGCTATTATAGGAGGTTTATCGAAAACTTCTCAAGGATAGCCACTCCCCTAACTGCTTTGACCCGCAAGAATATCTAGTTCGATTGAGGTCCAAAACAGCAGGAATCTTTCGAGATCTTGAAGCAAAAGCTGAGCAATGCTCCAGTTTTAACCTTGCCAGAAGGCATTGAGGAGTTCGTCGTTTATTGTGATGCATCACACACTGGCATGGGATGTGTGCTTATGCAAAGGGGCAAAAGTGATCGCCTACGCATCACGACAACTCAAAGTGCATGAAAAGAATTACACCACCCATGACTTGGAACTGGGTGTCGTTGTATTTGCACTTAAACTTTGGAGGCATTATTTATACGGAACCAAGGGTATTATATACACCGATCACAAAAGCCTCCAACATTTGTTCAATCAAAAGGATTTGAATATGCGACAACGCCGTTGGATGGAAACCCTTATTGATTATGATTGTGAAATCTGATACCATCCCGGCAAGGCAAATGTGGTCGCCGATGCGCTTAGTCGCAAAGAAAGGATTAAACCTTTAAGGATTAACGCCAAAAGCATTGAAGTCAGAAACAGTTTGAACGAAAATCTACTTGATGTGCAGAAGCAAGCCCTGATGGAGGCTAATGTTGCAAATGAGGAATTAGGTGGAACTGTCGAATAGTTAATGCCTGGAAATGATGGAATCCTCAGATTCAATGGACGAATTTGGGTTCCAGTATTTGGAGGACTTAGAGATTTGATCCTCCAGGAAGCGCATAACACTAAGTACCCTATTCACCCGGGAGGTGATAAGATGTATCAGGACTTAAAATCTAACTATTGGTGGATGGGTTTGAAGAAATCCATAGCCACCTATGTAGCTAAGTGCTTGACGTGTTCACAAGTTAAGGCTGAACATCAGAAACCGTCAGGACTTCTACAACAGCTTGAGATTCCCACTTGGAAATGGGAAATGGTAACTATGGATTTAATCACCAAATTGCCAAAGACCAAGCGTGGTAATGACATGATTTGGGTCATCGTGGACAGGCTAACTAAGTCAGCATATTTCTTGCCAATCAAAGAAACGTTTAGTTCGGACAAGTTGGCCAAGATGTATGTGGACGAGATCGTGTCCCTACATGGAGTGTCGGTGTCTATTGTATCTGATAGAGATACAAGATACACCTCTCATTTTTGGAAAAGCTTCCAACAATCTCTTGGCACTCGATTGAACTTCAGTACCGCTTATCACCCGCAGACTGACGGACAGAGTGAGCGTACCATTCAAACTTTGGAAGACATGCTACGTGCATGTGTGATCGACTTAGGTGGTAGTTGGGACGACCACCTACCCTTGATTGAGTTCTCCTATAACAACAGTTATCATACAAGCATCAAGGCGGCACCTTTTGAGGCCTTATATGGGAGAAAATGTCGAACGCCCGTTTGTTGGGCAGAAGTTGGGGAAGCCCAACTAACAGGACCTGAGATAGTCCTAGAAATGAAGGATAAAATCTTGCAAATCCGCGACCGTCTCAAAGCTGCCCGAGTTAGGCAGAAGAGCTACGCGGATAAGAGGCGCAAACCTCTTCAGTTCCAAATTGGGGACAAAGTGTTACTAAAGGTGTCACCTTGGAAAGGCGTCATGCGATTTGGTAAAAAGGGCAAGTTGAGCCCAAGATATATAGGACCGTTCGAGATTATCGAACGAGTTGGGTCCGTAGCTTACAAGCTCAAGTTGCAAGAAAAGCTAAGTGGAATTCATGATGTGTTCCATATTTCAAACTTAAAGAATTGTCTAGCGAATGAGTCGCTAGCAATGCCGCACGAAGATGTGCAAAGTGACGAAAACCTGCGTTTCATTAAGAAACCGATAGTGATCGAAGATCGTCAGGCTAAGAAGCTTCGTAGAAAGCAGATGACTATTGTAAAGGTCAAGTGGGATGCTCAATGAGGTCCCGAGTATACATGGGAAGTTGAGTCCACTATGCGACAAAAGTATCCCTATCTATTTGAATAAATCTCGAGGTCGAGATTTCTTTTAAGGGGGTGAGGATGTAACACCTCGTAAAAACCTGTCCCGTAAAATTTCGACACGTGTCCCGCTAATCCTCGTACCTATTGATTTCAAAACTCATTTTACATATAATTACAGTAAGTACATCAACTAAACACAGATTCCCAAGTAAATTATCAAGCTATGTGTGAAATGACCAAAAAGCCCTTACGGGGCATAGTTTGGTCTTAAACTCTAAAACACACACATACTCGATATCCTACTGATATAACATCATAAATAAACTATTTTTATAGTAAGATTATGAGCATTACATCAGTTTGCTCATAATTGTAACATCCGTCAAAAACGGATTTACCAAACCCGCTCCGTTTATCAACCGAACAGGCAGTCAAATTTTTAGTTGCGAATTAAATGCCCAAAATAATTTTAAACGATCCGTAATCAATTATTATGCGGGGATATGTATTTAGTTTTTAAAAATCTGTTAAAAATAACAAAATAAAAATATTTATCCATGCCGGGTTTCGAACTCGGGTCTGTATCCGGTTCAACCAAACACTTAACTCCCACACCGTAAACCACTCCGCCACTTTGATTTTCTGTTAAGTTAATGGAATTATTAAATCAAATAATGATGTTCGGAAATTCAAATTCAGTCAACTTGCGCCCAAACAGCTGTCGTCGGAAATCCCGACGACTTCGCCCATAAAACACGTTTTTGTTCAATTTAATCAATCAATTAACTCTAGCGACAGCTAGCCAACGTCTGAAAACGCGTCATTAGCCATAATCGCCGGAAAACAGTTGACTTCGAATATAGACCGAATTCAGACCCCATTCATCTCGTTGTTACCCTATAAATGCACCCATAACTCGCCAGAAGTTTTTCACACTCAAATCGCACCTCATCTCGGCGAAAACTCACTCACCGGAAGTATTTGATACATCGCCGGAAAACCGTATCGTTAACCTTCGAGCTTACTGAACCCCCTAAACTTTCACCGAAGTCACCCACAACCTTTGCAAGCCTTCGGAAGACTCTCTGCTGCAAGATACTTGTCGCCGGAAAAAGACTTCTGTCGCCGGAGTTCTGCCGGAAAACAGAGTAAAATCAGTCGGTACCTTTCACGCTTAATTCATTCCCTTTTTACTTTTATCTCATTTGTAATTGATCTTTAAACGCTAAAGAAACATGAATTAACATTTTGAACCAGTCCGTCGTCACTTCCGGTTAAAACCGGTGAAGAAGACGAAGTTCGATAATGGTTAAGTATAATTAAATTCAAGTTATTTACCGGGTTAGACACACAGTCCAGCGGTGGACTGTGTGCACTTTTAACGCTAAGGTCACGAGTTCGATTCCGGTTTCACACACGCTGCTTTAATAAAAATCCCTTTTTCCACAAACTGAACCGGGTTGTTTTAAGTATATGTTAAGTATATTGATAACCGAGTTTATAACCAAGTGTGACACACAGTCCAGCGGTGGAGTGTGTGTCCGCTAACCCACAGGTCCCGGGTTCGAGACCTGTGGAGCGCACCGGTTCTCGAGACTTAATTCATTTTTAAAATAAAGGTTTTCTGTTAAATCCTAATTAATGTATATATATAATTAAAATCGGATATATAACGGGTTAGACACGTAGCTCAGTTGGTAGAGCTGCGTGCACGCGTACGGGAGGTCTCGGGTTCGAGCCTCACCCGGCGCACAACAATATGCCTATGAACCGGTCAACGAAAGTCAAAGTCAACGCAGGTCAAAGTCAACTGTAGCAAAAATAAAATATTTTTTTATTATTTTTATTTAATTATTTTAATTAAAAAAATCAATTATAAATACTTAAAAATAACATTTTTAAGGTTAGAAAATAGCCTCAAACTCACAAAAATACACCCAACAATCCTACTAAAATAGATTCATAAAACCCGTTTACTTACCAAACCGTAACGCGATTTATCTAGGTTAATTTCACTCGTGGTTAACACCATTTCGCGTACATCCAACCTCATCAACCGAACGCACCCAATGTGAGTGAATTCTTACAAACTCCCCTTTTTTATTCATGTTTTGGGGTGTATTATGTGTCGCTTAAACTAATTCTCTTATGCAAATTCGTGCTATACCATTATATGAACTAAATTAGAATGTAACTATTGTTTGGTTGTGATGTATTTCATATTGTCAAAGTTGTATACAAATTATTTAGGCCCATCAGTTCGTAAGAACAACGCGTGCCTCAAAACTCATTTATTAGGCCCATCAGTTCCTCGTGTGAGACGAGAACAACGCGTGCCTCAAAACTCATACATTAGGCCCATCAGTTCGTAAGAACAACGCGTGCCTCAAAACTCATTTATTAGGCCCATCAGTTCCTCGTGTGAGACGAGAACAACGCGTGCCTCAAAACTATCATTTGGTGTTTGTATGTTCAATATTCAATATTATGTGTTGTGTGAATAAATTTACATCTACATTTACTCATATGAGGTATGCACATTATTTATAATCAATTGGATAAACTCGTTCAAATGTTTTTCCATAGGATTCACTCGCCAACATTATGTTGATCCAAAAAACCTTTTTACACATGATACAGGTGGACAGGTTGAAGCAAGGAAAACATAGGATATGCCTTAGAAGAGAAACAAGAAGCTTAGACTGATAGTTAGCACATGTTGTATCATTTATTGTAAATTTCCATTAAATTGTATTAATGAATATGAAACATATAATAAATGTCATGAGCTTTGATGATAACCCAATTATGCCCCGATCACCTTTTCCGCTGCGGGTCGGGGTGTGACAGATTGGTATCAGAGCCATGACTATAGGGATATAGGATAGGTTATTAGACCTTTGAAACCTATACTATAGTCTGCCTAAATTTTTAATTGATTAGGTGGTTACATACAAACTTGTGATATTTATTTGTTTTATATTTGTTTACATTTCAGTCAAGCATACATGCTCATTCATTATACATATATACATATATCGATGTTCATGTATTCAATTTATTTTCATACTCTCAGTATCCAAAGATTTTATGCAATTTTCAAATCTCATCAAAGTAAGTTCTGCGAGGGGCATGTAGTAACTGGAAGGGTACAAGTACCGGTAGTCGGAACGTCCTGTCTAGGTTGGCATTCGTATAAATCCAAAATAACGGACCAGTTTGCCTACCTGGGGACTAACGATGAGAGTACGACGGACCTATTAGGCCAAAGCATGCCACACCAAACGTCGTTCGAACTAACCTCACTTTGAGATGTCACCGTGTCTACACCTGGACACATTCCGAACATCACACGTTGTATACATATCTCTCGATTTTCTCCGGGTTTTGTGAACGCAACCAGGCAGAAACCGTGCGAACCATATGAAAAACCGGTATTCATGGGGGCCCACATGATTACACAGGTAAAGTATGGCGGCATGACGGGCCTAACAGCAAGCAAAGCCCAAGACATCCTATGGATGTAGTAGAATTATTTTTCTATAATTATTTTATGAACGTTCAATCCCAAACACGACCCACGATCCCAAAGGCATTCAACTCATACTCTTGACATGTATTCCTTGTAGATGTCTTCTAGCCTCGCTCGTAGGAAAATGAGAGCAGGAAAAGCCCGTGAACGCATGGCTACCCAAATCGCTCAGCAAATGGCGACCGTAATACCCAACATCGTAGTTCAAGTTCAACAAGCCCTTACCGCTAATTCCGTTAACCCAACTCAACAAGAAGATCAAAACACTATCAATCCTTCAGTCACTAAATGCACCTACAAACATTTCAAATCCTGCGATCCTCCAAAATACGAAGGTACTGAAGGTGTCACCGCTCTCCTCCATTGGTTCGAAGAAATGGAGAACACTTTTCTAAATTGCGATTGCCCCGATGATCGCAAGGTGCGTTATGTTACCGGTCGCTTACTTGGAACGGCACTCACATGGTGGAATACAGAAAAGACCAAACGAGGTGTTGAAGAAACTATGACCTTGACTTGGGAAGAATTGAAGGGAATCATGACAAGACGGTTTTGCCCAAGAAGTGAAATCAAGAAATTGGAGGATGAGTTCCATGCTTTGAAACAAAAGGAAGGCGACCACACCACATACAACAAGAGATTCCTTGAGTTAAATCAAATGGTTCCCAACTTGTTCACTCCCCTCTACCGTTTGATCGAGCACTACATTCGTGGTCTTCCATCAAAAATTCAAGACCCTGTAATAAGCACCTCGCCTGCAACTTTGGAAGCAGCAATGGAGCTAGCAACCGCGCTCACCGAGAACCGAATCCGGAATAAAGATTTCAAAGAGGAGAAGAAGAAGGATAAAGCATCAACCGAAACCTCAAACTCCACCCGAACCGAATCCTCTACACCACCTATTTCTAAGAGAAAACGTGATGGGCAAATCTTCGCCGTCACCCAACGTAACCAACCAGCTTCACAAGTTGTATCTCCTCGAACTATCCCAAACGCTCAAGTAGCACCCAACTCAACTTACCCAAACAAGAAACCTTACATTGGACCTCACCCTCAATGCAACACCTGTTTCTATCACCATCCATCTACCTTACCCTGTCGACTATGTGCGAATTGTGGACGCTACGGTCATTTGAGCAACGTTTGCCGCACCCCTCAAAACCAAACCTCAACCCCTACTCAACCCATGATCCAAACATATCAACAACCTCAATACCCCATGTACCCATATGTTCGAGCTTGTTTCAATTGTGGCGACCCTACCCATTTTAGAAACACGTGCCCTCGTTTGGTTAACATCATAAATGCCCAAGCTCAGGCAAACCCAGTTAACCAAGCAAACCAAGCAAATCCAGCTCCACCGCCAGCAAGGGGAAGAGTTTATAACATCAATGCCAATCCTGTTGAAGATGTTAACGGACTAAACCAACCACTTAACTAGCCTTCTCTCACCAAGAATCAAGATTCAACTCCAATCACTTAGTTTTTATGTTTATATCTCGATTTTCATGTATCTCAGTTGGAATTTTACCCAAGAAATTTTAAATTACTAGTTCAGTTTGTTTTATACTCATTATTCATATCATCAAACTTCACGGCATATTTCAGTTTCATCAATTAAAGAAGTTGAGTTGTGTCTCACTTCTACATAGACTAACCTCTCCATCATATTAAACGAGAGAGGTTTTGTCAAACACGGATACTATCAGAATTAAGACTCAAGCGCTGGTTGTTGTGTTTGTAGAGTCGCATAGAACTAATCATAACTTGCGGATAAAGTCAAATGATCGGAGACATTATCAGTCGGTTATGAGAGGTTCCATGCATAGGTTGTTTGTTGTGATTAGGTTATTCATTTTCAATACATGCAATAAGCTCGGCTCCGTTTGATTGAGCCTTGAGCACACATACAATTTCATTCTCAATACATACAATACGATCGGCTCCGTTTGATTGAGCCTTGATCGCACAGATATATTTCATTTCAGTATTTTTATGTTTGATGTATTGGATGTAGAGTTATAGGACTAATCATGATTCACTGATAAAACCAATGAAAATTTGACAAGAATATGGTGGATACGCCGCTGGTACTTCCTATATATAAGTATTCTTGTCAAAGGATCAGAGGCATTATCAGGCGGTTATGAGAAGTTCCATGTAGGATTTACTATTGCCTTGGTTGAAATTGTGTTACATTTATATCATCTCACTATTTAAAGAAATTGGATTGTGATCCATTTCTATATAGACTAACCTCTCCATCATAACAAATGAGAGAGGAACCATCACCATTCAAACATATATGCTATCAGAATGTGGATACAATTGTTAGTTGTTGTGTTTATTTGTGTAGATTGTAGAATTTCTGCCTTAGGAAATAACCCTAAGCATATTCAAACTCTTATGCATGTTATCATTTTAGCGAATCATTCCTGCTTAACAATACTTATACAGTAGGCAACAAAAAGCGATTCCTGTATTAGGATACTTAACCTTTACAAGGAACGTTACCGCCTCAAACAAAAACCTAAACCCTAATTCTCAAAAAATGTAACCGGCAAACTCAACACCATCATTCTTTTAGTCGATTATATCCCTAATTAAATTTCGGGGCGAAATTTCTAAAAAGCAGGGGATACTGTAACATCCGTCAAAAACGGATTTACCAAACCCGCTCCGTTTATCAACCGAACAGTCAGTCAAATTTTTAGTTGCGAATTAAATGCCCAAAATAATTTTAAACGATCCGTAATCAATTATTATGCGGGGATATGTATTTAGTTTTTAAAAATCTGTTAAAAATAACAAAATAAAAATATTTTATCCATGCCGGGTTTCGAACTCGGGTCTGTATCCGGTTCAACCAAACACTTAACTCCCACACCGTAAACCACTCCGCCACTTTGATTTTCTGTTAAGTTAATGGAATTATTAAATCAAATAATGATGTTCGGAAATTCAAATTCAGTCAACTTGCGCCCAAACAGCTGTCGTCGGAAATCCCGACGACTTCGCCCATAAAACACGTTTTTGTTCAATTTAATCAATCAATTAACTCTAGCGACAGCTAGCCAACGTCTGAAAACGCGTCATTAGCCATAATCGCCGGAAAACAGTTGACTTCGAATATAGACCGAATTCAGACCCCATTCATCTCGTTGTTACCCTATAAATGCACCCATAACTCGCCAGAAGTTTTTCACACTCAAATCGCACCTCATCTCGGCGAAAACTCACTCACCGGAAGTATTTGATACATCGCCGGAAAACCGTATCGTTAACCTTCGAGCTTACTGAACCCCCTAAACTTTCACCGAAGTCACCCACAACCTTTGCAAGCCTTCGGAAGACTCTCTGCTGCAAGATACTTGTCGCCGGAAAAAGACTTCTGTCGCCGGAGTTCTGCCGGAAAACAGAGTAAAATCAGTCGGTACCTTTCACGCTTAATTCATTCCCTTTTTACTTTTATCTCATTTGTAATTGATCTTTAAACGCTAAAGAAACATGAATTAACATTTTGAACCAGTCCGTCGTCACTTCCGGTTAAAACCGGTGAAGAAGACGAAGTTCGATAATGGTTAAGTATAATTAAATTCAAGTTATTTACCGGGTTAGACACACAGTCCAGCGGTGGACTGTGTGCACTTTTAACGCTAAGGTCACGAGTTCGATTCCGGTTTCACACACGCTGCTTTAATAAAAATCCCTTTTTCCACAAACTGAACCGGGTTGTTTTAAGTATATGTTAAGTATATTGATAACCGAGTTTATAACCAAGTGTGACACACAGTCCAGCGGTGGAGTGTGTGTCCGCTAACCCACAGGTCCCGGGTTCGAGACCTGTGGAGCGCACCGGTTCTCGAGACTTAATTCATTTTTAAAATAAAGGTTTTCTGTTAAATCCTAATTAATGTATATATATAATTAAAATCGGATATATAACGGGTTAGACACGTAGCTCAGTTGGTAGAGCTGCGTGCACGCGTACGGGAGGTCTCGGGTTCGAGCCTCACCCGGCGCACAACAATATGCCTATGAACCGGTCAACGAAAGTCAAAGTCAACGCAGGTCAAAGTCAACTGTAGCAAAAATAAAATATTTTTTTATTATTTTTATTTAATTATTTTAATTAAAAAAATCAATTATAAATACTTAAAAATAACATTTTTAAGGTTAGAAAATAGCCTCAAACTCACAAAAATACACCCAACAATCCTACTAAAATAGATTCATAAAACCCGTTTACTTACCAAACCGTAACGCGATTTATCTAGGTTAATTTCACTCGTGGTTAACACCATTTCGCGTACATCCAACCTCATCAACCGAACGCACCCAATGTGAGTGAATTCTTACAAACTCCCCTTTTTTATTCATGTTTTGGGGTGTATTATGTGTCGCTTAAACTAATTCTCTTATGCAAATTCGTGCTATACCATTATATGAACTAAATTAGAATGTAACTATTGTTTGGTTGTGATGTATTTCATATTGTCAAAGTTGTATACAAATTATTTAGGCCCATCAGTTCGTAAGAACAACGCGTGCCTCAAAACTCATTTATTAGGCCCATCAGTTCCTCGTGTGAGACGAGAACAACGCGTGCCTCAAAACTCATACATTAGGCCCATCAGTTCGTAAGAACAACGCGTGCCTCAAAACTCATTTATTAGGCCCATCAGTTCCTCGTGTGAGACGAGAACAACGCGTGCCTCAAAACTATCATTTGGTGTTTGTATGTTCAATATTCAATATTATGTGTTGTGTGAATAAATTTACATCTACATTTACTCATATGAGGTATGCACATTATTTATAATCAATTGGATAAACTCGTTCAAATGTTTTTCCATAGGATTCACTCGCCAACATTATGTTGATCCAAAAAACCTTTTTACACATGATACAGGTGGACAGGTTGAAGCAAGGAAAACATAGGATATGCCTTAGAAGAGAAACAAGAAGCTTAGACTGATAGTTAGCACATGTTGTATCATTTATTGTAAATTTCCATTAAATTGTATTAATGAATATGAAACATATAATAAATGTCATGAGCTTTGATGATAACCCAATTATGCCCCGATCACCTTTTCCGCTGCGGGTCGGGGTGTGACAATAATTTCTTTTACAAGTCATAAAATGACCAAAACGCCCTTTTGAGGCGTAACTTGATTTTAAAACCATAACAGGCATACATGTTGATATCTTACTGATGTTACAACATGTTTAAAGTATAATGGCATATGGAACTTGTATAGGACCCGGTTACCCTGTTTCGCTTATATGCGTACGGTTCGACCTACGTAACTAGTTTACGTAATTTAACCGAAACGGGTTTAACCTTATCATTTTATTACGAAAATCCATAATGTAATATGTTTACCCATATTAAACAAGCCTCCATGCTTGTCGGGTTTAAACTACATTCTATTCCGGTCACCGCTTAATCTAGCGTCTAGTACCGTTATTATCCTTAAGCTACCCGGTTCGAGTCTACAAAGTAGATAGGACCCGTTAGCAATCTAATTGGTTATAAATACCATCTTTTCCAGACTAATAGCAGTAACATTCGTCGAAAAACGGTTTTCAAAACCCGCTTCGTTTAAAAATCAAATATTCCGTTATATGTTCGTTGCGCATTTATTGTTCAGTTTATTTTTAAATAATACATAATTAATAAATATTTAAAATTTAAAAACCAAAATTTTAACTAACAATAATAAGTATCAAAAAAATTAAATAGGGCAGCCGGGTTTCGAACCCGGGTCACCCACAAAGACAAACACGCAACACACCACTCCGCCATGCACTGCTTTTGTGATAAACACTAAAACAAATAACATTTATAATAAAACCGAAAGTCAAACCAGTAATCAGCGCGCCCAGAACTAGCCATCACCGGAAAAACCGGCACTCCGCGATTTTGGCTATATTTCTTTTGACTGAAACGCACAAATTGATTTCGACGTCGGTTATAACCGTTGCCGGCAATCAATTTCAGTCAAAAACCGACGGAAATCAGTGACCGCGAACTTGGACCTTAATTCAAACTCAAATTAGATGATCTTCCTTATAAATACCCACTCAATCATCTGGTAACCCTTTCGCTCAGAACCGCACACTTTTTCGAAGCTTTAATTCTTCCAGAGCACGTCGTCGAAGTTCCTCTGCACTCGCCGGAATATCACCGGAATCACTGAACATAAAACCGCAGTTGTCTTCAGACGGTATAACTGTCTAAACCTCCCTGCTATCTCTTGATTTATACTTTAATTGTTCAAACCAATAATCGAAACTGTTAAAACAGTTCATACAGCCGGAAATCGCAAAATCAGAACCGACAAACTTGCCGGAAATCTGAAGAGAACTCTCCGTCTTGGTATATCATATTCCTTATTTTTCCTATTCCATTTCAATCAAGTATAAATTGTTGGTCGATTAAGCAAAACTGTCGGCTTCACTGTTCTGAGTTCTTCTTAATGAAGAAGACGAAGTTGAGTTGTATATTAATGTAATAAAAATCATGTATTTAACCGGGTTAGACACACAGTCCAGCGGTGGACTGTGTGCAAATATAACACTCACGTCCCGGGTTCGAATCGCACATGTTACCGACTTTCAGAAATAAAACCAACATTTTTTAACCTAATCAGATCAAGTCACAGTAAATACATAAGAAGAATATAATCCATTAGTTAAACAGATTAGACACACAGCCCAACTGGTTGGGCTGTGCGCACTCAAACCGAAGGACCCGAGTTCGACTCCGGGTCTCTGCAACCGGTTCGGCCATATAAATCATTTTTAATAAAAACCAAATAAGTTTAAGGTTAATTAGTATATATATATAATTAAAACAGAGAATATTTCGGGTTAGACACATAGCTCAGTTGGTAGAGCTGCGTGCACACAAACGCAAGGTCCCGAGTTCGATCCCTCGCGCTGCTTAGAATAAACACAGTTTGACCGGTCAGACCCGGTCAACTGTCAGAAAGTCAACCATTTTTATTATTATTTTTTTTCTTATTTAATTAATTGAAAATTTATTTAAAAATACTTAAAAATAAGATTCTTAAAGTTAGAAAATTTCCTTAAACTCACAAAAATAAATCTAACAAACCCATTAAGAGCACTAATTAAAAATATTAATCTCAAATAAAAATTTATTTACCGAATCATTTCGTTTTATTATTTAGGTTAGTTTTTTCCCTCGTCGGTTGAGTCATAATATTCGTGCGCATTCATCGTCATCAAGAAACGCATCCACGATGAGTGAATCTCTACCAATTCCCCATTTTAATCATGTTTTGGGGTGTATCATGTGTCGTGTAACTCTTTTATTTTACTTAAACACTTGTGCATACATCATACCCGTGATCAAATGTGTATCAATTGTTGTGTGAATTATATGTAGATTGGATTTATCATTTTCAGTGCACGCATTTCATTAGGCCCATCAGTTCCCCGTGGGATACGGGTTGAGCATGAGGTGCCTCATTAGATCGGCTCCGTTTGATTGAGCCTTGATCTCACATACATCTTCATTCATGTCATATACTCATCCAAAGTGGTTTGTGATTGTTTATCTATATATGTTTGCTCACATTTGATTATTGCACAAATTTTCCTTATTAAATAAAACAAGAAATTAGTAACAATGTTTTATCAAGGTTCACTCGCCAACTTTTGTTGACCCAAAATCTCCCCCGTTTTACACATGATACAGGTGATCCAGCTGAGACAAGAAACACATAGGAAGGCCTAGAAGAATAAACAAGTTTAAGCTTTGGAATAATAATATAGTTTCATTTCTTGTAATTGTATGAATTTTGTTTTGGATATTTAAGTTGTAATTTGAATTTAATAAACATGAAACATCTTAGTAAATATCATGAGCTTTGGTGATAACTCAATTATGCCCCGACTTTTATTCCGCTGCGGGTCGGGGTGTGACAGATTGGTATCAGAGCTTGTGACTATAGGGATATAGGATAGGTTATTAGACCCTTAGAGCCTATACTATAGTTGATTAAATTTTAATTGTTTATGCGTTACATGCAAAATTCATGATGTTTATATGTTTCATGTTTATTTTCACACTCAATGTTATGCAAACACGCTCATAAATACATGTTATTATACAATGCTTATCATGAATCATATCCTCATAACATATCATATCCATGAGAGCACACACCTCACGATTACCATGATTTTTGCAATGATTTTTGTATTTTTCAAATCACATCAAAGTGAGTTCTCATGACGGGCATGTAGTAACTGGAAGGGTACGAGTACCGGTAGTCGGAACGTCCTGTCTAGGCTTGGCATTCGTATAAATCCAAAATAAAGGACCAGTTTGCCTACCTGGGGACTAACGATGAGAGTACGAAGGACCTATTAGGCCAAAGCATGCTATACCAAATGTCGTGTGAGCTAACCCCACTTTGAGTTGTCATTGTGTCTACACCTGGACACCCTCCTACCATACATCTCGCAATCATATTTTACGATTTTCATTCGGGTGGTGCGAGTGTTAATCCGCCAACACCAATGTGAATCCTACCAAGCCCAATAGTCATGGGGGCCCACATGACTACACAGGCGATGGTATGGGGGACATTGGAGGCCCAAACATGAGCAAACCCAAGACATCCTATGGATGTAGTTGAATTATTGTCAGTTATGCTATTTTTCATTCTTTTTACGACACATGACACATAGAAAATTCTTAAACTCACAATCTTCCTATATATGTTCCTGTAGATGTCGGCTAGGCAACTACGTGGAGGTAGAAAGTCAAGAAGATCAAATGAACGCTTGGCCACACAAATTGCTAAACAAATGGCCGCTGTGCTTCCTGACATCGTGATTCAAGTTCAACAACCTCTCACCGCAAATCCCATCAACCCTCCCAATCAAGAAGACCAGAGCGTCGCCAACCCTCCCTCCAAAAAGTGCTCCTACAAACACTTCAAATCTTGCGATCCCCCAAAATATGAAGGGACCGAAGGTGTTACCGCCCTCCTTCACTGGTTTGAAGAAATGGAAAACACTTTCCTCAATTGCGATTATCCCGAGGATCGCAAGGTACGTTATGCAACTGGAAGACTGTTTGGGGTAGCCCTTACCTGGTGGAACACGGAAAAGGGTAAACGAGGAGTGGAAAATGCCATGGTCTTAACATGGGAAGAGTTAAGGGAACTCGTGACAAGACGCTTCTGTCCAAGAAGCGAAATCAAAAAGTTGGAAGATGAATTCCACGCGCTGAAACAAAAGGAAGGAGATCACACCTCCTATAATAAGCGATTTCTCGAGCTGAACCAAATGATCCCTAATTTGTTCACCCCCTTGTACCGCTTAGTCGAACACTACATTCGAGGCCTCCCCTCGAAAATCCAAGATTCGGTTTTAAGCACTTCGCCTGCAACACTTAAAGCCGCAATGGAATTAGCTACAGAACTCACTGAGAATCGCATCCGAAACGGCAAATTCAAAGATGAGAAGAAGAAAACACCCATTGAGACCCCAACTCCAAACCAACCACTCTCCTCCTCAAAGTTTGCTGGTAAGAGGAAACGAAACAGCAAGAATTTTGCTGTCACTCAAACCAACCCTCCTATCAGCTGCGCACCAATCACCCAAATCGCTCCCTCAGCTGCACCATTTAAAAAGCCATACACCGGCCCACACCCAAAATGCAACCGTTGTCAATACCATCACCCTCCCGAAACTCTTTGCCAACATTGCACAAGCTGTGGCCGTGCAGGTCACACCATCCAAACCTGCCGTATTCTTCAACGAATGAACCGCAGTCAACCACAAATCCAAACCCAAAATCAGACAGTGGGTCAAGCCCAACAACCCTTACTTCTACCACCCACGCAACACATAGCTCAACCTTACTACCAACCCAACTACCCCATGATGCAACCCATGCGAGCTTGTTACAACTGTGGGGACCCAAACCACTTCAGAAACACTTGTCCACGCTTAGTGAACATCATCCATGCTCAAGCCCAAGCGAACCCAGTAAACCAAGCTAACCAAGCTCCTCCACCTGCCAGAGGAAGAGCTTTCAACATCAATGCCAACCAAGCTAGGGCTGACAACAACGTGGTCAACGGTACGTTTCTCATCAATGGTAGTTATGCATCCATGTTATTCGATACTGGCGCGGATAAGAGTTTTGTGTCCTTAGAATTCGAACCTATCCTCAACCAAACTCGTGTTAACCTCATGGAATCTCTAACGGTGGAAGTTGCTGACGGAAAACCCGTTTCATTAAATTCTATTATACGCAATTGTACCCTCACTCTAAACGATCACGATTTTCCAGTTGACCTCATTCCTATGAAGTTGGGAAGTTTCGATGTTATAATCGGTATGGACTGGCTCAACCAGCATCACGCTGAAGTAGTGTGCCGCGAAAAGTTCATTCGCATCCCTCTTGCAGACGGTCAGACCCTACGTATTTTTGGGGAAACCCCTTCGAAAGGACTCAAATTAATGTCCTGCCTCCAAGCCCGAAGATATCTCCGCAAGAACTATGTCGCATTCCTAACTCACGTCGTTAAAAGGGGAAGCAAGGAGAGGAAACTCGAAGATATCCCAGTTGTGAAAGAATTCCCACAAGTCTTTCCCGACGACATTTCAGGACTTCCTCCTGTGAGAGAAGTCGAATTTCGCATCGATCTTGTACCTGGCGCTACACCAGTCGCAAAATCTCCTTATAGGTTAGCCCCATCCGAAATGCAAGAGCTGGCCAGTCAACTACAAGAGCTGACTGACAAAGGATTCATACGTCCTAGCTCATCGCCTTGGGGTGCACCTGTTCTTTTTGTGAAGAAGAAAGATGGAACGTTTCGCATGTGCATTGATTATAGAGAACTCAACAAGTTAACGGTTAAAAATCGTTATCCACTACCTCGCATTGATGACCTCCTAGACCAACTTCAAGGCGCCACCTGCTTTTCAAAAATCGACCTTCGTTCTGGTTATCATCAGCTCAGGGTGCACGAAGAAGATATCCCAAAAACCGCCTTCCGGACTCGTTATGGTCATTACGAGTTCATGGTCATGCCTTTCGGTTTAACCAACGCCCCCGCTGTCTTCATGGATCTAATGAATAGGGTATGCAAACCCTACCTCGACCGTTTCGTCATAGTCTTCATCGACGATATTCTTATCTACTCCAAGTCTAAATCCGATCATGAGCGACAACTTCGACTCATCCTTACACTCTTAAGGACTGAAAAGCTTTACGCTAAGTTCTCAAAATGCGAATTCTAGTTAGGAGAAGTACAATTCCTTGGACATGTCGTCAACGACAAGGGAATTCATGTTGATCCTTCAAAAATCAAGGCAGTGCAGGAATGGCAAGCGCCACGTACTCCTACCGAAGTTAGGTCATTTCTTTGTTTGGCTGGTTACTATCGACGCTTCATCGCCAATTTTTCCCGTGTTGCTGTACCACTCACGGCCTTGACTCATAAAGGAAAACCCTTCATATGGGGACCTAAGCAAGAAGAGGCCTTCCAAACTTTAAAGCAAAAACTCTGTGACGCACCTATCCTCACACTCCCTGAGGGTTGTGATGACTTCGTAGTTTATTGCGACGCGTCAGGGCAAGGACTAGGCTGTGTATTGATGCAAAGAGGAAAAGTGATAGCCTATGCTTCTAGGCAACTCAAGATTCATGAGAAGAATTACACCACCCACGACCTGGAACTTGGAGCCGTTGTGTTCGCTCTCAAGATATGGAGACATTACCTCTACGGTACCAAGTGTGAAATATACACTGACTACAAGAGTCTCCAACATATCTTCAACCAAAAGGAGTTGAATATGAGGCAACGAAGATGGGTCGAACTTCTCAACGACTACGACTGTGAAATTCGGTATCACCCTGGCAAGGCAAACGTGGTGGCTGATGCGCTCAGTCGAAAAGGTTATGCGAACTCCATTCGCCTTATGTTCGCAAATCATAACCGACATCAAAGATCGAATCCGGGCAGCTCAACATGTTTCTGTAACAGAAAATGATGTACGCGATGAGCTGTCATGTGGAGCTGAACTCAAAATCAAAACCAAATCCGACGGTATCCTATACTATTTAAATCGCATATGGATTCCTGATCGCGATAACCTTCGTGATTTCCTCATGAATGAGGCGCACAAAACACGATACTCTGTACACCCAGGAGCCGACAAGATGTATCAAGACCTACGATACACCTACTGGTGGCCTGGCATGAAAAAGGATATCGCTGTTTTTGTTTCAAAGTGCCTTACCTGTTCCAAAGTAAAAGCTGAACATCAAAGACCTTCAGGACTTTTAGTCCAACCCGAAATACCCGTATGGAAGTGGGAAAATATAACCATGGATTTCATTACCGGGTTACCTCGCACCTCCAGTGGGTATGACACCATATGGGTAATAATCGATCGTCTTACAAAGTCATCTCACTTCATTCCGATTCGCGAGGACTTCAAGAACGAGAAGTTAGCTCGTATCTACATCAGCGAGATCGTAAGCCGTCATGGTGTACCTTTAAGCATCATTTCAGACCGTGATGGTCGTTTCACTTCACGAACATGTCGAGCCGTACAAACCGCCTTGGGTACACGATTAGACCTCAGTACCGCTTTTCATCCTCAAACTGATGGCCAATCTGAACGCACCATCCAAACCCTTGAAGACATGCAGCGAGCATGTGTCATAGACTTCAAAGGGAACTGAGACGCTCACCTACCATTAGTGGATTTTCGTACAACAATAGCTATCATTCAAGTATCGGCATGGCTCCTTTTGAAGCTTTATATGGACGTAAGTGCCGATCTCCAGTATGTTGGCACGAAATTGGGGAAGCGCAAATCACCGGACCATAATTAATTCAAGAAACAACCGATAAGATCACTCAAATTCGAAACAATCTTCTAGCGGCTCAAAGTCGTCAAAAGAGTTATGCAGACAAACGACGAAAGCCCTTGGAGTTTGACATTGGTGATCAAGTACTTTTAAAAGTATCACCCTGGAAAGGAGTGATTCGTTTTGGCCAGAAGGGCAAGCTAGCACCACGCTATTGTAACATCAGTCAAAAAAACGGATTTTACCAAACCCGCTCCGTTTATTAACCGAACAATCAGTTAAAAATATCGTTGCGAATTTAATGCCCAAAATAATTTTAAACGATACATAATGAATTATTATATTGGAATATATAAGTTGTTTTTGAAAAACTGTTGAAAATCGCAAAATAAAAATAAATTGTTTCTGCCGGGTTTCGAACCCGGGTCAGTAACCGGTTCATCAAACAACTTAACACACAACACTTGAGCCACTGCGCCACGGATGCTATTTGTTAAATGTTAGGATCATTTAATTCATATCATGACTTTCAGTATTTTATGTTTGTTGTATTGGTTGTAGAGTCATATAGGACTAATCATAATTCACTGATAAAACCAATGAAAATTTGACAAGAATATGGTGGATACGCCGCTGGTACTTCCTATATATAAGTATTCTTGTCAAAAGATCAGAGGCATTGTCAGACGGTTATGAGAAGTTCTATGTAGGATTTAGTAGTTTCTTGGTAACTAATCATAACTTGTGGATAAAACCAATGAAAATTTGGCAAGAATATGGTGGATACGCCGCTGGTACTTCCTATATATAAGTATTCTTGCCAAAGGATCAGAGGCATTATCAGGCGGTTATGAGAAGTTCCATGTACGATTTAGTATTGTCTTGGTTGGAATTTGTGTTACATTTATATCATCTTGCTATTTAAAGAGATTGGATTGTGTTCCATTTCTACATAAACTAACCTTTCCATCATAACAAACGAGAGAGGAACTTCCACCATTCAAACATATATGCTATCAGAATGTGGATTCAAATATTAGCTGTTGTGTTTATTTATGTTCAAATATTAGCTGTTGTGTTTATTTATGTTCAAATATTAGCTGTTGTGTTTATTTATGTTCCATGTAGGTTGTAGTATTGGAAGTTTGCCTTAGGATATAACCATACCCTTCCAAACATATTCAAACTTTTATGCATGATATCATAGTTAGCGAATAAATTATGTTTATCAATACTTTTACAGTAGGCAACAAAAAGTGATTCCTGTAATAGGGTACTTAACCCTTACAAGGAACGTTACCGCCTCGAACAAAAAACTTAAACCCTCACTTCTTCTAAGCATGTAACTGTCAAACTAAACAGCATCATTCTTTTAGTCAAATATATCACTATTTAAATTTCGGGACGAAATTTCTAAAAAGCAGGGGATACTGTAACATCCGTCAAAAAAACGGATTTTACCAAACCCGCTCCGTTTATTAACCGAACAATCAGTTAAAAATTTCGTTGCGAATTTAATGCCCAAAATAATTTTAAACGATACATAATAAATTATTATATTGGAATATATAAGTTGTTTTTGAAAAACTGTTGAAAATCGCAAAATAAAAATAAATTGTTTCTGCCGGGTTTCGAACCCGGGTCAGTAACCGGTTCATCAAACAACTTAACACACAACACTTGAGCCACTGCGCCACGGATGCTATTTGTTAAATGTTAGGATCATTTAATTCATATCATGACTTTCCGAATTCAAAACCGGCGCCCAAAGTTCAGTCGTCGGAAATCCCGGTAATCTCGCGAAACTTAACGATTCTTTCCGTTATAACGTAAACTTTAACTATACATCGGTTATAACCGACGTCTGAGTTCGTGACACAAATTATAACCGCCGGAGAAATTCAAACCGACGAATCAAGTCGGAAATCGGACCAAATCCATCGACGACTTGCCCTATAAATACCCCCTCGAACCTCTGCAAACATTTTCGCTCAAAACCGCACCCTTTCTCGGCGAAAACTCACTCGCCGGAATATTTCTGCTCATCACCGGAAAACCGGGTTCTTCACTTCTAAGTTTTACTAAACCCCCTGAGCTTATACCGAAGTCACCCACGTCATTTGTAAGCTTTCTGAAGACTCGCTGTTGCAAGACACCCGACGCCGGAGCCTGTTGCTGTCGCCGGAGTTCTGCCGGAAAACAGAGGAAGCCAGTCGGTACATCTCATGCCTAATTTCTTCATTCTTTTTATTTATATCTCACCTATGATTAATCATAAAACGCTAAGGAAACCTGAATAAAACTTCGAAACCAGTCAGTCATCATTCTGGATAAAACTCAACGAAGAAGACGAAGTTACGGAACATATAAGTATAATTTAAATCAAGAAATAACTCGGGTTAGACACACAGTCCAGCGGTGGACTGTGTGCACAATAAACACACTAACGTCACGAGTTCGAATCTTGTCCCACACACGCTGCCTTAATAAAAATGTTTTTTTTTGTTAACCGAACCGGAGTCACACTGTTATATGTTAAGTATATTAATAACCGGAATAATAACCAAGTTAGACACACAGTCCAGTGGTGGACTGTGTGTATGTTTAAACGCAGGTCACGAGTTCGAGTCCGGGCTACCGCACCGGCCCGGATAATCATTAAACTTTTTATTGAAGACAGAAAAGAAAATGTTCAGTTTGTATTTAAGAATAATAAAAATCAGTTTAGTTAACAAGTTGGACACACAGTCCAGCGGTGGACTGTGTGTTAGCATAACCCACAGGTCCCGGGTTCGAGACCTGTGGAGCGCACCGGTCCGATTCAATTAAATCGTTTTTAAAATAAAAGGATTTTCTGTTTAACTTAATTAATATATAAATATAATTAAAAACAGATATATGACGGGTTAGACACGTAGCTCAGTTGGTAGAGCTGCGTGCACGCGTACGGGAGGTCTCGGGTTCGAGCCTCACTCAGCGCACAATTACACGATTCGAACCGGTCAAAGTCAACGGTCAACGGTCAACGGTCAAAGTCAACGGTCAACTGTAGCAAAAAAATCAAATTTTTTTATTATTTTTATTTATTTATTTTAATTAAAAATCAATTAAAAATACTTAAAAATAACATTTTTAAGGTTAGAAAATAGCCTTAAACTCACAAAAATACACCCAACAATCCTACTAAAATAGATTAATAAAATCCGTTTACTTACCGAACCATAATGATATTTATTTAGGTTAATTTCACTCGTGGTTAAAACCACTTCGCGTGCATTCAACATCGAACGCACCACTGTGAGTGAATCTTACAACTCCCCCTTTTAATTACACATTTTGGGGTGTGTCATGTGTCACAAAATAATTAACTCGTTTATTTAAACTTGTGTCATACCATGTCGTGATCTAAACTTAGATTGTTTATATTGTTGTGATTACTTATTTCATTTTGTCAAATTATATGAAATTCATTCATTAAGCCCATCAGTTCCTCGTGGGAGACGAGTTGAACAACGCGTGCCTCAAAACCAATTCATTATTGTTCATGTGTGTATTATTGAGTTTATATTGTTTGTAGTTATGTCTTTCATATTATCATGTTTATGCAATTCATTCATTAGGCCCATCAGTTCCTCGTGAGAGACGAGTTGAGCAACGCGTGCCTCTAAATGTTCCATTATTGTTCATGTGTGCTTTATTTAATGTTTAATTATTGTTGAATAAGTTTACATCTATTTTTACTCATGAGTGGTTGTGCACATATTTCATAATCAATTTAAATAAACTTGTTCAAATGTTTTCCATAGGATTCACTCGCCAACTTTTTGTTGATCCAAAAACCCTTTTACACATGATACAGGTGAACAGGTTGAAGCGAGGAAAACATAGGAAATGCCTTAGAAGGGAACAAAGAATCTTAGATTGATAGGTAGAACATGTTGTAATTCTTATTGTAAACTTCCATTAAATTGTATTAATGAATATGAAACGTATAATAAATGTCATGAGCTTTGATGATAACCCAATCATGCCCCGATCACCTTTTCCGCTGCGGGTCGGGGTGTGACAACTATGTAGGACCTTTCAAGATACTCGAAAGAGTAGGTCCTGTAGCATACAAGCTTGACCTACCAGAAGAGCTCAACAGAATTCATCCCACATTCCACGTATCAAACTTGAAAAAGTGCCTCGCCGATGAAAACCTCCATATTCCTCTAGAAGACATTCAAGTCGATGAATCTATGACTTCATTGAAAGACCAGTAGAAATCATGGATTTCGGAGAGAAGCATTTAAGGCGAAGTCGTATTCCAATTGTCAGGGTACGTTGGGAGTCAAAATGAGGACCCGAGTTTACTTGGGAACGTGAAGACTCAATGCGCGAAAAATACCCGCATCTTTTTCCAGTTACCACTACTACTTAAATTTCGGGACGAAATTTCTAAAAGTAGGGGATACTGTAACATTCGTCGGAAAACGGGTTTCAAAACCCGCTTCGATTATAAATCAAATATTCCGTTATATGTTCGTTGCTCATTATTGTTCAGTTATTTTTAAATAATACAAAAATTTTAAATTACAAAAATATTTAAAATCATAAATAATAATAATTAACCAAAATAACAAAAAATAAAATAGGGCAGCCGGGTTTCGAACCCGGGTCACCCACAAAGACAAACACGGAACACACCACTCCGCCATGCACTGCTTTTGTGATAAACACTAAAACAAATAACATTTATAATAAAACCGAAAGTCAAACCAGTAATCAGCGCGCCCAGAACTAGCCATCACCGGAAAAACCGGCACTCCGCGATTTTGGCTATATTTCTTTTGACTGAAACGTACAAATTGATTTTGACGTCGGTTATAACCGTTGCCGGCAATCAATTTCAGTCAAAAACCGACGGAAATCAGTGACCGCGAACTTGGACCTTAATTCAAACTCAAATCAGATGATCTTCCTTATAAATACCCACTCAATCATCTGGTAACCCTTTCGCTCAGAAACGTACACTTTTTCGAAGCTTTAATTCTTCCAGAGCACGTCGCCGGAGTTCCTCTGCACTCGCCGGAATATCGCCGGAATCACTGAACATAAAACCGCAGTTGTCTTCAGACGGTATAACTGTCTTAACCTCCCTGCTATCTCTTGATTTATACTTTAATTGTTCAAACCAATAATCGAAACTGTTAAAACAGTTCATACAGCCAGAAATCGCAAAATCGGAACCGACAAACTTGCCGGAAATCTGAAGAGAACTCTCCGTCTTGGTATATCATATTCCTTATTTTTCCTATTCCATTTCAATCAAGTATAAATTGTTGGTCGATTAAGCAAAACTGTCGGCTTCACTGTTCTGAGTTCTTCTTAATGAAGAAGACGAAGTTGAGTTGTATATTAATGTAATAAAAATCATGTATTTAACCGGGTTAGACACACAGTCCAGCGGTGGACTGTGTGCAAATATAACACGCACGTCTCGGGTTCGAATCGCACATGTTACCGACTTTCAGAAATAAAACCAACATTTTTGAAACCTAATCAGATCAAGTCACAGTAAATACATAAGAAGAATATAATCCATTAGTTAAGCAGATTAGACACACAGCCCAACTGGTTGGGCTGTGCGCACTCAAACCGAAGGACCCGAGTTCGACTCCGGGTCTCTGCAACCGGTTCGGCCGTATAAATCATTTTTAATAAAAACCAAATAAGTTTAAGGTTAATTAGTATATATATATAATTAAAACAGAGAATATTTCGGGTTAGACACGTAGCTCAGTTGGTAGAGCTGCGTGCACACAAACGCAAGGTCCCGAGTTCGATCCCACGCGCTGCTTAGAATAAACACAGTTTGACCGGTCAGACCCGGTCAACTGTCAGAAAGTCAACCATTTTTATTATTATTTTTTTTTTCTTATTTAATTAATTGAAAAATTATTTAAAAATACTTAAAAATAAGATTCTTAAAGTTAGAAAATTTCCTTAAACTCACAAAAATAAATCTAACAAACCCATTAAGAGCACTAATTAAAAATATTAATCTCAAATAAAAATTTATTTACCGAATCATTTCGTTATTATTTTAGGTTAGTTTTTCCCTCGTCGGTTGAGTCATAATATTCGTGCGCATTCATCGTCATCAAGAAACGCATCCACGATGAGTGAATCTCTACCAATTCCCCGTTTTAATCATGTTTTGGGGTGTATCATATGTCGTGTAATTCTTTTATTTTACTTAAACACTTGTGCATACATCATACCCGTGATCAAATGTGTATCAATTGTTGTGTGAATTATATGTAGATTGGATTTATCATTTTCAGTGCACGCATTTCATTAGGCCATCAGTTCCCCGTGGGATACGGGTTGAGCATCAGGTGCCTCATTAGATCGGCTCCGTTTGATTGAGCCTTGATCTCACATACATCATCATTCATGTCATATACTCATCCAAAGTGGTTTGTGATTGTTTATCTATATATGTTTGCTCACATGTGATTATTGCACAAATTTTCCTTATTAAATAAAACAAGAAATTAGTAACAATGTTTTATCAAGGTTCACTCGCCAACTTTTGTTGACCCAAAATCTCCCCCGTTTTACACATGATACAGGTGATCCAGCTGAGACAAGAAACACATAGGAAGGCCTAGAAGAATAAACAAGTTTAAGCTTTGGAATAATAATATAGTTTCATTTCTTGTAATTGTATGAATTTTGTTTTGGATATTTAAGTTGTAATTTGAATTTAATAAATATGAAATATCTTAGTAAATATCATGAGCTTTGGTGATAACCCAATTATGCCCCGACTTTTATTCCGCTGCGGGTTGGGGTGTGACAGATTGGTATCAGAGCTTTGTGATTTACTAAATCCTTATAACCCGTTTTATTCTGTATTGTTTGATAACTTAAACATTGGGGGTTAATTCGACCATGTCTGGGATATCATTGGCTCATTAAAGTTATTAATGGCCACGACCTTAAGCGCGGGGTGTAGGCATACACCTGACAGACGCTAATGCTAATGAAATGATTTAAATCCCACCGGCGGATAATTTAAAGTGGCGTGTCGGTTAATCAGTCTATTCGGTTTCTGCACCAGACCCCATATGTATTGACAAACATGTAAAACTGTAAACATTTTCATTTTGAACTATCCCAAGTTATTTATAAAATGTGCCAAGTGCACCGAAAATCATTTTACTAAATGTTTACAAATGTGTCGGTTACTAGTATTTACCAGTGAAAACTGACGTATTTTCAAAAGACCAAGTTACAGCTGGCAACGTGGGAGCTGCGTAGTAGCTAAATAAGGATCTTACAAGTCCATAAGCTGCCAAAGTCTGTAGAACAATTTCCTTTGTAAATATTTATTCCATCCGCCTGTGGATTCGTTATTACAAGCCTGTAATTATTATTTCAAACATTTGGACATTTGGTTTGTAATAGTAATTTAAATCCAAGACTTCCGATGTGCTGTGTTTGTTTGGTTATGATGTTATCAACTACGTCACGATATTCCCCAACCAGGCCCACCGGGTTACATGTGGAAATCGGGGTGTGACAATATTACATTGTATTAGCAACAATAATATGCAGTTTGCCATTTTTATGGATATCATCAGTGGTATAATAATGAAAAAGTTTTGGTTTCCATGTAAAAGCTTTTCACTCAATGCTGCTTCCCTTACCTTGATAGCAGTGGCTATGAAACTTCCTATGGATTTGACTAGTCCAATGTCAGATGACTTCGACCAAGTTGCCAAGCTCGGAGGCTTGGGCTTTATGTGCATAATGATGTGTAACTTCATGCCGTCTTTGGCGTCTATGGACTTCAAGTCTCTTGTTGCAAATGTCACGGGTTTATCCATTCTTGTTATCACGATCATTGTGGATGTCGGCATTCAGATTAAGACTGGCGTTATTTTTAATGAGTATCTCTACATGACAACATCATGCTTCTATACGGGTATGTTACTCTTCTTACTACTAGTTTTGATCTCGCGTGCTGTCACAATCCCAACCTTAAAGAAATGTTTAGAATCCAAGTTTCAAACCATTAGCACAAGAACTGTGAATGATCTATATCCACAAGGAAACCTAATATCTACTGTTGAGCATCTAAGACAAATTGTGAAAAGATATTGGATCATGGCAGAAACCACTAATTTTCAGTTTGTGGTGGCTAGGTCTCCATTATCCTCTGCAGCTGCCGTAATGTGTGCAGTTATTATGGTCGTGCACATAACTATGTTATAACAGACGTGGGTAAGGCATCCAATGAACCAATCCGTGTATAAGCAGTCAACCACTGCAATTCGCAATACACAGACCTTTACAATTGTATTGGGTTCCATTGCCCCCATATGTAGATGTTTTACAGCCTTGAGGTTCAAATGGTTTGCTAGTCAAAAGAGGAACCATTCTTCAGTGTTTACAGTAGAGAAGTACTATACTCAAAAGCTTTCTGAGTGGAAAGGAAGACCAGTAACATCTTATCCTTTACGTAATGTTCGTACACAGTTTCATGATTCAATCTTTTTTACTACAACAATTTACAGATACGCAGACTGGTCATTTGATGGTAGAGTATATAGATCAAGTCCTCTTCTTGAATGTAAAAACCACATTATAAGCATTTGCATTGGATTTCAGAAGGTAGTTGTTGTGTCATGCAATATAATTGAGCGGATTGCCATTGTGATTGTTATGTTTATCATAAATTGTTCATATTATTTCAAGTCAATGAAAGCAATGTTTACTCCACCCAATGCCTCAAGCAGTGATGAAACAAATGAAGACCTTAGCAATTATGTTTTGTTACTCGAAGATCATGATGTGCAGCTTACTAAATACTCATATCAAGGAATGTCAGATTCTATGAATCAATGGATTCAGGAGGCTGAGATGGCAAAACATGACAATCTTCTGAAGTTTCTTGAAAAATCTGTTTCATTTGAGGGAGTAGAGAAGTTTGACACCGATCAAGTAAAATCTATACTTCCCTTTGAACTTGTAAATAGTTGGAGCTTACCAATAATAAGCTTAACATGCATTGCCATTGCTCTCCCGAATATTCAAAGGGCACAGTTGATAACTTTATCAGAGATGTTTGTGACGGTCTTTCCTATACTCATCAAGTGGAGCAAAGCCTAAACAAGGCATCTGAGTATGTGAGTATTCGACATGCAAGCTCAAAGCTGTGGGTTGAGTTGCAAAACAAGCACAAGTGGTTGGAGAACACTTTGGAAAGAAGTGCTTATGAAGGGAAAACACCAACACAGATTATTAGATCGTTCGCTCGTATATCAGAAGAAATTTTAAATGAATTTAATGCAAGAACCCTCGGAAGACCGGTGGAGAAGGCCTGCCTTCCTCATAAGGTAATTTCTGCCAACTCAATGTATCGTATTTCCCAAACGATCATACATAGATATGAAAGCAACAACTTGGAGATTATTGAAGATGAGTTGTTTACACGACTATCTGGCATGATTGCAAACATATTAGATGCTTGCCGTACCAACATACCACGACTCGTAATAATGAAATGCCATGAAAGTTCAATAGAAAATCTAAAAGCTAGTGTTATGGATGCAACCTACATTCTTGGAGCCACCACTGAGGTAATAAAAAGACTTGAAATACTTGGACTACCGAACATGGATCCTGATAAGATGGGATATATCGACGAGTGGCGTCTTTATTTCAAGCAACCATAGAACTCAATAGTCTTTCCAATGGAGACAATGTAGGATTCTTCAACTTCGTTATTTTACCAAAAAAAGTTCTATTATGTATTTGTTCTAATGTTTGCTTCTCTGTCTCTCTTTGAAATGTGATGTAGATCAATAAGTTGTTTATGTAGTTGCTTTCAGATTAAAATATTTTGGTATAAAAGTATGAATAAGTCGTTTTGTGGGCCCATATAATATCCATCACCAAAGTTTCGAAAGCTAGTAGCTAATTAATGACAGAACACCCTTTGTCTACTTGTTACAATTTTAACCATTCATATGAAAACGGGACTAACGAGTAAAGTTAAAAGATGAATTAGGTATGAAGGAACATCTCAAATGAGCTGAATCGAGTCTGTTTATGTGAACTGATTTTGTTAACAGTTTGAATCATCGTTTGAAAAACTGTTGGTCTTATCTAATTGAAGAACTACAAATTGTGATCTGTGTGAAAGAGTGAATCATTAATAGAAGAATTACACCTTATGATATTTTGTTACTCTTTTGGAGGCAGGACGGAATAGAGGCAGACCCAAACTAACATCGGGTTAGCGGATTTGGCATGATTTGTTAGACTTAAACCATTCAAATGACACACTCAAGGATATTATTGATAGAGATGTAGTATTAATGTTAAGAACTATCAATTTATGGTAACCAGGGCCTTATTAAAACTTCAAAGTTTATACAATAACAAACTGATACAAACTAACAACACTCATTCTACCAACAGATCATCAACTTGATGTCTGAGACTCTCAAATGATTTAACAGACAAAAAT
Organism: Scalesia atractyloides; assembly: GCA_947069175.1. Taxonomy (NCBI): domain Eukaryota; kingdom Viridiplantae; phylum Streptophyta; class Magnoliopsida; order Asterales; family Asteraceae; genus Scalesia; species Scalesia atractyloides. Next base: position 90,486,928 of record CAMTDV010000024.1, read on the forward strand.
TGATCTAACCAAACGCTAACAAGATCATGATGTCCTAAATCAGGTTTCAAACCTATACCCTAAGAGAGAGACGAAAGATAATTGTGTGTGAATGTGTCTGATGTTGAGGGAGAGTGAACTAACACTCTACCAAACCCTAAACAGTAAACACAACATACTTATTTATATGGACCCAACATGACCCACACATGACACGTAACACGCAATATGGGCCTAATTAACAAGTACGGGTAATGGGCTTAAACATATAAGCTGAATTTGTTAACATGATGACCACTTCATCTTGGGCTCTGACTTTAGCTCTGAAATAGACACCAACCAACATAGGGCCCAATCTAAGCTTAATCCACTAACACTAGAAGCGGGCCTGCCCCCATGTGAACCGTCAGTGGTGTATAGCAGTCCATACAAACATCTTATCCAACAACCTTATCTAGCAGCCATATCCGTATTAGAAGCCCATGATCCATATACATGTTACAACACAAAAAAATATAACATAACACTATAAATTTTATAATATATGAGTGTGAAGAAACACGAGTTCACCTGAAGAGGGATTCGACCCGCTTTCTCTGAGAGGTTGAAGAATCACACCTTGTTCTTCCTCTTGACCCTAGATCTGCAATGGAGAAGAGAGAAAAGTGGGGATGTAGAGACGGCCGGTAGAGAAGGAATCCTCTATCTCCAACTACAAAAAAGTGTGTTTGCCCCATATCTCTTACCCTAATAAGGAGTGGAGACCTCCTTATATAGGAAACATGGGCAACCCTAACCTCAATGGGCCAGACCCAGTTAGGGGTTGTCTCTACAAGCACACAACCTAGTGTAGTGTAAACTACAACGCGCTAGGCTTCGCGGGTTAGTACGCAATAATAATAAATATTAATATAAAAGGCCATAAGTAATGTGTAACCGTTTAAGCCGGGTCAAGTACCCTAATTCTACAAGTCCCCCGGTCTAGTGTTGCTCCCGCGTGCAAGCGTGGGAAGAGCACTAGACTTAGTATGAGTGCTCGGAACTGAAGATTATGAGTTTTAGGCTTACATGTCGCCCTAGTACGGGAAAGTTGTTGGCCATGCTTGTTGTGTCTGTCTTTAGTTGTGAGTAGAGATAATGGAACAGTGAATAACACACGATTGTTTATCGTGGGAATTGGCTGGGTAGAGATAATTGCAAATGGGTGGAATTGGTTGGGAATAATCCTTGATATACGAGCATCTCAGTCGCCATGCGAGCCTACTACTATACATACGAGCATCTGAGTCTCCATGCGAGCCTGCTGGTCCACATACAAGCACGTAAGTCGCCATACGCGCATGCTCCATGATTTATGAGTACGTAAGCCGCTATACGCGCATGCTCCTTTACATAGAAGCACACTAGTCGCCATGTGCGTCTGCTGCTCTACATACGAGCACGTAAGTCGCTATACGCACATGCTCCTTTACATACAAGCACGCCACTTGTCATGCGCGCCCGCTGCTCTATATACGAGCACGTAAGTCGCTATACACGCATGCTCCTTTCCATACGGTCAAGCTAGTCTCCATGCGAGTCTGTTGCTCTACATACGAGCACGTAAGTTGCTATATGCGCATGCTCCTTTCCATACTAAAACGCCAGTCGCAATGCGCGTCTGTTGCTCTATATACGAACTCGTAAGTCGCTATACGCACATACTCCTTTACCTGCAAGCACGTAAGTCGCCATACGCGCATGCTCCTTTATATACAAGCGCATAAGTTGCCCGTGCACGCAGGCCTTGTTACATATGAGCATGCTTACAAAATATAAACTGTACTACAAATGCATGCACCACTTTGGGTATACGCTTACATTGGCTAAATCAAAGCTTCGTGTACACCTGCTATCTTCAAAGCAAGCCGCAGCTCCTTGCGCCACGCCGGATCGGTTTTGTGGCACACCTAAGGATAAGCGCAGGCTCAGATTTCCACTTCATTACCTTGACGCGACTTTACGCCAATTCTCATTCGTGATAACCTTGCACAAAGTGGATTAACGCACGTAAATATTGTAGATAACAGTTTACAAAGATTTAAACACTAGGTACACATATTCCTCAAGGCCAAAGACATACGCACCATGTGCTAACCAACCAAAGCCAGACCAAAAGGTGAATATTTTATAGTAGCCAACATGACTATTGCGCACTGCTAAAGCAGGGCCACACTCAAAACAATCATCCGAAGGCAAAAGACTCATCTAGTCTAGAATTACACCCACGTGCCATTCGCGCATTGGAGCAACACTGGACTAGGGGGACCCAAAGGGGTATGGTCCCAAATGCTGTGTAAGTCATACGCACGTTGGGCCGTAACCTCACTCAACTGCCAAATCACTTAGCCTGTCTCAAATTTCCTCTACAAGATTTATCTGCTTACGTGCAACCGTGACAGCCCATGAAAGTACGTTGGTACAAATGGAAACTGTCTGCAGCCGATCAAGTTAAGCCAGGCTCCCCCAACCAATCCACACGATGAACAATCGTGTGCTATTCACTGCTCTATTAACTCTACCCACAGAAGACAGACCCAACAAGCATGGCCATCAACTTTCCCGCACCCGGGCGACAGGTAGGCCTAAAACTTACATTATTCACTTTCGAGCACTCTTATTAAGTCCAGTGCTCCTCCCACGCTTGCACGCGGGAGCAACACTAGACTGGGGGACATGATGGGGTATGGTATTGGACCCGACCCGAGCGGTCAGACAATCTTGTTACTTGTCGCTTTTATATTAATTATTTATTATTGTTGCTTACTAACCCAACCGCGAGGCCCAACGCGATGTAGTTGACATGACATTGGGCCGGAGACTTGTAGAGATAACCCCTAACTGGGTCTGGCCCATTGAGGTTAGGGGAGGCTCATGTCTCCTATATAAAGTTGTGTATGAGTATAATTATGATTGGTCAAATTATGATTGTCATTGGAAATAATGATGTTGGGTTAGTTGTGTAGGTCATAGGTTCAAAATGGTTATTTGGTTAAATTGTATGCAAGCACTACCCTTAATCAAATTACATTGAAGTTTTAATGTACAATGCACTATCATTAAAATGTATGCATATCATTCATCAACTTAAAGTAAAATTACAACAAGAACAAAAGCATTACATTAGTCAAATTGAGGTCAAAAATGGCCTTTGCATATATAAGATAAACTCAATAAAGTTTATTTGAAAAATAAGAAACCAGATTTTTTAAATTCGGGTCTAAAAAATCCGAATTGGATCCGTTGTGAGAAGATCCGGAAAAAATCCGGTGAGTTGAAAATTTTGAAATTCGGATTGGACCTAGCGGATCCTACCGGATTATATCCGGTTTTATAAAATGTGGTTCCCCATCGGATAAGTAATTTTTTGGATCGGTTTTAGATTCGGATATTTTGTAAACCACTAGTTACCATACCAGTTCTCAGTATAGTTTACTATAACAAAATGTTTATTTACAAATGTTCAATACACAATAGCGGTATGATGTTACCCAGAAAATAAAATTGTATTTTACATCGTCAGAAACTACAAAAAACGAACACCGACATTGGTTTCTAATAATACCAATGTTGTTCGAATTCTGTTGGTTATGTTCCCCATAGTACCAACAGTCGATATAGCCTCCGAAATCAAATAATACTTTTTTCCAACACAAACTAGTTTTCAACAAAAATTATGTTAAGAGTATAAAGAAAAAAAGTAAACTAAACACGGGTGCGTATTCAGCTTTTTAAAAGAGCTAACGTTTAACGAACTTAATTTATCAAAGAAAAATTAATAAAAAATAAAAAAGTTAAGATCGCATAGTGGGGTCTTGAAACGGGGCATGGGAAGCCAATCCACGCCCCTATGGAGGCGTGGAAGTGACGTGAGGCATGGGGCTTGAAGGATTCCACCGGCGTAAGGGCACAAGTTTGGTGGAGATGGTTGATTTTGATTGGTGGGGGGAGGGGCTTCAGGGATTCTACAACTACCCCATGGTTTTTGGGGTTGGAAAAGCCCCTGCTGGTGACGTGGCAAACACGTAATGCTTCACGCTCACCTCCTACCACACCGTGTAGGAGAAGAGCGTGTATTATTACATTATAGTTGATTGTAACGTTGGTGGTCATACATTATTTTCGGTCATTATCTCTATTGTTTCAATATACAAGTCTTCGTCCAATAATTATATGTCTACTAGCTTCAATCGCAATATCCTCGAAATTTCTGCATAATAAATCAAGAAATCTTTTTATAAAAGATGTTTATTTCTATCTTATCTGTAGTAGAATGATATATATGGTACCACACTGTGTAGTATAAAAGCGTGTTTATTAGATTATAATTGATTGTAACGTTGGTGGTCATACATTATTTTCGGTCATTATCTCTTTTTGTTTCAATATAATACAAGTCTTCGTCCAAAAACTTCCATGTGTACTAGTTTCAATTGCAATATCCTCGAAATTTCTGTATAATAAATCAAGAAATGTTTTTATAAAATATGCTTATTTCTATCTTATCTAATAGTAGATTGATATATGGTATATGTAAGATAAGATAAGATAAATATTAATTTTTTATAAAGAAATAGAAGTTAAATAATTATAAACAGTGGCGAACCAGATTTTTTTTTCATGGGGGCGGAAATTTTTTAAAACTCCTTTGCAATTGTTATTATTTTCGATCCGGTTTGGTCGGGTCGGGTCAGATCAGGAGTGGAAGTTCTTACCACGATTCGCATTCAGGCCAATAACATATCTTAATATTACTAAGAGTTACCCAAAAGAACACAAAAACCAGTAATTGATTTTCTAGTGTTCATACATTTTCCCCAAGTCTGAATCAGCAAAAGCCTTTAAGTCCAAAGAATCACTCTTTTTAAACAATATGCCCTTTCCAAGGGACCCTTTAAGGTATCTTAAAAGTCTTAAAGCAATTTTAAAAAGAGCACTAGTAGGACAATGCATAAACTGACTCAAAAATGAACTGAATAAGCTATATTAGGTCTTGTGTGAGAAAGGTATATCAACTTCCAACTAAGTTCTGATACACAGAAATATCATGTAAAGGTTGATTATCTTTCTCACATAAATGAGTTAATACATGATTAGCTTCAATAGGATTGTTGACTGGTTTACAACCAGTCATCCCAAACTCAGAAAGTAAATCAAGACAATACTTTCTTTGTGACAGACAAAGCCATCATCAGTTTTCAAAACTTTAATACCAAGAAAATACTTTAATAAACCTAAGTCTTTAATTAAAAATTTTGACTTAAGCAAAGATTTAATTTTGGCAATTTCACGGGAACAACTACCAGTGATGACAATATCATCCACATAAACAAGAAGAATTATGAACACAGAACCACTTGTTTTAACAAACATGGAATAGTTACACTTACTTTGCTCAAAACCTAATTCAACAAGAACATTAACAAGTTTCTCATTCCACATTCTAGGGGCCTGTTTGAGCCCATAAAGAGACTTGTTAAGTTTATAAACCTTGTTTTCAGAATTAGTACAGTAACCATCAGGGAAAGTCATATAGACCTCCTCATTTAAACTGCCATATAAAAAGGCATTATTTATATCAAGTTGAAACAAGTCCCAACCATTATTGACAGCCAAAGTTAAAACACATCTGAGAGTAACCATCTTCACAACAGGTGAAAAAGTATCAAAAAAAATTATACCTTCGTTTTGGCTAAACCCCTTAGCCACCAACCTAGCCTTAAATCTTTCTATCTTTCCACTGGACTTGTATTTATTTTATAGATTATATGTTTTCTATCAGGTGCAAATCAACAATATCCCAAGTATTTTTCTATGTAAAGCCTCTAATTCTTCATTCATAGCAGTGGCCCAATTATTATCAGTTTTAGCATCAAAATAATTTCTAGGTTCAACACTTTTATTAAGAACAGAAGCAAAACACAAGTTATCATGTGAAAAATTAGCATAATTCAGAGCATTTCAAGACCATACTTAACCTTTCCTTCAACAATAAAATCATCAAGTTTAGAAGGAAATTTAACATTTCTAGAAGATCTCCTAGGAACAGTGTTAGTATGCTCTGTATTATCTCTCTCAGAATTACTATTTTCCTCATTTCTAGAAATATGTCCAGCCCTGTCTAAATCTGAACCAGCAATGCTTGGTTGCTGAATTCTAGCCATTCCTAAGTCATTGTTTGATTCAGACTCAGAATGCTGTGACTCATGACTAGATGAGGAATTATTTGTGTTCTCATCATCGGGAGTAGAGCCAAGCTTAGAGTTTTGAGTGGTGCTTTGGTCAAAAACATCAAAGAAATTCTGGGTATCAACTCTAATAGGAGAATCTGGATCAGTAATAGTTTTTTATCTTTAAAAGGAAATATAGTTTCATAACACCTAACATCCTTAGAATAAAACATCATCCCATGATCCAGACTCCAGAGCTTTAACCCTTTTTTTCATTTGAATATCCAACTAAAACACATTTTTCAGCATGTGTGTTAAACTTGTCAGTGTTGTCAGAGACACCCTATAACTCTAAGTTGACTCAAAACAGGAGCAAAACCAAACACTAGATCATAGGGAGACTTTCCATTTAAAACAGATGAAGGAGTCCTGTTAATTAAGTAAGTTGCAGTTAGACCACATTCAGACCAAAACTTCAAAGGAAAACCACCTTGAAAAGTAAAGCTGTAGCAACATTCAATAAATGCCTATGTTTTATTTCAACCACCCTATTCTGCTGAGGGGTATGAACACATGAAGTCTGATGAACAATACCACTGTTGTAACAAAAATCAGCATTTGTTTGTTTATAAATTCAGTACCATTATTACTTCTAAAAATCTTAATAGATTTACTAAGTTGAGTTTTAAGCAAATTATTAAAGCCTTTATTATGATAAAATACTTCATCCTTAGACATCATGAGATAAACCCATACAACTCTAGTAAAGTCATCAAAATAGTAAGGAAGTATTTATAACCATCTCTACTTTGAACCCTATAAGGACCCCACACATCAAGATGAACCAATTCATCTAACATTTTAGTTTTATAATCACTTAAAGGAAAAGATTCCTAATGCTGCTTAGCTCTATGACATATTTCACAAGGATCTAAACATTTATCAGATTTGTAGTTTAACTGATCTTTTAAAACATGCAAAACAGGTTCAACAGGGTGACCTAACCTAGCATGCCAAAGATTAACATCACTACCAATTGTTAGAAACAGAAGAACTACCACAGAAGTAGACCATCAAACTGACTACCAGTCACATAAACTTTCTTTGTTTGAGAATCCTGAATTTAACAATTATGTTCGTCAAAAGAAACAGTAAGATTACAGTCCTTAGCAAGTTTATGAACATAAACTAGATTTACACAATAATCAAGAACCACAAAAACATCATACAAAATAACTTTATCACTCAACTTTATATCACCAATTTTAGTAACCAAAGCACTAGTACCATTAGGATGTTTAACTTTAATATTATAATCAGTAACATCCATTTGATTTATCAGACCTATATCAGACATGACCATATGTTGGTTATCCCCAAAATCAATGATCCATATGTTTCCCTTTATTAATAAAATTAGAAAAGCAGTAAACAGGTTTCACATTACATGCAGAAGGAAAAATAAATCAGAAAAACTATTCATACACATAGAATCAATACACCTACCAGCAAAACCACTACTCTGAGGATCACCTTTGGTTTTATCATTCAAGAGACTAAGAAGCTGACAAATCTGATCACTAGTCAAAGAACTCACAGTAGAAGCAACATCAGTATTTTCAACAACAACATTATTACTAACCCTGTTACCTTATTCCCACCAGGTTTGGACTTCATCCAAGAAGGGTAACCAACAAGCTCAAAACACTTCCCAATAGTATGACCAGTCTTGTTGCAGTGAGAACATTTAAGATTAGGTTTAGGAGTTCTAACACCTTTTTTCTTTGAATCAGTTAACTGATTGGTTTTAACAGCAAAACCAACTGCACTATTAATAGTTTTTCTGAAAAACCTTTTGTATGTAAATAAGACTCTTCCCTTGAAATAATTGAAAAGGCATCCTTCACAGAAGGAAGAGTCTACCTGGTTAAAAGAGTAGTTCTCACAGACTGGTAAGTACTATCAAGACCCATCAAGAATTGCATCAACTTAATAAGATGATAAAAATCATTAAATTGTCTAGATACATCACAAGTACAAGCAGGCAAAGCAAGCAATTGATCTAATTGCTTCCACATACAGTTTAACTTGTGATAATATTCAGAGACAGGCATACCACTTTGAGTAAATGAATTAATCTTTTGATACAAGTTAAACACTACAGATCCATAAACCTTATCATGAGTTTCTTTAAGATCTTTCCAAACATCAGAAGCTAAAGTGGAATACACATGACCAAGGTACAATTCTTCAGACACAAAATTGAGAATCCAAGTAAGAACTATAGAGTTGCACCTATCCCACTGTCTAGCTAAAACATCATCAGTAGTAGACCTAGCACAAGTACCACCAACAAACCCTATTTTATTCTTAACTTGTAAAGCAAGTTTCATAGAATTTGCCCAAACCGTATAATTCTCAGTTCCCTTTAGTTTCATATTAACAATCGTCAAATTCATACAGTCACTAGGATGCAAAAATCAAGGATCACCAGCATCAATCTTGCTAACCATAATAACACTAGTAGGAGGCATAGCATCAGTAGTAGTAACCACACCAGCCATAACAAACAATCAATAAATAGAACAAATAAAAAACAAATCAAACACATAGGAAATAACCAACGAAACATGGACAGAGGTTCGTCACTCAAAAGGTGTCTTCGCAGACAATATCCAGGAAGCTATAGAGACACAAGACCAGACAAGAAACCGAATGCAACCGGGTGAACCCTCTCTATATCCCAATAATCAAACTGGTCTTGCTAAACCCGGTATCAATATGCCTAGACTCAAACACAATGATGCAAGAGAAAGAAAAATAAAAGAGTAAGAGATAGAACAATCTCATAGTGGGTGCATATAATTCCAGCAAATCAGACTTGTAACCTTCACTTAGGGTTACAAGCACCTGATTAGAAGACAACACACAAATTTTTGTGGGTTTGCTCTATAGAAGAGACCAATGAGAATCTTCTTCAAACACCATAAAACCCTAGTAATTAGTGTTTTGATCTTCCCAACGGCACGAGCACCAAGAAGACAAGATTCACCTGGAAAAACCCTAGTAATTAGGGTTTTGATCTTCACTACGGCACGAGCACCAAGAAGTCAAGAATCACTAGATCTGGAATCAGCAGAACTAACCGGAACTACCAAGATTCCAATCGATCACCAAATAACACCGGATCTGAGAGAAAGCCCTTGAACACAGCGGAAGACAATATCACCAAGAGCACCGAGAACCTAAACAAAAATGCATAAGTGAGCGTACCCCAAGGCTCTCCTCTCTCCCTCTTTTTAGCCTTCCCCTTTTTTTAGTAGGTGATTCACTACCGAAGCTAAGAAAAGGCTGGATCAAGATGCTCTGATACCATGTCAAGAACACAGTATCAAGAATTAAAGAAATCTTTACTAACAAACCGGTCGGCAAAGATTTCACCAGCCAAAAACAAGAATCAGTCAACACAGATTGTCGACAAAGAATCTGAATAACACTCTCAGCCTATGCAGATCATCAACCGGATGATCTGCTCAAACTAATGATCAAAGAGATCACAGAACTCACGAACTAACAAGAATGAAAACCCTAACTTTTGAGAGAGAGAATAAAGTGAGAACAATGATACTTCAGAGATAATGAGGATCATATTATAACTTATTATCTCTGAGTTATATATAGCGACAAAAATAGGTCATCATGCATCAGCTGCTGCAAGCCCAGTCCAAACTCCGAATAGATCAGCAAGCCCGCGAACATATCGGAAGCCCGCTAAACAGCTCAGCCAGTAGACCAAAAAGCAAAGCCCAAAATCTCAGCGAAAAGAAATAACCAAATATTAGAAAGGGGAATTGACCTGTAATAATCCCAACTAGACGTCATTGGCCATTGACAGTCCCATCTTTGAATATTCCCCATGCCAGTCCCACCTTTCACTTATTTTTCCTCCACTGGTCCTCAGTTAAAAAGAACTTAACGGAGTTAAGTTTTTTCCTGAATTAAAAACTGACCTTTTAGGGCTTTTGATCAGAACAAGGATACGAGTCGAATGATGTAAAACATACCTTGAAATTGTGCTCTAAACGATGAAAACGATGCTTCAATTCGGGTGTTTAAACTTACAATTAACAAAAATCAAGTCGTTTGAAGCACTATTTCGAGGTAAGTTTTATATCAATAAACTTATATCTTCGTTCTGATCAAAAGCCTAATACGTTAGTTTGTAATTCCCAAAAAATTAACAAAAATAAAAAAATCAATTCGGGTGTTTAAACTTACAATTAACAAAAATCAAGTCGTTTGAAGCACTATTTCGAGGTAAGTTTTACATCAATTAACTTATATCCTCGTTCTGATCAAAAGCCTAATAAATTAGGGTTTTGATCTTCCCAACGGCACGAGCACCAAGAAGACAAGATTCACCTAGAAAAACCCTAGTAATTAGGGTTTTGATCTTCACTACGGCACGAGCACCAAGAAGTCAAGAATCACCAGATCTGGAATCAGCAGAACTAACCGGAACTACCAAGATTCCAATCGATCACCAAATAACACCGGATCTGAGAGAAAGCCCTCGAACATAGCGGAAGACAATATCACCAAGAGCACCGAGAACCTAAACAAAAATGCATAAGTGAGCGTGTCTCCCTCTTTTTTAGCCTTCCCCTTTTTTAGTAGTTGATTCACTACCGAAGCTAAGAAAAGGCTGGATCAAGATGCTCTGATACCATGTCAAGAACACAGTATCAAGAATTAAAGAAATCTTTACTAACAAACCGGTCGGCAAAGATTTCACCAGCCAAAAAACAAGAATCAGTCAACACAGATTGTCGACAAAGAATCTGAATAACACTCTCAGCCTATGCAGATCATCAACCGGATGATCTGCTCAAACTAATGATCAAAGAGATCACAAAACTCACGAACTAACAAGAATGAAAACCCTAACTTTTGAGAGAGAGAATAAAGTGAGAACAATGATACTTCAGAGATAATGAGGATCATATTATAACTTTTATCTCTGAGTTATATATAGCGACAAAAATAGGTCATCATGCATCAGCTGCTGCAAGCCCAGTCCAAACTCCGAATAGATCAGCAAGCCCACGAACATATCCGAAGCCCGCTAAACAGCTCAGCCAGTAGACCAAAAAGCAAAGCCCAAAATCTCAGCGAAAAGAAATAACCAAATATTAGAAAGGGGAATTGACCTGTAATAATCCCAACTAGACGTCATTGGCCATTGACAGTCCCATCTTTGAATATTCCCCATGCCAGTCCCACCTTTCACTTATTTTTCCTCCACTGGTCCTCAGTTAAAAAAAACTTAACGGAGTTAAGTTTTTTCCTGAATTAAAAACTGACCTTTTAGGGCTTTTGATCAGAACAAGGATACGAGTCGAATGATGTAAAACATACCTTGAAATTGTGCTCTAAACGATGAAAAAGATGCTTCAATTCGGGTGTTTAAACTTACAATTAACAAAAATCAAGTCGTTTGGAACACTATTTCGAGGTAAGTTTTACATCAATAAACTTATATCTTCGTTCTGATCAAAAGCCTAATACGTTAGTTTGTAATTCCCAAAAATCAACAAAAATAAAAAAAATCAATTCGGGTGTTTAAACTTACAATTAACAAAAATCAAGTCGTTTGAAGCACTATTTCGAGGTAAGTTTTACATCAATGAACTTATATCCTCGTTCTGATCAAAAGCCTAATAAATTAGGGTTTTGATCTTCCCAACGGCACGAGCACCAAGAAGACAAGATTCAGCTGGAAAAACCCTAGTAATTAGGGTTTTGATCTTCACTACGGCACGAGCACCAAGAAGTCAAGAATCACCAGATCTGGAATCAGCAGAACTAACCGGAACTACCAAGATTCCAATCGATCACCAAATAACGCCGGATCTGAGAGAAAGCCCTCGAACACAGCGGAAGACAATATCACCAAGAGCACCAAGAACCTAAACAAAAATGCATAAGTGAGCGTGTCTCCCTCTTTTTTAGCCTTCCCCTTTTTTTAGTAGTTGATTCACTACCAAAGCTAAGAAAAGGCTGGATCAAGATGCTCTGATACCATGTCAAGAACACAGTATCAAGAATTAAAGAAATCTTTACTAACAAACCGGTCGGCAAAGATTTCACCAGCCAAAAACAAGAATCAGTCAACACAGATTGTCGACAAAGAATCTGAATAACACTCTCAGCCTATGCAGATCATCAACCGGATGATCTGCTCAAACTAATGATCAAAGAGATCACAGAACTCACGAACTAACAAGAATGAAAACCCTAACTTTTGAGAGAGAGAATAAAGTGAGAACAATGATACTTCAGAGATAATAATGAGGATCATATTATAACTTATTATCTCTGAGTTATATATAGCGACAAAAATAGGTCATCATGCATCAGCTGCTGCAAGCCCAGTCCAAACTCCGAATAGATCGGCAAGCCCACGAACATATCCGAAGCCCGCTAAACAGCTCAGCCAGTAGACCAAAAAGCAAAGCCCAAAATCTCAGCGAAAAAAAATAACCAAATATTAGAAAGGGGAATTGACCTGTAATAATCCCAACTAGACGTCATTGGCCATTGACAGTCCCATCTTTGAATATTCCCCATGCCAGTCCCACCTTTCACTTATTTTTCTTCCACTGGTCCTCAGTTAAAAAAAACTTAACGGAGTTAAGTTTTTTCCTAAATTAAAAACTGACCTTTTAAGGCTTTTGATCAGAACAAGGATACGAGTCGAATGATGTAAAACATACCTTGAAATTGTGCTCTAAACGATGAAAACGATGCTTCAATTCGGGTGTTTAAACTTACAATTAACAAAAATCAAGGCGTTTGGAGCACTATTTCGAGGTAAGTTTTACATCAATAAACTTATATCTTCGTTCTGATCAAAAGCCTAATACGTTAGTTTGTAATTCCCAAAAAATCAACAAAAATAAAAAAATCAATTCGGGTGTTTAAACTTACAATTAACAAAAATCAAGTCGTTTGGAGCACTATTTCGAGGTAAGTTTTACATCAATGAACTTATATCCTCGTTCTGATCAAAAGCCTAATAAATTAGGGTTTTGATCTTCCCAACGGCACGTGCACCAAGAAGACAAGATTCACCTGGAAAAACCCTAGTAATTAGGGTTTTGATCTTCACTACGGCACGAGCACCAAGAAGTCAAGAATCACCAGATCTGGAATCAGCAGAACTAACCGGAACTACCAAGATTCCAATCGATCACCAAATAACACCGGATCTGAGAGAAAGCCCTCGAACACAGCGGAAGACAATATCACCAAGAGCACCGAGAACCTAAACAAAAATGCATAAGTGAGCGTACCCCAAGGCTCTCCTCTCTCCCTCTTTTTTAGCCTTCCCCTTTTTTTAGTAGGTGATTCACTACCGAAGCTAAGAAAAGGCTGGATCAAGATGCTCTGATACCATGTCAAGAACAAAGTATCAAGAATTTAAGAAATCTTTACTAACAAACCGGTCGGCAAAGATTTCACCAGCCAAAAACAAGAATCAGTCAACACAGATTGTCGACAAAGAATCTGAATAACACTCTCAGCCTATGCAGATCATCAACCGGATGATCTGCTCAAACTAATGATCAAAGAGATCACAGAACTCACGAACTAACAAGAATGAAAACCCTAACTTTTGAGAGAGAGAATAAAGTGAGAACAATGATACTTCAGAGATAATAATGAGGATCATATTATAACTTATTATCTCTGAGTTATATATAGCGACAAAAATAGGTCATCATGCATCAGCTGCTGCAAGCCCAGTCCAAACTCCAAATAGATCAGCAAGCCCACGAACATATCCGAAGCCCGCTAAACAGCTCAGCCAGTAGACCAAAAAGCAAAGCCCAAAATCTCAGCGAAAAGAAATAACCAAATATTAGAAAGGGGAATTGACCTGTAATAATCCCAACTAGACGTCATTGGCCATTGACAGTCCCATCTTTGAATATTCCCCATGCCAGTCCCACCTTTCACTTATTTTTCCTCCACTGGTCCTCAGTTAAAAAAAACTTAACGGAGTTAAGTTTTTTCCTGAATTAAAAACTGACCTTTTAGGGCTTTTGATCAGAACAAGGATACGAGTCGAATGATGTAAAACATACCTTGAAATTGTGCTCTAAACGATGAAAACGATGCTTCAATTCGGGTGTTTAAACTTACAATTAACAAAAATTAAGGCGTTTGGAGCACTATTTCGAGGTAAGTTTTACATCAATAAACTTATATCTTCGTTCTGATCAAAAGCCTAATACGTTAGTTTGTAATTCCCAAAAAATCAACAAAAATAAAAAAATCAATTCGGGTGTTTAAACTTACAATTAACAAAAATCAAGTCGTTTGGAGCACTATTTCGAGGTAAGTTTTACATCAATGAACTTATATCATCGTTCTGATCAAAAGCCTAATAAATTAGGGTTTTGATCTTCCCAACGGCACGTGCACCAAGAAGACAAGATTCACCTGGAAAAACCTAGTAATTAGGGTTTTGATCTTCACTACGGCACGAGCACCAAGAAGTCAAGAATCACCAGATCTGGAATCAGCAGAACTAACCGGAACTACCAAGATTCCAATCGATCACCAAATAACACCGGATCTGAGAGAAAGCCCTCGAACACAGCGGAAGACAATATCACCAAGAGCACCGAGAACCTAAACAAAAATGCATAAGTGAGCGTACCCCAAGGCTCTCCTCTCTCCCTCCTTTTTAGCCTTCCCCTTTTTTTAGTAGGTGATTCACTACCGAAGCTAAGAAAAGGCTGGATCAAGATGCTCTGATACCATGTCAAGAACACAGTATTCAGATTCTTTGTCGACAATCTGTGTTGACTGATTCTTGTTTTTGGCTGGTGAAATCTTTGCCGACCGGTTGCTCAAACTAATGATCAAAGAGATCACAGAACTCACGAACTAACAAGAATGGAAACCCTAACTTTTGAGAGAGATAATAAAGTGAGAACAATGATATTTCAGAGATAATGAGGATCATATTATAACTTATTATCTCTGAGTTATATATAGCGACAAAAATAGGTCATAATGCATCAGCTGCTGCAAGCCCAGTCCAAACTCCGAATAGATCGTCAAGCCTACGAACATATCCGAAGCCCGCTAAACAGCTCAGCCAGTAGACCAAAAAGCAAAGCCCAAAATCTCAGCGAAAAGAAATAACCAAATATTAGAAAGGGGAATTGACCTGTAATAATCCCAACTAGACGTCATTGGCCATTGACAGTCCCATCTTTGAATATTCCCCATGCAAGTCTCACATTTCACTTATTTTTCCTCCACTGGTCCTTAGTTAAAAAAAAACTTAACGGAGTTAAGTTTTTTCCTGAAGTAAAAACTGACCTTTTAGGGCTTTTGATCAGAACAAGGATACGAGTCGAATGATGTAAAACATACCTTGAAATTGTGCTCTAAACGATGAAAACGATGCTTCAATTCGGGTGTTTAAACTTACAATTAACAAAAATCAAGTCGTTTGTAGTACTATTTCGAGGTAAGTTTTACATCAATAAACTTATATCCTCGTTCTGATCAAAAGCCTAATACGTTAGTTTGTAATTCCCAAAAAAAATTTAACTCCGTTCAGTTTTTTAACTGAGGACCGGTGGATGAAAAATATGTGAAAGGTGGGACTAGCATGAGGAATATTTAAAGGTGGGACTAGCAACGGCCAATGACGTCTAATTGGGAATATTACAGGCCAATTCCCCTATTAGAAATATTAATAACGAAATAAAGAAACATATTGAATTGGACATATTAATTTTAACATTAATACATCCACTGCCTCTAGCAATGTCGAAATAAATGAAGACCTCAGAAAATTCTGTTACTCGAAGATAATACACAGCTTGCAAAAAGAACAATGAAACGAATTACAAATTCTATGGATCGTTTAATTAACAAAGCTAAGAAGAAACGACTAGGGGTGTTCAAGATCGGATTATCCGGTTTTCGGATATCCGAAAACCGGAGATCTGAAAATTTCGGATAGTGAATATTGATATCCGAACCCGTATCCGAAATTTTGGATATCCGATTTTCGATATCCGAAATTCGGATACGAATTCAGATATCCAAACGGATATCCGAATTTATAAAAAAATCAAATAAACCGTTTCGTGTATAGATTAAAACTAAACTTATATTCGATTTTTCAAAGTTCCAACATTTAAAACTAGAAACAATCATAAATTCACATTCGAATCCAATTATTTACTACTTTTTTAATATTTTTACAATATTTAAAACTAAATTGAATGCCCATATTATAAAACAATAATTAGTTTTGGGATATCGATAATCGGATTATCCGAAATTTTTGAAATTCATATCCGAATTCGAATCAAAAAATTCGGATTATCCGGTTTCGGATATCCGAATTCCAAAATTTCGGATATTTCAGATATGGATTTTCAAATATTTCGGATTCGGTTTCGGATCCGGAATTTTTTGAACACCGCTAAGAACGACATAACAACCTTCTAAAGCTTCTTGAAGAATCAGTTGGAGAATCTGCTGCATTGAACAACATAGTGACGTTTGATAACGATCAGTATCAATCTCCACTTTCTGTCGAACATGTTAACAGTTGGAGCTTACCAATAATCAGCTTAACGTGCATCGCAGTTGTTATCCCGGATATTCATCAAGACACAGTCGACAACTTGTTAAAAAGTGTTGGTGAGGGTCTTTTGTACACTCATCTAGTAGAGGAAACCCTAAATAGAGATTCTGTGTATGTGAATATTCGACGGGCAACTATGACATTGTGGCATGAGGTCGAATAAAATTGCAAGTGGTTGGAGACCACTTTGGAAAGAAGTGCTTATGAAGGGAAAAACTCAAAAAATCGAAAAGATGTTATTAGATTGGGAAGTTCTTATAAAGAAAAAAACTCGAAAAACCCAAGAGATATTATTAACTTGTTTTCTCATAGTGCAGAGAAAATTTTAAATGAATTTAACAGAAGTAAGTACTGATGGACAACTTGTGGAGAAGGAAAACCTTCCTCGGAAGGTAATTTAATAGCTGCCAACTCAATGTATCGCATTGCAAAAACAATCTTGCATGCATATGAAAGCAACAACTTGGATATTGTTGAAGTTCGGTTGTTTACACGACTGTCTGGCATGATTGCAGACATATTAGTTGCTTGCCTCACCAACATACCACACGTCATAGCAATGAGGTGCCATGAAAGTGCAATAGAAAAGCGAGAGGCTAGTATGCGGCTGCTATTGACCTTCTTGGACGGACAACTAAGATAATAGAAAAGCTTGAAAGGCATGTACCGAGCATGGATCAAGATAAGATGGCATATATCGATGAGTGGCGTATTCATTTGAGGCAACCTTAGAATTCATGGTCTTTTGTATAGAGCCAATGTATTTTTCTTCAACTTCTTTATCTTATAAACAAAACAAAACAAAAAGAAGAAAAACAAATTCCTTGTATGTGTTTACTCTAATTTTTGTTTTTTCAGCCACTCTTTGAAAGGTGATGAAGTTCAAGAAATTAAGAGCTTCATGGACGATATGTTTTTAAGTGCAATCAAGTATAATGATATCCGAAGCATTCGTTACCCTGTAGTGTTTTTCTTTGAAAATGTGTGTTTTCCTTCTCTGATTTCTCTATGTAATGTTATTTGCAAATTATGTGTATTTTGTTTCCAAATTACATACATGAAATAATAGTATTTGGTAGAAAAAGTTATTTCCAATTAATATGTTGATTACATACATGCAATGATCATATTTGGTAGAAACAACTCAAAATAGATATAAGTTTTTCTATTATTTTGAATTAAAAGGTCTAATATCATGAAATTAGAACATAGTTTGTGTTGGGATCAAGAATTATAATGATGATAATAAATCTAACATAAACTGAACTACTAAACCTAGCAATAAACTGTTGTATTAATCATGTAAGTATCAACTAAAATAATAATATTTATTGTATTGTAATCAAATGTAGTATAGAACAGACATTCATTCTGAAGCATGGATGCATTAATACAGCTGACGATTCTAAAGCCAGTACCCTTAGGGGTGTTCAAGATCGGATCTGGTGCGAAAACTGGATATTCAAAAATTTCGGTTAGTGAATATTGATATCCGAACGAAATTTCGGATACGGATTCGTATATCCAAACGGATATCCGAACTTATAAAAAAATCAAAAAATCCGTTTCGTGTATAGATTAAAACTAAACGTTCCAACACTTAAAACTAGAAACAATCATAAATTCACATTCGAATCCAATTATTTACTACTTTTTTAATATTTTAATATATATATATATATATAAAACAATAATTAGTTTTCGGATATAGGATAATTGGATTATCCGAATTTTTTGAAATTCATATACGAAGCCAAAGAATTATCCGGTTTACGAATATCCGAAATTTTGGTTATTTCAAATATGAATTTTCGGATATTTCGTTCGGTTTCGGATCTGGATTTTTTTAACACCCCTAAGTACTGTACCGGCACCAAAAGGCCTTTTGGTGATTCTTCTAGCAGAGATGTAGCCCAGCCAAGCCGGAGCTAACCAAGTTAGTTAAGTGTCTTGGGTCCTGGTGGTGCCATGGTTGCAAAAATCGTTAGGCGCTCCCTAGTCAGTCGACTAGAGAGTTGAGAGTACTCAGCCTAGGCGGAGAGTACTTGGGGGTACTCGGACATTTTAAATTATATAGAAATTAGTTTTCGGAAATTAAATATATGTCAAATGACAAAAAAATACTAATATTTATAACAAAATACGTGAAACTTAAATTCATTATTTAACATGATAGGCATGGAAATTATGTTTTATTTATTTTTACGTCAAACTCGGCCCGAGTTGACCTACTAGATCCGATTCTGGCCAAGGTTGGCCGCATTCGATTGATTCCGAATAATTAAGCAGAGTTGAAGAAAGTCGCCTCAGCAGCTTACCTTGTAGCGATTACTCGGGGAGTACTCGGACTTGGAGTCCTTGTTTTACAACCATGGGTGGTGCTAACACCATCAAAGACAAGATATGGATCTAACGACACCGTGGATCACATGCTCAAGCTTCCTATTGGTTGTGAATATCAGCAATCAGATTCAGACTCAAGTTATTAGACGTGAGTCTGTCCACCCTCTCGTCATGTCTCCATTCATGGCGGCATGCATCTATATGGGTATGTTACTCTTCTTGCTAGTGATTTTTATTTCTTCTGCTGTAACAGTCCCAACCTTAAAATAAGTTGTAGAACTCAAGTATGAAGCCACTGTAAAGGATCAAAATGCACAAGAGGACCTACTATTTGATGTTGAGAAGTTAGGACAACTTCTAAAAAGACATTAATTGGATCACGGTAGAAACTAGTAGCCCTCATTTTCTGATGGCTACTACTCCATTATCATCTGCATCTAGCATAATTTGTGCAATTAGTATGCTCACGTACATGTCTTTATTCTGTTATGTATTTATGGGGAAAAAAGGGAGACTAAGATTTCGTGTATAAGGGCTCCAGCTAATTTATTTACAGCAACCAGATCTTGGGAGTTATATTGGGTGTTGTCTCAGTATATAGATGTTTTGCGGTCCTGAGGTTCAAATTGTTTGCGAATAAAAACTTAACCATGTTTATTAAAGTAGAGGAGTATTGGACTGAAAAATTGTGTGATTGGAAAGAAAGTCGTCTAATCATCTTCTCAAGTGACATCGATCCTCATGATTTGAAAAACAACATTCTAAGCATTTGCATTGAATTTCAGAAGGTATTTGTTATATTATGCAAAATAATCGAACTCATTCCCATTGTGGTTATTATATTTTTCATATCTTCCTCCTATTATTTCAAGTCACTAAAAGAAATGTTGTTTACTCCACCTGATGCCTCAATTAGTGAGGATACAGACGATGAACTTTGTTATCGGTGATGTGCAGCCTACTAAATATTCAGTGAAAAGAAGTTTAGATTCTATGGATAAATGTATTCAGAGGGCTGAGGAGAAACGATGTAACAATCTTTTGAAGCTTGTTGAAAAATCTGTTTTGTTTGAGGGAGTAGAGATGTTTGACACCGATCAAATTCAATCACTGCTTCCGGTTGAAGGTGTTAATAGCTGGAGCTTACCAATATTAAGCTTAACATGCATCACCATTGTTATCTATTCGATAAGGACTTAGTTAATAATTTGTTCAAAAGTGTTAGCGAAGGTATTTTCTACACTCATAAAGTGGAGGAAAGCCTGCATAGGGAATCTGTGTATCTGAATATTCGAAGGGCAACATTGAACTTGTGGTGTGAGGTCAAACATAAGAGCAAGTGGTTGGATACCACTTTAAAAAGAAGCGCTTACGAAGGGAAAACACCAACAGATATTATTAAGTCGTTTGCTCATGCAGCAGAAGATATTGTGACTGAATTCAACAGAAGTACCAATGGAGAAATGGTGGAGAAGGAGAACCTTCCTAGGAAGGTAATAGCTGCCAACTCAATGTATCGAATAGCAAAAACGATCCTGCATATGTATGAAAGCAATAACTTGGAAGTTATTGAAGATGAGTTGTTTTCCTGACTATCAGGCATGATTGCAGACATATTAGCTGCCTGCCTCACCAACATACCAAGAGTCATGATAACGAAATGCCATGAAAGTGCAATAGAAAAACGAGATGATAGCGTTATGGATGCAGTCCGCCTTTTTGTACGGAGCAATGAGATCATTAAAAGACTTGAAACGCGTGAACTACCGAACATGGATCCTGAAAAGATGGGATTTATTGACGAGTGGCGTCTTCATTTCAAGCAGCCTTAGAATTCACATATATGGAGCTATGGTAGGTTTCTTCAACTTCGTCATCTTACAAATAATAAGAGTTTCCCGTATGTTTAATTCATCTAATCTCTGTTTCTTCTGTCGAAAGGTTATGCAGGTCATTTGAGGTCAAGAATTCAACTGCTTTATGAGTGATGTCTTGTCTAATCAGAGCTTCATTACCATCTGTTTATTCTTGTTTAAGTATGTGTGTTTTACTTCACTTTTTAGTTCATTTCATCCTATTTATAATGTGTATTAATGTATTATATTTTTAATGTGTTAATTTCATGTGATGTACGGTTTCTTAAATGTGATATTTTGGACTTTCTGTATATAATAATTATTATTGTATCATGTATTTTAGTAGTTTAAACATAAAGCTGTTTTATTAACTGATTATATGAGATGAAATTAACAATGAAGTGAGAATAATGCATCAAAACGTTAATGTCATAAAAAAGACCGTCATAGAAGACAAACTACAAAAATCTTGGTGTTGTTGGAAATATAAAAGAAAAAAATTTGGAAAAAACAATTACATGCTGAATTTTTAATAGGACTAGTTGATTTTTCGCCCGCGCGTTGCGGAAGGGATCTAGAAACATGTGCTGACGACAGCAAGCAGATACCGAATATCAAAACATAAATAAAATGACGTAGTAACGATAGTCACTCCGTCCTAAGAAAAGCGATTTTAAATAATCTATATATCATAGTAGGACCCATATGTTGGAAATTCGGTAAATATAATTTACTTACCACGTGTAAACAATATAAACGGTGCAGTTACTTGCGTTGCTACGTGACATAAGCTCAAAGGTAATAACCGGTACCGAACATCCTAAAAAGCGGTACCGGTACCGGTACCGAATTTACCGGTACGGTACGGTTCGCTACCGATATGTGAGGGAAAACACCGGTAAATATCAGTACCTAACCGGTACTGAAAATATTAAAAGTTGATACCGAAAATGTACCAGTTTGGTAAATTTGATACCGATACGGGTACCCAGTACCATTTGCTCATCCATTGGTCATGTTACTATTCATTAGGTTCTAGTTATAATATATAGGTAATGGTGAAGAACGAACAAGAAGACTTCAAAAAATCAAGAAAATCGCAAATGAAAATTCTCGAAGTTCGTCTACCCAATTTTAAGTTCTTCCCAAACATCTAGAGATATAATGAGTAGAGGTGCATAAATCGGGTTTTTATTAATATCCGGTTCTGGGTATGGAACAGTTTCAGGGTATGATCGGGTATTGGAAAATCGGGTATTAAGAGAAACCGGGTAGGGTTCGGGTACAGGTATTGAAGAGAAAAGTCATACCCTATGTGCCCGGGTAGGGTATAATCGGGTTCGGGTATAACCGGATACTGAAACCGGGTATGGATCTGTGTATTAATACCCGATTTTATAAAATATGTTTTCTTTTTATTTTACATAAAAATAAATGCGTAAAGAAATGAAATTTGGTTTGTAAAAGTAATTAAAAACAAATTACAATAACATAACTTCACTCAAATACAAACCATTTGCTTTATAATATGCATTTCTAAGAAACTTAAATATAAAAGTTGCAAAGTAAACATAAAAATTTACCTTAAAAATTCGGGTATTCTATTAGGTATTAAAAAAAACCGGTTTCGGGTTTTTTATCGGGTCCGGTTACGAGTACGGGTTTTTTGTGCACCTCTACTAATGAGGGAAGAGATCTAATGAGGGAAGTGTGTTTATTTATAGTTGGGCTCTAAGAAGATGTTATCGAAAGTCTATAGTATGGTACTAATTATGATCTAAAATGAAAATTAATAATTTTATTTTATATTGCCACCGTTCTTAATAACCAACTTTTGGGTTAATTGTAGCCTTATAAAGTCCTCTCTTTTAATCTCAGTTGTTGAAATTCACTAAATATATCTTCTAGAATCAGAAGTTGGCGTCGATTTTGCATTCTCTCAACCATAATCTTTCAGTTACCTGCACTTTATTAAGATGCATCAATAAAAATGCATTATTGGTTCTAGAAAAGTGCAAGTTATCAATTGACGGTTAGAAGGGTATTCTTTATTTTTAGGAACTTAGTGGGTGGGTAGTGGACATTAACTGAAAACTTTGTTGGCTATATAATACGAGTATGTATTTTCCTTTTGCTAATTCATATTCTGATTGTTAATTTGATATATCTTAGATTGTTCTTTCCGATTTCTAACCACAAATCGCTTCTTTTCTAAAAAAAAACCTAGGTATAAGAAGCATTTTTCCTTCTGATTCATATACGAACTAGACAATACAATCAATCAGGTATGAAATCTCACTTTAACCTCTTTCTCGCTATACGATTTGGTGATGGTTTTTGTGTATGCAGATCTGAAAACAACATAAAGATCAAATCTTGCTTTTATACGATTCTCAAACGGATAATGAAGTTGAAGTTTGTAAGTTTATTAGTTAATTGATTTTGCCCAATTATGTTGTTTTAAAGTTTATCAATTCTATCTTTTTTGTATCTTCGTTTCAGTTCGTTAAGCAAAGATGTTCTTCTATTGGACTTAGATAATGATGTTGGAGATTCCGATGAAGATAATTTATCAACATGTTTATGAATCGAGGTTATTTATTATTATTTTTTTGCAAAGGAATTTCGTCAAAAAATTTTATAAGTTTACTTTTAACATTGAGATATCTTTTCATATTTCTATTCATAAATTAGTTTATGGTGTTGCATTATATGTACAAGGAGCATAGTTTGAAAGGACAAATGGCTCGGGCTACTGAACTTTATGTGTCTTATCGTTGACCGTAAAGATTAGTTTTCAAGATAAGGGAGTTTTGAGAAAAAAAGGTAAAGATTATGTTTTGTAGAACATAATCTCTTTGAATGTGGTTTGGTTTAAGACTCTAAAGTATAAAGATGTCTCATTTTACATGGTTAATTTTATTAAATATGTCTTCAGATGTTTACACATGGAGTTTTTAGACACTGCGGTGTTGTTTTTCCATTAGCTTTCTTAAATAATCTCCTTTTAGTGGTTTGATTTTTTGGTATTACGTATAGTTCGGTTCGGTAATGAGTTAGTCTTAGGAAATTTTTTTGGTCAGAATAAAGGTTGTCCAATATAGAAAATAGTAAATTCTGGGAATAAAAGTTTTGGTAAAAAATAATGGATTTCAATTACAAACGTTCAATCTTATAGATGACGTTTGGTGAATTGGGTTGTTTTGTGTAGGTGAAGGTGGACATGAGAGTGGATATCGGTGGTGATCTGAGGGATGTGATCTGCGATGTGGTGGAGAAGATGGGTGTTGATATGGTGGTGTTGGGTAGTCATGGCTACAATTTGATCAAGAGGGAAGTTTCACACTTTCGTGCCAGATTAGTTTATATTCGTTTATGATGGTAAATCGGGAATTTTAGGGTATGCATGGGGGTCGGTTTTGGCTCAAAATATAAATTACACCCAAAAGGGGGTACATCCAGCTTAAATGTATTGGTTGTCATAGAAGTTTAGGTTCGTTACGATTTGCCGTTGATATTAATTTTATTCTTTTGTTTATCTCAGGTTACCGGATTATCCTTTACATAGGTAAAAATATTAATCGGACAATAGATGAAGCTTATAGTGCTCTTAGTCAACCGGCTTGCACAGTGAGATGACAAGTCAGCTCATATTTTCTTTTTAAATATAGTTTGTATTCTCTTTTTGTTTGAATTAATTTCAAGAATATTAATAGCATACAAAACACACACAGATTTATCTGTATTCTCTTCTGAATTTGCTTGACAAGAGGACTCAAATATTAAATTCCCTATTGTTGCATCGGTACCGATTGACAACTTTACTGGAGTGTTGTTACTTCTAGTAGCATTGGTCAACAAGCCGGTTTATGGGCAAGTCAAATGGGTCAATATGGGATCAATGTGGTGGTTCAAAGCATGGTATTAGCTACAACAATTGTGGTGGTATGGGTCATGGATCTATGAATTGTCCATGTGTTGTAGATGGCCTAGTGTGAATAATGTCTATAGCTTATGGTGGTGGAGATTTGTCACCTGAAAGATATGTGAATGCATCCGATCATTATGTTGGTGGTTGTTGACTATGAGGTTTAAACTCACACACACCTCACATTACACACACTAATAATGTTAACACTGCTTTATTATTGAACTTTTACTCATATAATTGCAGGCTTATTTAAATTTGATGTGTAAGTTTGTTGAGATGAATATTGCATATTCTTGTAGCAATAGAAGACCAGCTGTCTCAATTTTGGTTTGACTTTCATGTTTTTGATTGGTTTAGTGTAGAACGATACTGTTGATTTGGTGGATCTATCAAATGGGTCAAACGATTCTGTTTGAGACGTTTTATTGTGTGCCAAAAATTGGGTTGGCATTTGCTTTTTATAAGTTGAGATAGTATTAATAATTGGCTGTTATATTTACTTTTATACCAAACACTACCTTAAACAAATAATATATTCGTTAAAAATGCAAAGAAAAAAAATTATGCCATTAAAAAACCCGTCCACCGGACGGGTACACTACTAGGTTTCCCAAATGTGTGCGGACAACGAGTTCTTTGTAATTTGGTGAACATACGAGATGGACTTCATCTAATACTTCATAGTGGATTCTATAACCTACATGTCGAATTGTGGAAGTTGCAAATCGAAACTTGGATGAAGGTGTTTGTTTATCCGCATGTCGTTCATAAATCAGTATCGCTTATGTCCACCATCAAATATGTGAATGCAATTGGCAACTGCATTGAGGTCGAACTTATATTGGCAACTATATGAATGAAATGACCGGTTTCTCTTATCTACCCTTGTATGAAAGCTTGACAACTGCAATCACGAGACTATAGTGTCTCCTGATGTTAGTTATGGGAATTAATAATTTGTATGGTGATGAGTTTTTAAGTGTCTATTGACTTTTTACAATTCATATGTACCTCCTAAATTCCTTAGCCATTTCCTTTTCTGTAGTTGATGTTTTATAGTTTCATTGACAATCATATCCAACTTTTATTTAAAGTGCTTTTTAGTTATCAACTATTGGGTTTATTATCGGGCTTTTTTTTCATGATCAATGTTTCATTAGACTTATTTTTAATATGTGATAGTGGATCGTGCCTAGATAATTTTTCATATCTTTATGTTGAACTTTTATTTTACCACATTCATTTAGGTGAAGGTTTCATTAAACATGGCGTCCGTTCCATGGTTGACTCTTTTTTCGCACTCACACAGTATGGGGTTTGGTATACTGTCCGTTTGTTTGGGTAGAGTTCATATACTCTATGTTCCGTGAAAAGAAATTGTTGGTTATCTTCCTCAATCAAACTGTAAAACACCTATTTATATGTTCAAAGTAATTATTTTATCTGTCTCTTGTAGAGAAAACAAATTGCCGCTTTCATCCCAGAAAACTTAATATTTAGTTCCACGAGACTCTTGCGTTAAATGAAAAAAACAAACAAAGAAGCCTTGTTGAGTAATCTAAGATTTTAGTAGACCATCTAAAGTGAACTAACAACACAAGTTGTAACAACCAAAGTTATCATGCCAATATATTGTCTGCTTTGCTGCCCCTGAACTAACAATGCAAGTTGGAACAACCAAAGTAATTGTGCCAATATATTGTCACGCAAGTTGTAACAACAAAAGTAATTGTATCAATATATTGTCTGCTTAGTTGTAACAACCAAAGGCCCGAAATAATCGTGCCAATATACTATTTTAAAAAGATATATAGCTCGTTCATGTAATATTTCTACTTTTATCTTCTGATTTTATTTACCATCACCGAATCAGTTGACATGGGTTCATATCCTGCAACTGAGTATTGTTACCAATATATCTTCTAGTTCATATCCTGCAACTGAGTATTGTTAACCTTGATTTGTTGTATGGTTTCCGAAACAGAAATTTTGTTGGATATTAATGAAAAATAATATTATATTAATTATTAATATAATATTTATTTAGTGATTAAAGCAAATGAATGAGAGATAATAAGCTTTAATTGTGTGTTGGAACTTTAATGTGTGGTAAGTTGTGTTTGTACCACATTGATGGAGAGATAAATCTTTTGTGGATTTATAATCAGAATTCTGTAGACGAATGTATTCTTGTGTGACAACTCACACCTAGTGGCAACCAGTAGGGTGCGAGGCACCCGACACATGCTCGTGCCCGGGCACGGGACTGGGACGAGGGCGATGGGCGCAATGTGGCGCTTTAAGTTACTGAATTCATTGTGCCATTGAATTCTAGAATTCAGTTTTATAAGTTTTAGAATTCATTGTGCTATTGAATTCTAGAGTTTAATTTTATTGAATTGTGTATTCAATAGAGACACATCATTTCGAATTCTAATCAGTATAGATACAGAGTTTTGTGCTTTGTTTTGATACACAGAACACAGAAATCGTATGGTTCATACAACACACACATCAAACGAGTTCCCTAACTTTGCATCTTTGCGCTCTCTTGTTTCAGGTATACTTTCGGGTGCTAGGCTAATCCCGGCAGTACAATCTGCTTAGGCTGTTGTACCCTGGGAAACAGACGGGTTCACCTGGGTGGCCTGAAATCTGTTTTAAGGGAAGCGTGATCTTCACGTGCCTCAGTTACCATTGTTTATGTTTTCCATTTACTTTTCAGTTTGATGTAGTTCTTCTTTATGCATTGTAATCATAATATTGATTAATAAATTTTTATTTTATTTGTTTGTGAACGGTTGTCCTACAAGCTTAAAACAGATTTTAAAAACCCGTTCACTATTTTGGTTTTTAAAAGTTTTTATAATTTTTTTAGCAAACTTTTGTAGTTTGCATTGGTTTTATGTAAATCAATTTATTTCTGCCTTCACTAATTTTTTATCTCTTGTTTCAGAAATGGCTACTGTTTCAGCAACCACATCAACCACTGTTGGATCCACATCCACCACCATGGGACCATTAGTTGGTACCCAAGCAGCCCAAGTTGTGGCTAATCATGCTGAGAAGCCAGAAAAGTTCACTGGTTTGAACTTTAAGAGGTGGCAACATAAAATGTTGTTTTATCTGACCACCTTGAACCTTGCGAGGTTCTTAACTGAGACACCTCCTGTTCTTGCAAAAGGGACTAGTGATGCCCAATCTGTGAGTGCAGTTGATGCATGGAAACATTCTGAGTACCTATGCCGCAACTATGTGTTGAATGGCCTCTCGGATGCATTGTATAATGTGTATTTCAAGGTTCCAACTGCAAAAGAATTATGGGAGTCATTGGAACGCAAATACAAGACCGAGGATGCGGGTACAAAGAAGTTTGTTGTGGCAAGATTTTTGGACTAAAATGACTGACTCAAAAACTGTTATGAGTCAAGTTCAAGAATTGCAGATTATTCTTAGTGACATTTTGTCTGAAGGAATGAATCTTAGTGAAACATTCCAAGTGGCAGCAATTGTTGAAGAGTTGCTTGGGTGGACTTCAAGAATTACCTTAAGAAAAAGCGAAAGGAAATGACAATTGAAGACCTTGTTGTTCGTCTTCGTATTGAGGAAGACAATAGGCTGTCACACAAAGGAAGTCAAGTTGAAGCTTCAGCAAAAGCAAACCTTGTGGGACATGGTCAATCCTCAAGGGGTCACAAGGGTAACAAAGGCCACAAGTTCAATGGCAAGGGAAAGGACAAAGGTGTTGACCTTGGGCCAAAGAAAAGTGGTGTGAAGAAGAAGGTTGGTCCCTTTAAAGGGAAGTGTTACAACTGTGGACAAACTGGTCACCGTGCTGACCAATGCAAAGAGCCTAAGCGTGACACAGCTCTTATGGTTGATGATGATGGTATGCCTTTAGTGGCCATGATTTCAGACCTCACTGCCGTGATGGAGGAGGTAAATTTGGTGGCTAATGAGCCAAAAGGGTGGTGGGTTGATACTGGGGCAACCCGCCATGTGTGCCCAGACAAGAGCCTCTTTAATACGTTTAAAGAGGTGGTGGGAGAAGAGAAGCTGTACATGGGAAATGCTGCTACAGCTGATATCAAGGGAGAAGGTGATGTGATCTTAAAGTGGACTTCTTGGAAAGAGCTCACTTTGAAAAATGTGCTTTATGTTCCTGACCTGCGCAAGAGTCTTGTGTCGGGTTGGATGCTTAACAAGTTTGGTTTACGTTTGGTTTTTGAGAGTGATCAGTTTGTTTTAAGTAAGCGTGGTATGTTTGTTGGAAAGGGATGTGCCCAAAATGGCATGTTTAAACTTAATGTAATGGCTGTTAAGAAAAACATGAATATAAATGCCAGTACTTTTGCTTACTTGGTTGAGTCTCCTAATGTTTGGCATGGACGTCTTGGTCATGTAAATTTTAATTCGATGCGTCGTTTAATTAAATTAGATTACATACCAAATTTTGCCATTGACTCTAAAACAAAATGTAAACATGTGTTGAAGCAAAACAAACAAGATCATCCTTCAAATCAGTTGAAAGAATAACTGAACCCCTTGATCTGATTCACACTGACGTGTGTGACTTAAAATCAATTCCCATAAGAGGCGGTAATAAATATTTTATTATTTATATCGATGACAATACAAGATATTGTTATGTTTACTTACTTAAGAGTAAGGATGAAGCAATTGACAAGTTTAACTTGTATAAAGCTGAAGTTGAGAATCAACTCAACAAGAAAATAAAGCGTGTGAGAAGTGATAGAGGAGGTGAATATGTTTCACCATTTGGGGAAGTATGTGCACAAAGTGGCATCATACACGAATGTACCCATCCTTATACACCCCAACCAAATGGTATTGCGGAACGAAAGAATCGTACATTAAAAGAAATGATGAATGCCATGTTGATAAGTTTTGGGATGAGCCAGGACATGTGGGGGGAGGCCATTTTATCGGCCAATTTTTTATTGAATAAAATACCTTTCAAGAATAAGGATGTAACACCTCATGAGTTGTGGTGGGGACATAAATCATCCTATAAATACTTGAAAGTGTGGGGGTGCTTGACCAATGTGATTGTTACACCCCCTAAGGCACTTAGAATAGGGCCCAAAACTGTTGATTGCATTTTCATTGGATATGCAAAAAACGGTAGTTCACATCGTTTTCTTGTATATGAATCTAAGAATCCTGATGTGCACAAGGACTCTATCATAGAGACAAGGCCAGGAAATGTGACTTACTTTGAAGAAGAGTTTCCTATGTTAGTACAAACTCATACAAGTTCTTCAAATCATGCATGTTCATCAACAATGGTTGATGAGATTGTTCGAGAGGAAACTCAAGAATGATCAGAGGTTGAAGAGGGTGAGCAAAGAAGAATTAAAGGCAAATGATTGAGAAATCCTTTGGACCTGACTTTCTTACATACATGGTTGAGAGTGAGCCTCAAACCTATCGAGAAGCAGTCACCTCCTCAGATGGACCTCAATGGAAAGAAGCCATCAAGAGTGAAATTGATTCTATCTTGCAGAATCATACTTGGGAGTTAGTAATCTTCCACCAGGGTGCAAGCCACTTGGATATCGATGGATATTTAAGAAAAAGATGAAAGCCGATGGCTCTATCGACAAGTATAAGGCAAGGCTTGTGATCAAAGGGTTTAGATAAAAGGAAGGTCTTGACTATTTTGATACATACTCGCCTTGACTAGAATAACCTCTATTAGGTTGTGCTTGCAATAGCAGCTTTGAGAAACTTGGAAATACATCAAATGGATGTAAAAACCGCATTTCTCAACAGGGAATTAGAGGAAGAGATTTACATGGAGCAACCAGAGGGTTTCTCTACTCCTGGCCAAGAGGGCAAAGTGTGTAAACTCGTCAAGTCATTATATGGCTTGAAGCAAGCTCCAAAACAATGGCATCAAAAGTTTGACCAAGTTATGCTTAACAATGGTTTCAAAATAAATGAATGCGATAAATGTGTCTATGTGAAAGACACTTCTAAAGGTTATGTGATCTTATGCCTTTATGTAGATGATATGCTTATCATTGGGAGTGATGATAAGATGATCAATCTACTAAAGACATGTTGAAAGCAAGATTTGACATGAAAGATATGGGTCTAGCTGATGTGATTCTTGGAGTAAAGATCATTAGAACCCAAACTGGCTTGGTGCTAAGTCAATCTCATTATGTTGATAAAAATCCTTCAGAAGTTCAATCCAGAGGACACAAGTGTAGCTCAAACTCCAATTGATACCTCTCAACATTTGTCAAAAAATAGAGGCGAGAGTGTGTTGCTCAATTGGAATACTCAAGGATCATTGGCAGTCTTATGTATCTCATGTCATGTACTCGGCCAGACTTGGCATATGCTGTGAGTAGGCTAAGTAGATATACTAGTAATCCTAGTTCAGAACATTGGAAGAGTATGACAAGATTATTAAGGTATTTGAGATACACGAGAAACTATGGACTACATTATGGCCAAAATCCAGCTGTTGTGGAAGGATTCGGGTGATGCCAACTGGATATCCGATATGAAAGATTCTAGATCTACAAGTGGTTATGTGTTTACCCTTGGAGGAGCAGCTATATCTTGGAAGTCGTCCAAACAAACTCTTATAGCTAGATCCACGATGGAATCTGAGTTTATCGCCTTAGATAAAGCTGGAGAAGAGGCAGAATGGTTACTCAATTCTTGGAATATGTTCCAAGATGGCCCAAGCCTGTGTCGGCCATTCGCATACATTGTGATTGCCAATCGGCTATTGGTAGAGCTCAAAATGCAATGTATAATGGCACATCAAGGCACGTACGACGTCGGCATAACACGATACAACAACTACTCTCAACTGGAGTTATCACGATTGACTATGTCAGGTCAAAGGATAACATTGCGGATCCGCTTACAAAAGGCTTAAGCAGAGAGATAGTAGATAAGTCGTCGATGGGAATGGGACTACAGCCCTTAGAGTAAGTTTGTACAACGGAAAACCTATCCTAGAAGATTGGAGATCCCATGATCTAGGTTCAATAGGACCATCTAATGTACGAGCTGAGGTCACTGTGGGGGAGTACCTCAACATACAAAGGGAGTTACAAACTTCCTAGTCCATTCCTGCTTAATTCAGTGATATCAAGAGAAGTTAAGCATATGGCTTTTAGTGATTTGTAAATCACCTATTATGTTAGAGAGAAGTGGGGTCGCTTCAAATGGAATTGGGGGCACAATTCCTAGAGCTCTCGAAAAACCAGGATGGTGTTCCATGACCATAACGGGAACACAACTATGAGGGGTTAGCCAGACCAGGAAAAGTAATGTGTGATGTGTAATAACGTCTACGTAAAAAGGGGTTGGTTCAAGGACATCGCGTCTACTAACCGCTTGGAGACTAAGTATACGTCACAAAGGAGGGTTCAAAGGGAAACCTACCTATCCTGCATTACTTAACCGCTGAAATGTTATCGTGACACTTGAGTGTGTGGGATGATCTCCATTCATGTGGGGGATTGTTGGATATTAATGAAAAATAATATTATATTAATTATTAATATAATATTTATTTAGTGATTAAAGCAAATGAATGAGAGATCATAAGCTTTAATTGTGTATTGGAACTTTAATGTGTGGGAATTGTGTTTGTCCCACATTGATGGAGAGATAAATCTTTTGTGGATTTATAATCAGAATTCTCTAGACGAATGTATTCTTGTGTGACAACTCACACCCAATGGCAGCCAGGAGGGTGCGAAGCACCCGACACGCGCCCTCGCTCGGGCACGGGACCGGGACGAGGGCGATGGGCGCAATCTGGCGCTTTGATGGCGCACTTCGCACGCTCGCATCGCCGCCCCGCTTGGAGCCGCCTTTAGTATTTTTTTAGATGTGTCCTGGCTTGGGTTGTCAGCTAGAGACTTTTCAAGTTTCTAACATCAAATGATTAAGTTACTGAATTCATTGTGCCATTGAATTCTAGAATTCAGTTTTATAAGTTTTAGAATTCATTGTGCTATTGAATTCTAGCGTTTAATTTTATTGAATTGTGTATTCAATAGAGACTCATCATTTCGAATTCTAATCGGTATAAATACAAAGCTTTGTGCTTTGTTTTGATACACAGAACACAGAAATCGTATGGTTCATACAACACACACATCAACGAGTTCCTTAACTTTGCATCTTTGCGCTCTCTTGTTTCAGGTATACTTTCGGGTGCTAGGCTAATCCTGGCAGTACAATCTGCTTAGGCCGTTGGTACCCTGGGAAACAGACGGGTTCACCTGGGTGGCCCGAAATCTGTTTTAAGGGAAGCGTGATCTTCACGTGCCTTAGTCACCATTGTTTATGTTTTCCATTTACTTTTCTTTGTAATCTGTTCTTGGTTAAGTTTATATTTTTTTTGTATTGTAATTCCTTTCAGTTTGATGTAGTTCTTCTTTATGTATTGTAATCATAATATTGATTAATAAATTTTTATTTTATTTGTTTGTGAACGGTTGTCCTACAAGTTTTGGTTTCCATGTAAATATTTTTCTCTTAACGCTGCTTCTATCACAGTAATAACTGTGGCTGTGAAACTGCCTGTGGATTTGAGCAGCCCAATGCTGGGTAACGTGGACCAAGTTGCCAAGATTGGAAGCTTGCCCTTTATGTGCACAATAATGTCTAATTTAATACCTTCTTTGGCATCTATGGACAACAAGTCACTTCTTGCAAATGTCACAGGTTTATCCATTCTCGTTATAATGTTGATTGCAAATATTTCCATTCAGATTAGGACTCACGTAATTGATCCTTATACTTTTGGTTCTGTAATGCCTAATTATTCCATGGTGATCCTCAAAAAATATATTAGAACTCAAGTATCAAGCTTCTAGCACAACTTTGAATGATCAAAATCCACAAGAAGACCCAATATCTAAGGTTGAGAAGCTAAGACGACTTGTGAAAAGATACTGGATCATGGTAGAAACGGGTAACCCTCAATTTGTGATGGCCAGTGATGCATTATCCTCTGCATCTGGCATAATTTGTGCAATTAGTATGCTCATGTAACATGTATATGGCCTTGAGGCTTCTTCTATGGGGCTATTCGCTAGCATACGGATCTGTGTATAAGTGGTCAATGATTGTCATTATTATTACGCAGTCCATTGGAATTGTAGTGGGTTCCATTGCCCAAATTTTAGATGTTTTATGGTCTTAAGCTTCAAATCGTTTGGTAATCAGAATAGAAACATTTTTTGGTGTTTAAAGTCGAGAAGTACGGGACTCAAAAATTGTGACTGGAATGAAAGCGCTATAAGATTTTTTTCAAGTGGTCGTAGATCAAGAGTGTTTCTTTATAGTTTGAAAAGCCGCATTCTAAGCTTTTGCATCGCAATTCAGAAGGTAATTGTAGTGTCATGCAAAATAATAGGGCTCCTTCCCATTGTGGTTATAATCCTGGTCATTTACTATTTACATTATTTCAAGTCACTAAAGGCAATGTTGTTTACTCCATGGTCTCCCCCCACAGCGTCAAGTATCGACGATACTAACCAAGACCTTAGCAAATATGTTTTGTTACTCGAAGATAATATGAGACTTGCTGAGAAAACAATGAAAGGAATTTCAGACGCTATGAATCGTTTGATTCAGATTGCTGAGAAAGAACAACATAAGAATCTTTTGATGCTTCTTGAAAACTCTGTTGCATTCGATGGAGTAGAGACGCTTGACACTGATCAAATTCAATCTCTACTTTCGGTTGAACATGTTAATAGTTGGAGCTTACCAATAGTAAGCTTAACATGCATTGCGATTACTCTGCCAAATATTCATAAGGATAGAGTTGAGAACTTACTCAAAAGTGTTGGCGAAGGTCTTTTGTACACTCATCTAGTGGAGGAAAGCCTAAATAAGGCATCCGAGTATGTGAATATTCGTAGGGCAACCACGAAAGTATGGCATGAGGGCGAAGACAAATGCAAGTGGTTGGATACCACATTGGAAAGATGTGCTTATGAAGGCAAAACGCCAGCAGGGATTATTGAATCGTTTGCTCATAAAGGAAAAGGAATTGCGAATGAGTTTAACACAAGTAACAATGGAGAACTTGTGGAGAACGACAGCCTTCCTTCAAATGTAATCGCTGCCAACTCAATGTATCGAATTGCACGAACGATCATTCACACATACCAAATCAACAACTTAGAGATTACTGAAGACGAGTTGTTTACACGACTATCAAGCATGATTGCAGATATATTAGCTGCTTGCCTCACCAACATACCACGAGTCGTAACAGTGAGATGACATGGAAGTGCGATAGAAAAACGAGAGGCTAGTGTTTTGGCTGCAATCGACCTTCTTGGACGGACCACTGAGATAATAAAAAGACTTGAAACGCATGAACCGCCGAACATGGATCCTGATAAGATGGGGCTTATCAATGAGTGGCGTCTTCATCTAAAGCAGCCTTAAAATTCATGGTGCCTCATATGGAACCAAGGTATGTTTCTTCAACTTCGTTGTCTTATAAAAAAATAGATTTTTCCATGTGCTTGGTCTAATCTTTTAATTTTATTTTCTCTGTTTGAAAGGTGATGTAGGTCAAGAATTCTTATTGTCTACTTCGAGTTTCTAATATAACAATTTAGTTAATAAAGCATCCTTACCCCATCTGGTTTTTTTCTTTGAGAATGTGTGTTTTACTTCTCTTTCTCCACTTTATGTTATTTGTAAATTATGTTTATTATCTTCTAATGTGATTTGGTTTGATTCTATTCTTTCTTGTCATTTGGTTTAATTCTATTCTTTCTTGATTTTCTAGGCGGTAGGTTGATAGGTATATCTTCTCCTCGGTATCTAGGTGCACCTTATGATCCTTTAAATTTCTCAATAGTGTAGTAAGAATCAACAAATCTGCCCAATTTAGTTCTCTTGTGAAAGCAATAAAAGCGGCTACATGAACACACGGAATACCTTTAACTTGCCAACGCTTTCCCGCACATTTTACTTCAACTAGATTTCACAACTCCTACAAACGTCGTACTCACCCAAATTCTATGTACAACATAGGAAAAATATTATATATTCTTATGTCCCTTTTAATCTCAACTGTGTTACTGTTTTTTGAGATGATCTTAGCCCTTTAAAGTCTTCAACTTCAAATCTTGTCCATTCAAAATGCTAAAAAGCTTCTAGAACGGGAGGTTGGCAGCAGCTCAACATTTTCTCTCATGCTCCTTATTTCCAGGGTTGAGTAACCACTTGCTTCCGAATTAAAAACCTGCTACATAGGCAATTGATAGGAGAAAGCAAAATCCAGGTGGGTCGAATTAAAATCAAAGTGTGAATCTCATCTTTTTCGATTCATCAAGTTTCCACTTCTTCAATAAAGTGTCAATATCTACGGTCATTGAAAGTAATCATCATGTTACAAGTTCTTTAATTTTGTTATTCATCATTCTCAATCATAGCGTTATAGACTTAAATTTGAAATCAAATCTTATTTGGGAAATCAATTTGCAGGTTCGTGTTGATGGTGGTGCCTTATACTTCCATGTCATGTATTCATATCCATTATCTCCAACCACCCAACTCAATGCTCTTATTAACCCTTTGTAATATCTTTTCAGTGGATATGAATTTGCTCTTTAACTTCTAATTAATTAGCCTGATGATTGTTGTTCAGTAAAAACGGGTGGGTTGGCGGTTCAGTGACGGGTCAAAACATGTTTGGGTCAAAATGGTTCATTTTATGGCTGGCTTTATATGGGTTGGGTTTTGTCAAGGATCTTTGTTGGGTCATGCCTATCAGTACAACTACAAGTCGGGCTTTACTGTTTAACCCTTGTTCGACCGGGTGTGTCGTTTATATCATGGAGCAATGGGTAGGCCCGTCAATAATCTATGTGCAACTTGCTGTTGGATCAAAAAGTCAAGGATCAAAGAGGGGTCAAAGAAGAATATTTGACCGTTGTAAGATTACAAATTAGTACCATTGAATCATCGACTTTTCTCTATCTTGTTCCTTTATATTTGTCATTGTTCAAGAATAATATTTTCATTTGACTAATAGTCATAAATCTACCTTTAGGAAGAATCCATATCATTACGACTAAAGAAAAGTGAAGCATGTCGATTCTCCATTTGTTGAATCAATCCAAAAACCGGGCTGGTTTCTTAACCATGCGTTTGGGTCGGGTCTGAGCAACTTGTTGGCCTACTTGTCTCGGGGTCGTATCACACATACGCTTTGGAGAACTGAAGCATGTTGATTGATCTCCATTTGGATGATTAATTATGGTACACTTAGCATCACGTGACTCGTGTAGCAAGTAAGCTTTCACACCTGGAACAACTTTTAACGTTTCACTCAAAATCTGTGTGATCCCTTACCTTAAAATCCAGCTTCAAACACTGTAAACCCCTAAATGGTGAACGACATCCATTCACCGGAAACCATGCGAGTAGACGAACAACATGCCCGGAAAGCGTAAGCGATTTGGCAGCTTGTAAAGTATCAAACATCATCAGCAGATTATCAAACATTATCTTCTCTTCACTGGTGCGGTAACAACTATTGTATTTGATGACCACCGTGTCAAGAACAGGAAGATCTGCTTTCAAGCGTGGGAGACAACTCCCTCTCCACTGGAAATATCTAAGTTTCGGAGTCGTGAATTCACAGAGACCCACTTCCGTACGGTAGTTAAAGAAGGTGAACTCCGAAAGTTGCAGGGCGTGTACATTCAAAGCTCTGCCATTTGTTGCAAGATGACAATGGACCAATCTTAACTTGTCTAGCGCAGGAAACCTGAGAACGGATCAAGATCTCTGATCATTACCCAAGTCAGATGTAAATTGGTGAGATTCTTGAATGATCCTGAAGATCTTGGTTCCAAAAATGAGCAGCTCACAGCATATTCACTGTGTAACTTCAAGCTTGTTAATGAATCCGATGATGACGAGATTGGCCAGTTCCAGTAAAACGCGTGCGCCGGTATAGTATATACCACGCTTCTTGGACACCGTGCAATAACGCGTAATCAAAAACTTGTTTTAAGATCTTGGTATTGCATCTTCCAGCATGTTTGAAGGTTAGTCTATCCAACTTCACCGGTTGACGACGGGATAAAGCATTGACCACAAAGTTATCAAAAGCATGGAGTTGTTGAAAACTATCGGAGCTGAAATTGAGAACGGGAACGCAGGACCATGAAGAAACCCATGATTTCGATAACAACGATGTTTCAACGGCGTGTCTGGTGTCAAGAAAAGAAAGAATGTGAAGCTGTAGGGATTCCGGCAGACTGTCCACCACTGTTTCTGTTTCTTCTTGACGTATTCTTTTGATCGCCATGTGTTCTGCAAATAAAAAATCTTTATATCAACTAAACTACAAAGCATCAGTCCATCCAAGGGAAGAATCAAAACGCTACAGTTGATCAAAATTTTCAAGAATTAATTAACTAATAATAGTATAATACTGCAAATTTCTTTGCTATGTAGTTTTTGGATTAGCATTTGAGAATCCAACACAACAGAAATGAATTGTAAAGATACAATCTTTCTTTCAAACGAATTTATAGCTAACCTCAATCTCAATCCCAATCCCAATCGCAGAGCTCCAATTTGGACTGCTTGCTTTATTTTTAGGGTTTTGGTCTTTTGGGCGTTGTTAATTTGGTTCAGACCAGGTATTGGTAATCCGATACTCATACCAGGTTATAAAACCATGTCTTATACCCGGCCCAATACCCATCAAGAATTTGTCAGGTAATTAGCCATCAGGGATCGGGTATACCCGTTAATGTATAATTTTATATATATAATAACACTATTATAAATTTAAATATGATACATTACATAGATGCAAGTTTCATTATAAATATATAATAACATGAGTAAATTGCACAAAACATCCTTTATGTTTCCTCAAACTTGCAGGTTCCAGCCTTAATGTTTAAAAATTGCTAAAAACAGCCTTTAAGTTTATTTTTGTTGCGTGTTCAATCCTTTACAGCTAACCACGTTATTTTCTTCAGTTAAGTTCCCTCACATGCATAACATGTGAGGGTATATTCGTCATTTTGGTTGATCTTCCACCCACTTCAATTATAAAAAAGAATATTTAAGTTTTAACCTAGTTTAAACAAAGTTTGGTAAAACGTACGCGACTACAGAGGAGCACGATTACCGTTTGATAGTGTTTAAGTCTAACTTGCGGCGTCCTAAGGGTCACCAGTTGTTGGATCCGACTACTGAACATGGTGTTACGAAGTTCTCTGATTTGACGGCATCGAGTTCCGTGAGAGGTATCTAGGGTTGAAGAGTTGTTTGTCGTTTCCGTCTGATGCGAATAAGGCGCCGATTCTTCCAACTGATGATAATCCTGAAGAGTTTGATTGGCATGATCAAAATATGTGTCAATCTTTACAGCTTAGTGGGCTAGCTTAACAAGATTCCTATCTTAATTCCGGGTTCGCCGGAATCCGGCGAAGTCGCCGGAGAAGAAGACCGGAAAAGAGGGTGTTTGGTTTTTAAAAGTTTGGTTTTATTGCAATTAGTTCCTGCGGTTAGAATTTTTTTAAAATAGGTTAAACCTTAAATATTCTTTTTTCTTATAATTGACGTGGGTGGAAGATCAACCAAAATGACGAATATACCCTCACATGTTATGCATGTGAGAGAACTTAACTGAAGGAAATAACGTGGTTAGCTGTAAAGGATTGGACCCGCAACAAAAATAAACTTAAAGGCTGTTTTTAGCAACTTTTAAACATTAGGCTGGAACCTGCAATTTTGAGGAAACATAAAGGATGTTTTGTACAATTTACTCTAATAACATTATAATTTTTATATGTTTTTATGTATATACTTCAGAACATAATATATATCATATTATCTAATACATATTCTTAAAAGAAAAAAAAATCACATAATGAACCTACTAAATGTCTAAAATAAAGCACTAATAGACAAAGGTTAATGGAATATAAACTTATATAAATACACATTGGGTATATGATTCGGGTATGTAGTTCGGGTAAACGGATATGTGATTTTGGGTAATCGGGCCGGGTATCACCTAATCTCATACCTGTCCCATACCCACGAAAATTTCTAAAACTAGTCCCATACTCGGCCCATACCTGTTGGACTTCGAATATGCCTGTCCTATTTATTGTGGGTATACCAGTCGGACTCAGGTTTTTTTTTTGTCATCCTAAAAGAGAAGGATAAGGCTATAAATATACTCTTTTATCTTTCATCGTATCCCCTATACCAATCAACAACTACATTTCAGCTCCCTCTACTGTCTTTTTTTCTTTTTTAACTGTTAGTTAGAAGTATATATATAATAAAACACACCAACTATCAAGATGCTACAGGGGAAAACAAAACATCATAAGGTTTGGACCCCATTTTGTAAGAACATGATCCTTAAATATATTGAAAAACCAGGCCGTCTCTAAAAACTACATAATCCCTGTGCAAGTAAACAAAAATGCGCCCATACATCGTATTATTTATGTTTTAGGGCCTATTTTTTTATAAATCAAACTATACCAATAAAGGATAGAAAAAAATAAAAATTGTTGCTTTTACTCACGGTTCCCTTTCTCTTATCTCTACATGCAAATTAAGCTTGAACAAGTGGCGAATACATGAATTTTGAGTAGGGGCAAGATATGGGTCGGTCAAAATAGGGTGAATAGATACAAACTCAAAGAGTCATTATTTTTAAGTAATTACATGTTTACCTCAATACAAAATAATAAAAATTACAAACAATTGATCAATTTAATATAAAGATTTAACTTAAAAAATCATTTTTTATAAACAAAACAATTAAACTTAATTTAAACAAAATAAATCGAATAACCATCCATTGTTTTATTTTTTATGAAATTAACTTAAAAAAATCTACTATAAAAGGCCCAATATCCACAAAGATCCATGCAAAGTTAAAAAAATGGTTTGAATAGAACTAAAAAAGTTTTGTGTGGGCTTGTTTCGAACCTACATATATCTTGGATAAAGACACAAGCAGGCAACAATCTGCATCATATAAATTTATGTTCTTACTTGGGTCGGTAATTTTTTATAAGCATGAAACGAATGAAAATTATTTTTGAACCCGAAAAACTTTGGGTCAAAGCGGTGGCACACCTAACACACTCTTTGTAAAAATTATTGTTTTTGTATTATGTTTGCGATGTGTGAAGCAGATTTTTTTTCTTTTTTTTAACGACCAATAAATCAATCCCGAGTACTCTCGGGGCACCCACTGGACAAACGGAATACTCCGAGAGTAACCCGAGTCATCCACCACCACTTCCGGGGAAAACCCGGTAACCCACTCGCCCGTAGGCACGACAATGAAATTACCGGTAAAACCCGTTTGGCTCAAGGATCGAACCCAGGTTTCCCTAGGTCTCCTATCATTGCCCACCAGTGCCTCACTCCTTTTTTGCACCAAGTGGGAATTGAACTTGAGTCTTCATAAAAGAACTCAAGCCATCCTACCAATTGAGCTAGAGGTCATTGGCGATGTGTGAAGCAGATACCATTAATTTGTATGATGTACTTCGTAATATAAACCTATTTTAATTTGTAAGTTTTTTATTGATTCTATTATCATATACTAATTTATTTTCCTTATCAATTTAGTAGATTAGGATTATTACTACCATATCTATAATACATATAACTAGTAGTCAGACTCGTGTAAAACACGGGTAGTTTTATTACGTTTTATTATATTAATTAGTAAGTAATTATCGGTTCATTAGATTGTTGGGGATTTGATATATATTGACATTTAAAGTCATTGTCCAGTAGGCAGAAAAGTTAATAATAAGTCTAATTAATACATAACAAACAGCATTTGGTTCAAGTTGCAATTAAATATTATACATAACCACATAATATTGGATCTTCTTTCTTTCAATCTTTGTAAGAAGTAATTCTTGTTCATATATGTGCTTATGTCCCGTTAAAGTCAGACACTTCTTCTGTATCAAACACTTCTTCTTGAATTTGTTCCGGTTCTGGTGACGCCAATAGTGAATAATCACTCTCAATAGCACGCAAAGAAGACAACGATTACTTGTAAGTATATAGAGACAATGGCATATGTATTCCTATCAAAAAAACATTTTTAATATGCATACATCTATGTTCATTAAACTTTAACTAACAAAAGTAAAAAAGCAAACCTATAGTAGCAGCGGCAGCGGCAATAGAGGCAACGGCAACAGCAGCGTCCAAATAACGCGTTATACAAACTACAACATACAAAGAAATGAACTTTCACTTCAAAATGCAAAACACGCAGTTAGAAGCGAACATATCTAAGCTAGATTTAGAAGTATAGAAATGGAATGGTAAACCGAGTAACTTACGAGATATCTGCATAGTTCCTCGTATTTGTGATAATGATTTGTTCAATTCCACGAAAGAATATTGGCTGCTGCATGACTATTCCTTCCACTTTATAAGGCAGCAAACCTGAATATACGGAAAGTAAACATCTTTTAATTTGCATTTAAGCGGCCTTATGTTAATGCTTCCCATTTCCGGCTAAAAAATCTCAACCTGTTCAGATTGAGTTTTTTGAGCTGCAGATGAGAAGCACTAATATAAGGCAGCTTAAATGCAAATTAAACGATGTTTACCTCTCATATATTTAGGTTTGCTGACTTATATATAATGCAGTGTATTAAATAATGATGTAGTACCTTGAATCAATCTACGATATTAAACTGCTACAGAGCGATAACACAAGCTCGTTATTAGTGGGGTCTCGAAGATCAACACAAGTCTACATCATATAGTATTCTACTGAAACATCAAAGAAAAGATAAGTCGTTAAATAGGTATTCTATCATATAATGCTTTTCTATCATATAATGGTTAATTAGCTACACAACTACACTTTAAGGTTTTTTTTTTGCAATGGGTCAAATTTACAGCTGTAAATGATGTATTAGAAACCATAGATACATACTTCAAAAGTACCAGCAAAGTAACTGAAACCATACATACTTTAAAGTAAACAAATATCTTATCTAGTAACCACTTTTTTTCTTCTTTCACAATATAGCCAAATAACCAAACAAAATATCTAATCCTCATCCATGGTTCCATTCAGTCTGCATTTAAAAAAACATCTTTAATAACTAACCAGTTAAGTCAAATATGATTACTAAATTACAGCTGTTTGGTCTAGGTGGCGCTATTTTAGCTATTGAGCGCTAAACATCAGATAGCAGTGATCTAGCATTACGCTATTCGCTATCGCGCTCACTATTATCGCTATTAAAAATTATACACTCTTCAAATGCTACCAATCAGTCGTTTGAGGCCATGTGTCAAACATTGACAAAAAAGACACCCAGCACAAACAATAGTTTTTGAGGCCATTAAAAACTATACACTCTTCAAAATATAGAGTCACAATATGTGCATCACAGAACTCAAACGACCTATCCAGCACAAACAATAGTTTTTTTTTCGCAAAATCTACAAATTTGAGATGACATCAGTTTAACTCAAACCAAACCTAACAGGCTATCAAAATCAACAAAATATACCTCATAGTAAAAGGGAGATTGTAACAACTCTCCAAAATACCCTAAAACAATCCATAATCAAAGCCCCATATGCACGCAGCGAGACCCGACGTGAAAAACGAAAAATTTTCAGCAGGACATCCCAGGCGACACGCGCCAGAAACCATGGCATCTCCCGCGACGCACGGGAGAGTACCAGGACACGTGGCTTCTGAACGCGACGTCTGGCGAAGCTATGCATGCAACGTAGCCTGTCTAGGCCAAATAGGCTGCCCAGGCGTGTCGCGAGGGAGTCCCCAGATGCTGGCGCGACGCGCGGGAGAAGCCCATCTGACCTATGGGAAGGCAGCCGTGGGACTGAAGTATGCGCTCATTTTCGATCGTAAAAATCGTTCGAATACCCTCTGTATCTTCGTTTCTTTGCCCGAAACCCCCCTA
The DNA here is from genome assembly GCA_947069175.1 of Scalesia atractyloides. Classification (NCBI taxonomy): domain Eukaryota; kingdom Viridiplantae; phylum Streptophyta; class Magnoliopsida; order Asterales; family Asteraceae; genus Scalesia; species Scalesia atractyloides. Next base: position 90,530,937 of record CAMTDV010000024.1, read on the forward strand.
AACCCCTAAACCCGCAAAGCATTGCCCTGTTGTAAGTGTTTTAACCCTAATTACTGATTCAATACGCTGCCCGATTGATCTAAAATCCAGCAACGGATGCAAAAGTAATGCCCGTTAATAAGGTCATCTGTCACACCCCGACCCGCAGCGGAAAAGGTGATCGGGGCATGATTGGGTTATCATCAAAGCTCATGACATTTATTATAACGTTCCATATTTATTATTACAATTTAAAGGGAAACATACAATCATAATTAAACAAATACAACATGTTCTATTCATCCTTCTAAACTTCATTATTTTTCTTCTAAGGCAATTTCCTATGTTTTCCATGCTTCATCCTGTTCACCTGTATCATATGTAAAAATGGTTTTTGGATCAACAAAAAGTTGGCGAGTGAACCTAGTTAGAAAACATTTATTATTTATTTCTTGTTGTATTTAATATGGAAAAATTGTGCAATATTCATATATGAACAAACGTAAATAAACATACAATAACAACAATTAGCATACAATTACAAACCATTAGCATACGATATCAAACAACAACAAACAATAACATACATTAATAAACCAACAGCATACAATCACAAACCATTAGCATACGATATCAAACAACAACAAACAATAACATACATTAACAAACCAACAGCATACAATAACATATCAACTTGCATAAATATATAACATGAATGAAACTGTGCGATCAAGCTCAATCAAACGGGGCCGATCGTATTGCATGTACTGAAAATGATAAATGTCTGTGCGATCAAGGCTCAATCAAACGGAGCCGATCATATTGCATGTACTGAAAATGATAAATGTCTGTGCGATCAAGGCTCAATCAAACGGAGCCGATCGTATGTAGGTAACGCCAGGTTCACGCTCATAATGAAATGGGGAACTGCTCAACGCTCATAATGTAATGGGGAGCGGCGGCCTATGAAATTGCATGTACTGAAAATAATAAATTAAATCTAAACATTAATCACACAACAGTTTACACAGGCTGGATACACATTTATTCATGATATGATGTATGCACAATGATTTAAATATAATAAATAGTAAGACACATGATACACCCCAAAAACGTGATTTAAACGGGGAATTTGTAGAGATTCACTCACAGTGGGTGCGTTCGGTGAATGATGATGAATGCGCACGAGTTTAGAGGATTGATCGACGAGGAATAACTAACATAATTAATAATGAAAAAGTAAGGTAAATAAATGGATTTTATTAACAACTTTAATAGAATTTTTTTTGGATATATTTTTGTGAGTTTTAGGCTATTTTCTAACCTTAAAAATGTTATTTTTAAGTATTTTTAATTGATTTTTAAATAAAATAAAAATAAAAATAATTAAAAAATGTTGACTTTTTGACTGTTGACTTGTTGATCGTTGACCGGTTTTATTGTGTAAATGTATGCGCCGGGTGAGGCTCGAACCCGAGACCTCCCGTTCGCGTGCACGCAGCTCTACCAACTGAGCTACGTGTCTAACCTGAAATATTTCTGTTTTTAGTTATATTTATATACTAATTGAATTAATCCGAAAATCATTTATTTTAAAAACGCTTTTAATGTCTCGCTCGGTGCTCGCCACAGGTCTCGAACCCGGGACCTGTGGTTTAGTTTGGCACACAGTCCACCACTGGACTGTGTGTCTAACTTGGTAATTATTCTGGTTTTTATTATACTTAACATCTTACTGAAGTTAAGCCGGTTCGGTCTCTAAAAAAAAGGCATTTTATTTCTGTGAAGGTGCGTGTGACAAGAATCGAACTCGGGACGTATGCGTGTTTTTGTTCGCACACAGTCCACCGCTGGACTGTGTGTCTAACCCGTTCATAAACTGATTTTAATTAAACTTATTTTGTAACTGAACTTCGTCTTCTTCGTTCAAAACACAGACATCGGTCAAAGCAACTGTTACTTGATTAATTCGGTTAATGAACAAGATGAACAATTGAAAAGTATTGAACCGAAGAGTTTGGGGAAAGAAAGTACCGAACAGATCGTCTTCTTCAGAAAATCCGGCGAAGATTGTCGGCTCTGTTTTGGTGACCTTCGGCTGTTAGAATCAATTAACAGTTTGGAGGGATTAGATGTGAAATTGAACTAATGAGTAATGATTATCAGTATGTTTGAATGATCATACCGGTTATCAGCAAGTTTCTGGAATTTCAGAACATTTCCGGCGAAAACAGGAAATCCGGCAATGTCGTCTGGGGTTGATTCTGAGTGATGGAGTGATGTTAGAATTTGTATAATAATGGAATAAAACAGAAAAGTCGAGGTATTTACCGCGTAGATGAAAGTCCCGGTTTTTCGGCGACTTGCAGAGAATTCCGGCGAGTGAAATTTCTTGCGATAGAGATTCTTCAGAGGTTTAAGATGAGTGGGAGTGATGTCAGTGTGAGTTCTATGATCCTATTTTTGGGTAAGAAGAAAAAATGGATTGAACTCGGTTTTCCGGCGAAAGTCCGGCGAGTCCAAAAAGCTTCTCCGGCGGACTGGAAGTTGTGCGAAAACGTAATTGGAAGTTTGCAAAGTGTGTTTGAGTCGTGAGAGGGGTCTTTGATTGAAGTAACTCAAGAATTGAAAGTTTTCGGTTATTAAACCGATTCACTCCCGAATTCAAGTTTCATTCATAGCAAAATTGATTTGGAATTGTCGGTGTATCGGTTAAACTCAGTAAACCGCGAGTAATCAAACGTCTTTGGACGTTTGATGACCGATTTCGGTTACAGTTGGCGTAACCGGTCGCTTCATTAATGACTATAAGATTTATTTGTTTCCTAATATTTACAGAAAACAACAAGTGGCGGAGTGGTTATGTGTGTGTGTGTGATAAGTCGTTGGGCTTAAGCCCGGCTGACCCGGGTTCGAGTCCCGGCTTCAGCATTTAATTTTTAAATCACTATTTTTAATACTTTTTCAAATATAACTTTTATATTCTAATATACTTATTAATTATGTATCGTTTAAAATTAATTTAAGCATTAAACATGCAATGAATTTTTGACTGGTTGTTCGGTTAATAAACGAAGCGGGTTTGGTTAATCCGGTTTTTGCCGAATGTTACAGCTATGCTTTGTTAACTACGTTGGGGTTTTGTCTCGGGAAGTATCATTCATGTTAAGTTGGGTTATTGCACTAACACGTGTTGCATTGTAATTTTAGGAACTCATAATTAGTACCAGGAAGCTCTAAGATAACAACCCTAAATCTACAAAGTGAGTCATTCTCTTTTTCTCACCGTTTGTGAGTCATTTATCTTTTTACCAAATTGCTTTACAAAACCTCAAATGTTTTTCAGTTATACTCACAGGGATTAAGTCTGTGTAATCTATAATTATAGCTGGTAGTTGGGGTTGTGACAGGAACCGTTACTCGTTGGGAGACAGGTCCCTCAGTAATATGACCATAAGCACAGGGGATTGTCCCCAGTCGCCTACTGTGTTGAATAATTAATAGAAAACTTACACTGTAATCGCCCTTAATACTGTAAAATATAACAATGTGTCAATTTATAAAATGGAATGAACTCACGAGTATTTTTAACTGACCAAAATGTTTTCAAAACGCGTTTCAGGTAACTTGCTGTGAAAGTCATAGAAGCCAGCTATGGAGCACTGAAAGCTTAAATAAAGTGGCTATGATTACCTGAATAAATGAAGAACTTATATTTTTGTTAATTAGGGTTTATCCCTATAAAACATTTTAATGGAATATGGGTTTATCCCATTTGTTTAATACTAAAACTTTGGTGTTGGAGAAACTTTGAATTTATTTTCCTAACATCGATCCTGATGATATTTTTCGCTGCCAAATTAATAAACACCGTACCACTTGACTGTCTCGTGGTAACCGCTCCCAGGGTAGGGGTCGGGGGCCGTGACAGAAGGTGGTATCAGAGCCACTGGTTTAAGATATTTAGTGTTCCTCTAATACCTAAACTTAAATACTAATGTTAGGAATTTTGTGTAAATAATTTATTTGTTATATCTGTAAAAATAAATTTCAAAATATATAATTTAATTTCTTTGTTATTTTAATAATTTATAAGTTCGCAGCATGAGTGATAAAAGTGTATCCAATGCTTTTCTCCACATGGCTGATTCGGAAATAGAGGAAGGACCCTCTGGAGCCACCTCAGGATACGAAGCCGAAACAGAAGGATCTTTTGTTTTCCGAGCCAAATCAACTGAAACTTTTCTACCAAAGAAACGTTGATGGTTTAATAAAGAGAAAAAGGAAAAAAGAAAAACCAAGAAGCAACTATAACCCTACCAGAAGGACCAGCTCAGATAAATGGAACCACACCTCTGTGGGAAGAATTGGATCGGAGACTGCAAATTGTGATCTCTTCCAACCAGCAAAAGACCAGCTAAATCTGAACTTACTAGCAAACCCTGAACCACCATTTCCACTATTTCAACTAGAGCAACCAATATCACCCATACCAATGTACCCAGAACCTAACCTAGTAAACCAACAACCAATACCCGCATTCAACCCGGAGGAAATCCCTAGGTTTCCTGCACCAGCACCAAATGCCCTAGAACAGTGGATGTCAAATGATTGGGCATTCCAAAATTTAATAAATGATCCATGTTTTCCACCAATAGGACCCGAACCCGAGATGCACCCACTAATGGACCCTGACCGCGTAGCAGAACTTCGTCACTATGGGGAAGAACTTATAAACGATGGAACCCGAATACGCACCATAGGGGAGAACCTCGTCTGGAAGTACGACGAGAGGGATGGGCACTTCTGAAAAACGACAACCTTAATATAATACTACATATATACATATATATATATTATATTTTGAAAAAAAAACCAATGTATAACATATATAATGCATAATATAAATATTGCCTATACATATATAACAACGCATAATGTAAAATATCGACCTGTATAATTATAATAGTTTGTACTGAGGCATATAATATATATATAAAAGAGTAGAAAGTCGCAATGTTCGACGATTTTGATCAAATGTGTTTGAATATTTGTTTATCTTTATTTTTCCTTCTGTGATATTAATATTGAATAATGTTTGCAATTCAGATGTCAAATGAAGTTAATCAGGGAGTCCGGAATAATAATGATAACGGAAATCACGTGGATAAAAGTGCTATAGAACACATAGTAGCTCAAGGAATAATCGATGCCATGCCATTTATTATTAATGCTATTAAGAATCATGCGCTTGAAAACAACAGTAATATTATAGGCAGTAAACGTACTCACCCTAAACCTAGTCTCAGCGTCAATGGAGATAACGGCATTCTTGTCAAAGCTCCATCTCCTAAACGAAAGAAAACCATCGCTTATGGTTGTTCTTATAAAGAATTCTTGTCCTGCAAACCAATTGAATTCTCTGGTAATGAAGGAGCCATTGCAGCTTTGCGTTGGCTAGAAAAGACTGAAGCAGTATTAACTATTAGTAAATGTGCTGAAGAAGATAAGATAATGTATGCTTCTAATCTTTTCAAAGACGAAGCATTGGAATGGTGGAATACCATTCTTCAGTCAAAAGGGAGTAACAAGGTCTATAATATGGAATGGAATAATTTTAAAGATATAGTTGAAAGGAAATTCTGTCCTCCTCACGAAAAGGAACAGATAGCTAACAAATTCCTAAACCATAAAATGATTAGGGTAAATTGTCATGAATTTACTACCAAATTCTTTGAATATGCAAGAATAGTAGCTGCCCTAGCATCACCAGAACCGGTATTAATTTCTCGTTACATATGGGGATTGATTAGCGAAATTCGAGACATAGTCAAAGCAGCTAGACCACAAACAATTGAAGAAGCAGTAGAGCTTGCCAGCACTCTGACAGATGGACTGATACGCACAAGGGAAGAAAATCAGAAAAGGGACTTAGCCCAGAAGATTACCCAGGAACTACGTTCTGGTAATTCCTATCCTAAGAAAGGAGCAGGTTCATCTTCTTCACCTCTATGTAAGATCTGTAAAAGAAGGCATACAGGAAAATGTGCTAAGTATTGCAATTTCTGTAAAATACCGGGACATAGGGAAGAAGAATGTAGAAGGAAAATGAACACTAAAGTATGCTTCAATTGCGGAGAGGCAGGTCATATTCGATCAAACTGCCCGAAACTAGCCCCAGCAACCAACAACAAGGCAAAGACAACTGAAGGAACTAAGAGGAACGCTAGAGCCTTCGTACTGACAGACAAAGAAGCCGAGTTGATTCCCGATGTGATTACCGGTACGTTCCTAGTTCATGATGTCTATGCTAAAGTATTATTTGACTCTGGCGCAAACCAAAGTTTCATAAATACTACTTTCTGTAAATTTCTCAATCAACCTATAATTAAACTTCGCCAAGTGTACATGGTGGAAACAGCAAACGGAGATTCTGTCAATATAAGCGAAATCCTTCAAGAAGGAAAGATAGAATTTTTAGGTCATAAATTCACAGCTAACTTATTACCAATGAATCTAGCCGGATTTGATGTCGTATTGGGAATGGATTGGTTAGTAGCCAACCATGCACGAATCTTGTGTGATCAAAATTATGTTGAGATTCGTACGCCAACAAGAGAAACAATCACAATCCAGGGTGACAAGCCAACAACATCTGCAAAATTTATCTCTGTGATGAAAGTTGCAAGCTACGCTCGAAAAGGAGGAATAGTATATATGATCTCTGCGATCATTAGTACTAAAGGAAAAGAAATAAAAGATATTTCTGAAGTATCGGAATTCTCAGATGTTTTCCCAGAAGAACTACCAGGATTACCACCCGATCGCGAGGTTGAATTTAGAATTCACCTAATACCAGGGACTGCACCGATTGCCAAAACACCATATCGACTAGCACCAACGGAGATGCTGGAATTGAAGAAGCAACTAGACGAACTACTGGAAAAGGGGTTCATACAACCTAGCTCATCTCCTTGGGGAGCGCCGGTGTTATTTGTCAAGAAGAATGATGGATCGATGCGCATGTGTATCAATTACCGGGAGTTGAATAAAGTCACAATCAAAAATCGGTACCCACTGCCAAGAATGGATGATCTATTCGATCAACTTCAAGGAGCTCGGTTCTTTTCCAAAATTGATTTACGTTCAGGATATCATCAATTGAAGGTACAAGAGGAAGATATTCCGAAGACCGCTTTTAGAACTATATATGGCCATTATGAGTTTACAGTCATGCCATTTGGTCTAACAAATGCTCCAGCTGCATTTATGGACATGATGAATAGAATATGTAAACCATACCTGGATAAATTTGTAATTGTCTTCATAGACGATATACTCATTTATTCAAAGAGTAAGGAAGAGCATGCTGAACATTTAGAGACACTTCTGACACTGTTGAGAAAGGAAAAGCTTTACGCTAAATTCTCAAGATGTGAGTTTTTGTTGCAAGAGGTTTCCTTGGACACATAGTTAATCATGAAGGAATTCATGTAGATCCCACAAAGATCGAGGGTATTACCAAATGGAAAGTCCCTAATTCACCAACGGAAGTAAGAAGTTTTCTTGGACTGGCAGGATATTATAGACGCTTTATTCAAGATTTTTCTAGGATAGCCATTCCATTAACCAAGTTAACCTGCAAATCAGTTAAGTTCGAATGGGGACCAAAACAGGAAGAAGCTTTCAAGATTCTAAAGCAAAGATTAACTAATGCACCAATCCTTGCCTTGCCAGAAGGAACTGAATATTTTATAGTATATTGTGATGCATCGAAATTAGGATTTGGATGTGTATTGATGCAACGTCAGAAAGTGATTGCTTATGCCTCAAGACAACTTAAGAAGCATGAAGAAAACTATACAACCCATGACCTGGAATTGGGAGCGATAATATTTGCCCTCAAGATTTGGAGACATTATCTTTATGGTAGTAAGTTTACTATCTTTACCGATCATAAAAGTTTAAGATATATTTTTGGACAAAAGGAATTAAACATGAGGCAAAGACGTTGGATGGAAATCCTCAGTGATTATGATTGTGATATTCAATATCACGAAGGAAAGGCTAATGTAGTAGCTGATGCTCTAAGTCGAAAGTATCATGAGAAGCCATAAAGAGTACGTGCTCTCAGATTAAATCTGCAGATAGATTTAATAGGACAATTAAAGAAGACTCAGGAGATAGATGTCACGGATGATTCTGAGAGAATGAAGGGAATGATAAAAGAATAGAACAAGGAACAGATGGAATATGGAGATTCCATAAGAAAAGAATTTAGGTACCTCTCCAAGGAAATTTACTAGGCAGAATTTTAGAAGAAGCTCATAAATCCACATATACAATGCATCCTGGAAACAACAAGATGTATCAAGATTTAAAGAAAAGTTATTGATGGATAGGAATGAGAAAGGACATAGCAAGTTATGTTTCTAAGTGTCTAACTTGCTCACAAGTTAAAGCCGAACATCAGAAACCTTCAGGCTTACTCCAGCAATTAGAAATGCCAGTTTGGAAATGGGAATTGATAACAATGGATTTTGTTACCAAACTACCCAAGACGCGAAAAGGTAACGACACAATCTGGGTGATTGTGGACAGACTAACGAAATCTGCACATTTCTTACCAATGAAAGAAACCTTCAGTATGGAACGATTAGCTAAGTTGTATGTAGATGAAATAGTTTCACTACATGGAATCCCTTTATCGATTGTGTCCGACAGAGATAGTCGTTTTACTTCTCATTTTTGGACAAGTTTTCAAAAAGCTATGGGAACTCGATTAAATTTAAGTACAGCTTATCATCCTTAAACAGATGGACAAAGTGAAAGGACGATTCAGACACTGGAAGACATGCTTAGAGCCTGTGTAATAGACTTTTGAGGAAGTTGGGACGATCACTTACCATTAATTGAATTTTCTTACAACAACAGTTATCATACCAGCATCAATGTTGCACCATTTGAAGCACTCTACGGACGAAAATGCCGAACACCTGTATGCTGGGCAGAAATAGGGGAAAAACAATTGTCAGGACCGGAGATTGTACAAGAAACAACTGACAAGATAATTCAAGTCAAGGAAAGACTGAAAACAGCCTGAGATCACCAAAAGAGCTATGCAGATCATCGTCGGAAGCCATTGGAATTTCAGGTGGGAGATAAAGTATTGCTAAAAATTTCACCTTGGAAAGGCATTGTCAGATTTGGTAAAAGAAGAAAGTTAAGCCCAAGATATGTTGGACCTTTCAAAATCATCAAACGCATTGGACCAGTAGCTTATCAGCTACAGCTACCTGAAGAAATGGCAGAAGTACATGATGTATTTCATGTATGTAACCTAAAGAAATGTCTAGCCGATGAATCATTAACAGTACCCCTTCAAGATATAGAGGTAAATGAGAAGCTGAAATTTGTTGAAAGGCCTATACAAATTGAAGATAGAAAGACCAAGAACCTCAATTATAAAAGGCTAATACTTGTCAAAGTAAAATGGAATTCAAGAAGAGGACCAGAATATACATGGGAACTAGAATAAGAAATGAAGCGAAAGTATCCTTACTTATTCCTGGTAAATCTCGAGGGTGAGATTTAAAACTAGGTAGGGAGGATGTAACAACTCTCCAAAATACCCTAAAACAATCCATAATCGAAGCCCCAGATGCACGCAGCGAGACCCGACACGAAAAACAAAAATTTTCAGCAGGACATCCCAGGCGACACGCGCCAGAAACCATGGCATCTCCCGCGACGCGCGGGAGAGTACCAGGACACGTGGCTTCTGAACGCGACGTCTGGCGAAGCTATGCATGCAACATAGCCTGTCTAGGCCAAATAGGCTGCCCAGGCGCATCGCGAGGGAGTCCCCAGATGCTGGCGCGACGCGCGGGAGAAGCTCATCTGACCTATAAGAAGACAGCCATGGGACTGAAGTCTTCGCTCATTTTCGATCGTAAAAATCGTTCGAAAACCCTCTGTATCTTCGTTTCTTTGCCCAATACCCCCCTTAACCCCTAAACCCGCGAAGCATTGCCCTGTTGCAAGTGTTTTAACCCTAATTACTAATTCGATACGCTGCCCGATTGATCTAAAATCCAGCAACGGATGCCAAAGTAATGCCCGTTAATAAGGCTATGCTTTGTTAACTACGTTGGGATTTTGTCTCGAGAAGTATCATTCATGTTAAGTTGGGTTATTGCACTAACACGTGTTGCATTGTAATTTTATTAGGAACTCATAATTAGTACCAGGAAGCTCTAAGATAACAACCCTAAATCTACAAAGTGAGTCATTCTCTTTTTCTCACCGTTTGTGAGTCATTTATCTTTTTACCAAATTGCTTTACAAAACCTCAAATGTTTTTCAGTTATACTCACAGGGATTAAGTCTGTGTAATTATAATTATTGCTGGTAGTTAGGGTTTTGTACATTACTAGTCCACAGTCACCAAGGGTGTGACAGGAACCGTTACTCGTTGGGAGACAGATCCCACAGTAATATGACCATAAGCACAGGGGAGTGTCCCTAGTCGCCTACTATGTTGAATAATTGATAGAAAACTTACACTGTAATCGCCCTTAATACTGTAAAATATAACAATGTGTCATTTTATAAAATGGAATGAACTCACGAGTATTTTTAACTGACCAAAATGTTTTCAAAACGCGTTTCAGGTAACTTGCTGTGAAAATCATAGAAGCCAGCTATGGAGCACTGAAGGCTTAAATAAAGTGGCTATGATTACCTGAATAAATGAAGAACTTATATTTTTGTTAATTAGGGTTTATCCCTATAAAACATTTTAATTGAATATGGGTTTATCCCATTTGTTTAACACTAAAACTTTGGTGATTGAAAAACTCTGAATTTATTTTTCTAACATCGATCCTGATGATATTTTCCGCTGCCAAATTAATAAACATCGGTACCACTTGACTGTCTCGCAGCAACCGCTCCCAAGGTCGGGGGCCGTGACAAAGATTCTTCAAAAGAAGCTCCTTGCCTTCTCAAACTGAACGACCTGAGTAGACTCATTTTGCTATTGAAGTTAATCTATAATTAGTTTTAATATTGCATTTAGATGGTACTACCTTTCACCACAAAAGTCAAATTTGTTGAATCCACTCGAGATGTGTAGATTCAGGGGTATTTATGGTAATCGTTCATTCTTCTATGTTATCAACACTCCGCAAATTCAACTTGCCGGGTCGCACCCGACAATAGACTCTAATAATTCCTATTTAAAACACACAAATCAAGTCTCAATCAAAGTCTAGTTCAATGAACTTTAAAAGGATGCCAAAATAATTTTAAGACTGCAAAAAAAATCAATACCATATGATCTTTTAAAGACTGATGTTTCCAATGCCATGGGCACAGGTTGATCATCATCATCTTCAAAGATCTTGAAACTCTCTCTCGATTCTTCCGGCTTCAAAACGAATTCAATCGTTTGGTCCGAAACACTACTAACCCCCACTCTACACAATCGTTTGGTCCGAAACAAAGCTTCCTTTCTTTCTTTACCCACCGAAATCGCGTTCTGCCTTCTCCTTTTGCAGCAGTATGCCCAACTACAATGTCAAATACCCAAATTAGCTTGTTGTATCTGTATACATAAAAGATTTATAGCATCCTTGTTAACCAAATAATAGTTTATTTATAAACGTACAAATACGAATTGCCATGTGTATAAATATATATTAAATATACGTAGGTATCATGTAAACTAAAGTTATTAAAACAAAAGCTGCTATCTTTTTTTACATGATCCTATGACTATTTCAATTACTTGCAGCATTATTATAAAATTTTTGTGCATAATAATATTTTTATTATGGATTCCAGGTAATCAGCTAATAATATTCTACCATCATTAAGTAGCAATGAACATTATACTTGCTATATGTTGGTGTGCCAGCAAACACACGGTTTTTTCGGTTGGAAGGCTTCGCTTTTCAGTCGAAATACCGACTTCGACAGTGAAGTCGGTATAATATATTTAAAAATACATTCTGTTTGACCGATATAACATCGAAATACCGACTTCAACGTCGAAGTCGGTGTAATATTAAAGATATATTTTTCGACCGATTTAGGTTCGGTACACCAAAGTCGAAGTCGGTATAATATATTTAAAAATACATTCTATTTGACCGATATAACATCGAAATACCGACTTCAACGTCGAAGTCGGTGTAATATTAAAGATATATTTTTCGACCGATTTAGGTTCGGTACACCGAAGTCGAAGTCGGTATAAAATTAAAAATACATTTTTAACCGATATACACGATTGAAACACCGACTTCAATGTCGAAGTCAGTGTAATATTAAAAATATATTTTTCGGCCGATATACGCTCGTTATACCGACTTCATCGTCGAAGTCGGTATAAAATTAAAAAAAAAAACATTTTTTGACCGATATACGATCGAAACAACGACTTATGTGTAAATGGACCAGTAAAGTAACTGAAACCATAGATACATACTTTAAAGTAAACAAATACCTTATCTGGTAACCACTTTTTTCTGCTTTCACAAATATAGCCAAATAACCAAACAAAATATCTAATCCTCATCCATGGTTCCATTCACTCTGCATTTAAAAAAACATCTTTAAATAACTAACCAGTTAAGTCAAATATGATTACTAAATTACTAAAATCATATTACTTAAGTAAACTTATTATATACCTTATATTTTCTAACAACTTTTTAATAATCTAATTCGAACCCTGTTGTATATGAAATCCAGAGATTGAATCCATGAGAACCATTTGATGGGTAGATCCTGGGTCGTAAATTCAGGTTCACAGCAACAACCAACAATAAACCAATTAATTTTGTTAATTAGCATCAAATATATAGAAATGACCAATAACAATAAAACATTGTACCATTGTGCAGTACTAACTGAATTATGTCATTCTGCAAGATACGAAGTCCCTAATGAACCTGAAGATCATAAGACGTTGTTATTGCCCTTCATTTACATCAGAATTTTATTTTCATCTTTAGGGTTAGAATCAAACCTCAATAGGCATTTAATCAAACACCTTCCAGTACCTGTTTGTTGATAAATTCAGGTCCCCGGGATCTTCCATTTCACAAAAAGAAAACATTGATTTTGGAATACTTGTTGCTCATTATCTTCATTGAAATCTCCAGCGTAATTATCCAAGTCCAGTGGAACAACAACGGAAAAAAATACAAAAATTCTAAATATTGATGTACTTTCGTCAAACGAAATTTAGAGAGTAACCATTAATAAAAATCATAAAACCACTCACCGATGGTTTTCAGGAGAAAGAATCAAGTTAACATGACTATTATCCGTGATGTCAGAAGCCATAACCGACTTCTCCACTGATTCAGCTGCCTCTATGTTTGTGACCGGAGGCTGGTTGGGAACGTCTGAGGATGCACTTTCATGTGTGTTTGTAACCTTAAACGGCAATGTTCTCTGCTCCACATTTTCAGTTGTCTGTGTGTCTGTAAACTGCAGCAGTGAAGTTTCTGCTGTCAGCGTCTTTGTAACTGCAGGAAGTGACTGCTCCGATGTTTCTGTTGTCTCTGTGGTTATAACGGGAAGCATAGCTGCATTCTCTGTACCTTCAGTTCACTGTGTCTCCATTAAAAAAGACTTCTTGTATACACCTAGAAAAACATCAAAATGATCGTCTGAGGAAAAACGTCAAAAGACTACTGTATCTCAGTAACATTCTGTATTTTGCTCTTATATCTAAACATATTGAAGTGTGTTTCTAAAATCCACATAAACTTATCTAAACTTTGTTCATTTCTAACATAATGCTTACAGATATGAAAGTATCACCCTAGATTTACAACTTAGAGCAAACACAAACCTCGAATGTCGGAACACACCTCAACCACCAAATCAAAAACTCTTAACAGCTAATATGTATCCAACTTGAAGTGAGCAGATGAAATTGCACCTCTTGCATTCCCGCTCCTTAACTGCTCCAGCTCAGCCTTTACTTTTTCCAACAAAAGCTTCATATTGGATATCTGAATGAAAACGGAACGGGTTATAAAACATGACAATTATACTCGATATCCTGGCTTGATAACCATACTAAATTGAATAGGCTTGAAAGGGTCATCAAATTAGCCTATGTAAAACATGCATGATTACCAAAACAGATCGCCAACTTAAGTATGCTGATATCCAATGAAATTAGCCTTTAAAGAATAGATAAATGAGTCAAATGTCGTGTCGGTGTATTTTTAATGCTTACAACCAGCTAAATCGATTTTATTAGAAAATTCAAATACTTTTTTATGTTATTTTATCAATCCTCTACAAAATATTTTGCTATTTTATCACTCCTCTCGTTATTTAAACACCCAAGTGCATAGAAGTTGTTAAATCAGATTATCAATCATTCAAAGCAATATCAGTATTATAGTATGTGTAAAAAACGAACTGACTTACATTTTGTAGCACTTGCTGAGAGCACTGTTGATGACTTTGGCACACGGAGAAGTGCAAGGTCAGCCCTTTTCATGTCTAAATCAACTTGTTAACTTTGATCATAGCTGCAATTTAAACAAAACTCACATAGCGCCACTTCTCCTCGGCTCTCTCCTTAGTGTTTCTTCGTCATCCTGTTATCATTATCTTCATGTCTAAACCAAAAAAATGTGAGAAATATTAGTCTACCAGAAATCAGATAAATGAGCTACCAGAAATTAGTCTACCAAAAAAATGTGAGAAATATTAGTCTACCAGAAATTAGCCTTTAAAGAATAGATAAATGAGTCAAATGTCGTGTCGGTGTATTTTTAATGCATACAACCAGCTAAATCGATTTTATTAGAAAATTCAAATACTTTTTTATGTTATTTTATCAATCCTCTACAAAATATTTTGCTATTTTATCACTCTTCTCGTTATTTAAACACCCAAGTGCATAGAAGTTGTTAAATCAGATTATCAATCATTCAAAGCAATATCATTATTATATTATGTGTAAAAACAAACTGACTTACATTTTGTAGCACTTGCTGAGAGCACTGTTGACGACTTTGGCACACGGAGAAGTGCAAGGTCAGCCTTTTCATGTCTAAATCAACTTGTTAACTTTGATCATAGCTGCAATTTAAACAAAACTCACATAGCGCCACTTCTCCTCGGCTCTCTCCTTAGTGTTTCTTCGTCATCCTTGTTATCATTATCTTCATGTCTAAACCAAAAAAATGTGAGAAATATTAGTCTACCAGAAATCAGAGGTAGCTCTTCTAAGATAAATTCAAGGATATGAGTTTAGCGCCGGTTCACAAATGACTTCCCGATTAAAATAGCTTCCAGAGAATCATAAACAGAACCTAATACTTCCGTATGTAAATATACCATAAACACGAACTATCAAATCTCAAAAATGTTAAATAAATGCATAGTTTAATGCAAAAGTAGCAAAACTAAAGCTGAAATTGTAGTTATAATACTTACAACGGCGGACGACAGACTGATGGTCGTTAGGATATCGTGGATTGGTAGTTATAACACTTGCTCTTGCAGCACTATCAAGCTACACACGAAGTAAGAAAACAATAGTAAATGTATATCAAGTTTGCCCTAATCAAACTATAACTACTCTTAACTGCATAGCATTAAAACTTATAACTACTCTTAACTATCCATTCTTACAATCAGTATCCATATATGCTCAAAAAAGAGTGGAGAAATGTACCATCCAGAGCGACGAAAGGTACACATTATCTGTCAGCAGAGTGATCTTCTCAAAAGCTTTATTCACCACGTACAATCCTAAATCCAAATTTCAAATGTAACTCAATCAGTTTTGCCAGACCTGAAGCACAACGAAACGATCACCGACTTCTTGCTTCTCTCTCTCACCTTTACTACGTGTGCAGATTTAGAAGAGAGAGAGAGAGAGAGTGAGATATGTTTGACGGTTGTTGTTCTTAACTTTGGATTGACATGGTTATGATTCAGATAAGGATTTTAGAAGAGAACATGAGCATAGATTAATGCGATGAGCATAATTTAGCCTTCACATGCAATGTTTATAATCATCACCGTCATTCATTCTACAAAAATGTTGTTTCAAATTTCACATATTTTCATATTGAACTTTCAAATCCCTAGAAAACCCTAAGATAAACAAATCGAACAACAATAATAATAATCCAAACATTTGCTCTCTCCACAGTTTAATAATCGGCTTCAAGAATGTCTGCGTGATCTGGATCAATTTGACAATAAGATTGATTAAAAAAAAGTTACCTGGATGAGAATGTCGAACAGGAGATGATGAAAATGATAGAGATGGATGAAATGAAGAGTGAAGAAGAAGGTAGAATTTGAAATTTGATACTTGGTTTACACTCCAATGCACTTTCAAAATTTCCGTCTCTTTCTTGATTGTTTAAAAGAGATTAATTAATGGATTTATGATGTAAGCAATTGCTTAGGTGGATGTCTTTAATTGTCACACCCCAACCGATTACGAAAACATCAGGGTTAGTGGCACTAGCGACCAGATTGTCTCACGAGAGTTTCATAACAATTAACTAGCAACATTACATAACGTTTAACATCCCATACTATTAAACATAACATTTCCAATCAATTATTACAGAAACTTCGTTTTTCTCATAAGAACTAATTAGGTTCGATATCCCCTAGATTTAATACATGAGTTCCAAGACAAACAACTAAAACAACTAAACTAAGCAAAATCCAAAGCATCTCAACCTGCCACATATGTTAAAATAAAACGCCAATACAATTAAGTAAAGGTGAGCATACAGGTTTGCGTGCATACTAGTTATAAGAGCGTTTAGCATACACCGCATGACATACGTAATAGATGTGAATGATGTAACTACTTAGATTCATGCAAACCAACAAACCGCGATTGATCGAGGCATGCGAACAAGCGTTCACATCCTAAA
Organism: Scalesia atractyloides; assembly: GCA_947069175.1. Taxonomy (NCBI): domain Eukaryota; kingdom Viridiplantae; phylum Streptophyta; class Magnoliopsida; order Asterales; family Asteraceae; genus Scalesia; species Scalesia atractyloides. The sequence goes on from CAMTDV010000024.1 coordinate 90,547,865, forward strand.
AGAGAAAATAAATGCGAAATAAAAATGCGAGCCTTAACAACCCCGGGCCTCCGGGTGGCGGGTCAACCTCTATTATACTATCATGTTAAGGGTGGCGTACAAGCAATCAAGCAATACATACATGTCAGCAGATTTCACGTATAATCATGTAACAGCGGGTTGCGAATAAGCGTTTGAGAGTTGTGTGATGTGTTTTGATAAACGAACATATGTGACACCCAAAAGTGCATTTAAGCGTAAAAGGGTTCAAGTATACTCACAATCGGTGCGTTTGGGAGAGAGTAGACGACTGTCGAGAGGTGAAGAGAAGTGCCGGATCAGCCTGCATACGCGAACGGAAGTGCATCAGTCTCCGAAATGCTGAAACGGTTAAGTTTGGAATGGGCAGAGGACAAGTTCGGGCGAACTTGTATGTAATCGTACAAGTTCGGGCGAACTTGTGTTGAATCTGTTGAGTTTTCAGACAAGTTCGGGCGAACTTCTCTAATTTCCAAAGAAATTATACAAGTTCTGGCGAACTTGTGAGAAATGTTTACTGAAAAGACAAGTTCAGGCGAACTTGTATAGTTTCCTAAGAAACTAGACAAGTTCGGGCGAACTTGTGAAGATTTGATGAGAATTGACCCAAGTTCGGTCGAACTTGACCCAGAAGGGTACAAGTTCGAGCGAACTTGACCTAGGTGCTGCTGAAAAATAGGTAAATCTCGAGCGAACTTGATGTTTTCGGGTCCAAAATCTTGCGTTTTCGCGTCGTTTGCTGAGGAAATCGAGTGTCCATCCCTCCAACCTTAAGCCACTAGTGAAACTTAGGCTAGAGAGGTCTTTTGGATCGAACTTAGCCATTTTACAGAAACTCGGGCTAATCTGGGCGAACTTGATGGTTTGTACGGGTTAGTCCAGCTTATGTAAAGTGACGATTTCGTCCTTGTGCTTCCGGATTGAGATCTTGCTTGACAACGCCTCGTTCCACTCAAAAGTGAACGAAACATACGTCATTAGTCCGAATATTGTGTAGAAATCAATGTTTTTGAAAGGTTTTACGAGATCTAGTATAGATCTGAGTGTAAAACAGAAGTTTTGCATAAAAAGATGAAGATTTTCGTAAACAGAAGAGATTTGATGAAAACGAAGGCAAAGCCTTGTGCAAAATCGTTGTAAAACGTTGTTGAACATCATTGTAGTTGAAATCGGGCTGAATCTTACTTAGAAAACAAAGGGTTTCGGGTTTTGAGAGCTCTAGGTGAACTTACAGCAAGTTCAAATGAGAGAATGGAGCTGAGTATTTTATAGGTGAAGGCAAAAACGGGAGCTGGTGGAGTCAAGTTCGGCCGAACTTGTACATATCTATACAAGTTCGAGCGGACTTGTGAGATGTTCAGGAGATACAGCCAAGTTCGGCCGAACTTGCTGATTCTGTGAAGAATCAATGCAAGTTCGAGCGAACTTGAGGAAATTGGAGTGTTGGTGTTTGGCCAGTCAAGTTCGGCCGAACTTGGGGTCACCCAAGTTCGAGCGAACTTGCCCAAAACTCAGAATTTCTTTGATTATTTCGCGTTAAGAGTTGTTCGGCGATTTGGTTCGTATTAGTTAGTTATATTAAGCATTAAAAGTGATGTCATAGAGCGATTTAGCGATTCGAATGAGCGAGAGCGATGTATAGCGATTGCAATCATAAACATAAACACACATAACACATAAATAACATAAAAACCATATAATTAATTGCGATTTGCGATGCGATGCGATAAGCGATGCGTTGGCACAGGTGTTTATTAAACAATAAACCACTTGCTCGTATAGTAATGATGAGTTAAATAAGCGATTAGATGCGATATATTTGAGATAAAACATACTTTAATTAACATAACTTTCTTATAAACGAATCTCGAGATTACAAGGGAATTTCATTGGAAAATAGAAGGAAAAGATAACAACGAAAATGGATTTGTTACAGTCTCCCCTACTTTAGGAAATTTCGTCCCGAAATTTAAGTAGTGGTCGTAACAAAGAGGTGCGGATACTTACCTTCATGTCACTTTCCAATTCCCAAGTGAACTTCGCGCCGCGTTTGCCTTCCCATCGGACCTTCACGATAGGGATGCGAGAGCGCCGTAGTTTCTTGGTTTCTCGGTCCATGATCTCGACAGGCTTTTCCACAAAATGGAGAGTCTCGTTGATTGCAAATCTTCGAGAGGTACATGGAGATTTTCTTCAGCTAGGCATTTCTTGAGGTTAGACACGTGGAAAGTCGATGGACGTTGTTGAGTTCCTCCGGTAATTCGAGGCGATAGGCCACTTTGTCGATTCTTTCCAGAATCTTAAGGGTCCTACGTATCGAGGCGCTAGCTTTCCTTTCTTCCCAAAGCGGATCACTCCCTTCCAAGGTGCAACCTTTAGGAGAACGTGATCTCCCACTTCGAACTGTAGGGGCTTGCAGCGTTTATCGGCGTAACTCTTTTGGCGACTCCAAGCTTTCAAGAGATTGTCTCTGATCTGGAGGATTTTGTCTGTCGTTTCTTGGATCAGCTTGGGACCGGTGATTTGTGCTTCTCCGATCTCGTGCCATGCAATAGGCGATCGACACTTTCTTCCATACAGTGCCTCAAAAGGAGCCATTTGAATGCTGGTGTGATAACTATTATTGTACGAGAATTCATTAAAGGTAAATGCGTATCCTAGTTACCACCAAAATCTATGATGCACGCATGAAGCATGCCTTCAAGGGTGCGGATCGTGCGCTCAGTCTGACCGTCGGTTTGAGGGTGAAAAGCGGTACTGAGATTGAGAGTAGTACCGAGAGCGGATTGAAAAGTCTCCCAGAGACGTGAGGTAAAACAACCGTCTCGATCTGAAATGATATCACGAGGCATCCCGTGTCGACAAATGACTTCGTCGTATAGATTCGGGCTAACCGTTCGACCTTAAAGTCTTCTCGTATAGCAATAAAGTGCGCGGATTTGGTAAGACGATCAACGATAACCCAGATGCTATCGTGACCAGAGGAAGTGCGAGGGAGTTTCGTAATAAAATCCATAGCTATACTCTCCCACTTCCACATCGGGATTTCGGGTTGTTCGAGTAAACCAGAGGGCCTTTGATGTTCGATTTTAACTTTCGAACAAGTTAAGCACTTTGAGACGTAAACGGCGATATCCTTTTTCATGCCCGGCCACCAATACTTAGGACGAATGTCCTGGTATATCTTGTCGGCTCCGGGGTGAATGGAATATCGAGATTTATGGGCTTCGGTCATTAGCAATTCACGAAGGTTATCACGGCTGGGAATCCAAATGCGATCGAGGTAGTAATAAATACCATTAGGTTTAACAACAAGCTGAGTTTGGCACCACATTTCATTTCTTCCTCCAAAGTATTCTCGTTAAAACAAGCTAATTGAGCAGAGCGAATCATGATTTCGAGATCTTTCAAAGCTTGAGAGTCACGAACACTATACACATAGCTTTGTCGACCTAGAGCGTCATCTACGACGTTTGCTTTGCCGGGATGGTAGCGTATCTCGCAATCGTAATCATTGAGAAGTTCAACCCATCAGCGTTGGCGCATATTCAGTTCCTTTTGATTGAAGATATGTTGTAAGCTCTTATGGTCGGTGAAGACCGTACACTTAGTACCATAAAGGTAGTGTCGCCATATCTTCAATGCAAAAACAACTGCACCGAGTTCGAGATCGTGGGTGGTGTAGTTCTTCTCGTCGATCTTGAGTTGTTGAGACGCATACACGATAACCTTGTCTCGTTGCATGAGCACACAACCGAGACCAAGATTTGAGGCATCGCAGTAAACAACGAAATCGTCGTTTCCGTCGGGAAGAGCGAGTACATGAGCGTTGCATAGCATACGCTTGAGAGTTTGAAAAGCTTCCTCTTGTTTGGAATCTCAAACGAAAGGTTTGTCTTTATGAGTTAAAGCAGTAAGCGGAACAGCGATTTTTGAAAAGTCGGCGATGAATCGACGGTAGTAATCCGCCAATGCAAGAAAAAAAACGGATTTCTGAAGCATTCTTTGGCGTAATCCAACTCTTGACGGCTTCAATCTTTGCAGGGTCGACGTGAATTCCTTGACTATTAACGATGTGCCCGAGAAATTGGACTTCTTCGAGCCAAAATTCACATTTAGAGAACTTAGCATAAAGGCGATTACCTTGGAGAAGTTCGAGGACTAAACGGAGATGGCGCGCGTGTTCGTCTCTCGACTTCGAGTAGATAAGGATATCATCGATGAAAACAATGACGAAACGATCTAAGAAAGCCTTACACACACGGTTCATCAAATCCATGAAGACCGTAGGTGCATTGGTACGACCAAAAGGCATGACCACGAATTCGAAATGGCCATAGCGAGTACGAAAGGCGGTTTTCGGAATGTCTTCTTCCAATACGCGTAACTGATGATAACCAGAACGAAGATCGATCTTGGAAAAACAAGTAGCACCTTGAAGCTGATCAATTAAGTCGTCGATACGAGGAAGAGGGTAACGGTTCTTTATCGTGAGTTTGTTAAGTTCACGATAATCGATGCACATTCGGAACGTCCCATCTTTCTTTTTCATGAAAAGAACTGGTGCGCCCCAAGGCGAAGTGCTCGGGCTTATGAAACCTTTATCAAGAAGCTCTTGAAGTTGGCTCGATAGCTCGCGCATTTTGGAGGGTGCGAGACGATAAGGAGCTTTAGCAACAGGAGTAGCACCGGGAATCAAATCGATACGGAATTCAACATCTCGAGTAGGGGGTAAACCGGGTAAATCATCGGGAAAGACCTTAGGAAATTCACGAACAACAAGAACATCTTTAAAGTCTTCTTTTCTTTCTTCGGGTTCACAATATGGGCGAGGAAAGCAACACATTGCTTTCGCAAACATTTGTGTGCTCGAGTACAAGACAAAAGCATCAACTTCTTTGAGGGAGTTTCACCATAAATGTGGAGTTGATCACCGTTCGAGAGAGGGAAGCGAATCATTTTATCGAAGCAAACAACTTCGGCATGATTCTCATGAAGAAAATCCATACCTACTATGATGTCGAAGCTACCTAACTGCATATGTATGCGATTGATCGAGAAGATGTGGTTGTTGAGATCAAGAGTACAACAACGTAGGACGGAATTAACGGTAACGGTTCTTCCGGTGGCGACTTCCACGTCGAAAGTGTTTGGGAGTTTAGCGCGTTTACATTTTAAAACCTTTTCGAATTCTAACGATACAAAACAATTATCGGCACCAGTATCAAATAAACATGAAGCATAAATACCATTTACGAGGAACGTACCATTGACAACATTGTTGTCATTCTGAGCCTGGCGATGATTGAGGTTGAAGGCTCGTCCACGTGCAGCCTGTTGTTGCTGTTGAGGTTGTGGCTGCTGCGGCTCTTGTTTCACAGGCTTGTTTGGGCAGACGTTACTTGTCACACCCCGACCCGCAGCGGAAAAGGTGATCGGGGCATGATTGGGTTATCATCAAAGCTCATGACATTTATTATAATGTTTCATATTTATTATTTCAATTTAGAAGAGATCATACAATCATATCAAGCAAATACAACATGTTCTATTCATCCTTCTAAACTTCATTATTTTTCTTCTAAGGCAATTCCCTATGTTTTCCATGCTTCATCCTGTTCACCTGTATCATATGTAAAAATGGTTTTTGGATCAACAAAAAGTTGGCGAGTGAACCTTGTTAGAAAACATTTATTATTTATTTCTTGTTGTATTTAATATGGAAAAAATCGTGCAATATTCATATATGAACAAACGTAAATAAACATACAATAACAACAATTAGCATACAATAACAAACCGCAACAAACAATAACATACATTAATAAACCAACAGCATACAATAACATATCAACTTGCATAAATATATAACATGAATGAAACTGTGCGATCAAGGTTCAATCAAACGGAGCCGATCGTATTGCATGTACTGAAAATGATAAATGTCTGTGCGATCAAGGCTCAATCAAACGGAGCCGATCGTATGTTGGCACGCCAGGTTCACGCTCATAATGTAATGGGGAACATGCTCAACGCTCATAATGTAACGGGGAGCGGGCGGCCTATGAAATTGCATGTACTGAAAATAATAAATTAAATTTAAACAATAACCACACAAACAGTTTATACAAGCTGAATACACATTTATTCATGATATGATGTATGCACAATGATTTAAATATAATAAATAGTAAGACACATGATACACCCCAAAACGTGATTAAAACGGGGAATTTGTAAAGATTCACTCACAGTGGGTGCGTTCGGTGAATGATGATGAAGGCGCACGAGTTTAGAGGATTGATCGTCGAGGAATAACTAACCTAATTAATAAATAAAAGTAAGGTAAATAAATAGATTTTATTAACAACTTTAATAGGATTTTTGGATATATTTTTGTGAGTTTTAGGCTATTTTCTAACTTTAAAAATGTTATTTTTAAGTATTTTTAATTGATTTTTAAATAAAATAAATAAATAAAAATAATAAAAAAATTGTTGACTTTTTGACCGTTGACTTGTTGACCGTGGACCGTTGACTTGTTGACCGGTTTTATTGTGTAAGTGTATGCGCCGGGTGAGGCTCGAACCCGAGACCTCCCGTACGCGTGCACGCAGCTCTACCAACTGAGCTACGTGTCTAACCCGAAATATTTCTGTTTTTAATTATATTTATATACTAATTAAATTAATCCGAAAATCATTTATTTTAAAAAGATTTTAACGTAACGACTCGGTGCACTCCACAGGTCTCGAACTCGGGACCTGTTGTTTAGTTTGGCACACAGTCCACCGCTGGACTGTGTGTCTAACTTGGTAAATATTCTAGTTTTTATTATACTTAACATATTACTGAATAAACACGGTTCAGTTTTTTTTTTAAAAAGGCATTTTATTACAGCGAATGAGGTTGGGACAGGAATCGAACTCGCGACGTGTATGTATTTATTTGCACACAGTCCACCGCTGGACTGTGTGTCTAACCCGTTTATAATTCCGATTTTAAATAATCTTATAACATAACTACTTCGTCTTCTTCTTTCAAAACTCAGGCAACGGTTATCTAACTGTTATTTGTTAAATTAATTTAACGAACATTATGAGCAATCGTAAGGTAATGAACAGAAACAGGTTTGGGGATTGATTGTACCGAACTGATCGTCCTTCTTCAGAAGTCCGGCAAAAATCGTCGGCTCTGTTTTGGGAGCCCCTTCTGTTCGAATTCAATAATTAGTTTGGATGAATTAGAGGTGAAATTGAATCACTGGGTAACGATTATCAATAGATTACATGATCATACCGGTTATCAGCGAGATTCTGAAACTTTCAGAAATTTTCCGGCGAAAACAGAAAAATCCGGCAATGTCGTCTGGGGTTGATTCTGAGTGCTGGAGTGGTGTTAGAATTTGTATAATAATGGAATAAAACAGAAAAATCGAGGTAATTACCGTGTAGATGAAAGTCCCGGTTTTCCGGCGACTTGCAGAGAATTCCGGCGAGTGAAATTTCTTGCGACAGAGATTCTGGTTTAAGGTGAGTGGGAGTAATGTCAGTACGAGTTCTATGATCTTATTTTTGGGTAAGAAGAAAAGATGGATTGAATTCGGTTTTCCGGCGAAACTTTCCGGTTAATTCACAGAGAATTCCGGCGACTTCCGGCAAATGAAGAGTGTGTTTTTGATAAAATTCGCGAGCTCACTGAATGAAGAAAGTATAACTCCCGGATTTGAATTGTATTTTTCGGTTTTGAATTGAAATGAATGAAATTGATGGATTTCTTCGGTTATAACCGATCTTACTGTTAATGTATACGTTATGACCAAAAAGAAACGGCCAAATTTGACGAAATTGTCGGGATTTCCGGCGTGAACGGATTTGGGCGCGTTGTGTAACTGGGTTTTGATTTCCAGATTTAATTTATGTATTAATTGTTTCAATATGTAAACAAAAATCACGAGTGGCGGAGCGGTTGAATGTGCGTGTGTTAAAGCTGTGCTGACCCGTTGACCCGGCTGACCCGAGTTCGAATCCCGGCTTCAGCATATTATTTTTAATTCACTATTTTTAATACATTTTCAAAAATAAAATTTTAAATTCTAATATACTTATTAATTATTTATCGTTTAAAATTAAATTGGGCATTAAATACGCAACAAATTTTTAACTGATTGTTTGGTTAATAAACGAAGCGGGTTTGGTAAATCCGGTTTTTGGCGGATGTTACATTACTGAAATGATTTGGATCACCGCACGTGTAACATGCACGTGCCTTTGGAGCTGGCTGCTGATTGGCTTGAGGAGGAGCAGGTAAAGCTGGTGCTGCTGGGGCCTGAGGAGCTGGCTGGCGAGGGCCCGAACGGCAACTGACAGTAAAATGGCCATAGATGTTGCAGTTGGTACATAAACGACAATTGCCTCCAACCACATGATGATAGGTGCATTTTGAGCACAAAGGATGCGGGCCAGTATACGCACGCTTTGCCGGCAGTGCGTTTGGTGCTGCAGACTGGAGTGGCTGAGGGTTTGCTGGAGCAGTAAGGGCAAGGTTCTTGCTCGGGTTTTCTCGCTTGCGACGTCGGCGACTGTTCTTTGCCTCTCGGGACTGATCGGTAGGAGCTGCTGGTTTGGTGACTGCCTGATTTGCGACCTTGGTGTTCTTAAAGTAACCAGACTGAACCTGTTTGTCATTGATCTCTGCGGCTAGCTGGTAGGTCTCCTCGATAGTCGTAGTGTGTGCTGCTTGAACAAAGTCAGCGACGTAGTCTGGCAGAGCGTTGATGTACTTCTTGATTGCTTTCTCAGTTGTGTCCACTTGACCGGGACAGATGATGCTCAACTGTTTGAAGCGAGCTGTTAGACCAGCATTGTCGGGTCCGTATTGCTTAATTCCCCAAAATTCGTTTTCCAACTTCTGGATCTCATAGGGAGGACAGAATTCTTTGATCATAAGCTCCCTGAGTTCTTCCCATGAGAGTCCGTAGGCTTCGTCGTTTCCCCTCCGGTTACGCTCCGCGGTCCACCAGTCAAGGGCCCTGGACTGGAAAACGCCGGTAGCGTTAATAGTGCGTAGGGGTTCGGGACACCCACTCTGGCGAAATGCGACCTCAATAGCATCAAACCAATGGAACATGGCATTTGGTCCTTCGGGGCCTGAGAAAGTAAGGGGTCCACAAGCTTTGAACTGCTTAAAGCTGAAAGATGTCTTGGCCGGGTCGGCTTTGGAGTCAATCGATGAATTGCTGCTAGCGGCATGAATTTCGCTGACGATTTGAGGGATCACTTTGGCCATTTCCTTGGCCACTAGTGATGCGATGCGTTTGTCAGCTTTGCTGCGCTGATGGTTCCTTCTGGTGTGCGATCCCATTGAAGACATCTACATAAGGAGTTGATTAGATGAGATTCGATTATAATAGGTTCATGTTAAAATATTTATTATTATTATTATCCATGCAAGGCACAAAATCACATAAACACGTAGACAAGTAAACACGTAGGCACATAAGCACGTAAGCACAATAATCACATAAGCACGTAAGCACATATTTTGTACGTATTCACCACCAATTAATATCATGCGTAGCGCCTATGAGATGCGAGATATAAGCGAGATATAAACGACATACATAAGCGAGATAAGCGAGATATGAGAGATGAGCGATTTAGTTTGGTTGGTGCATTAATTAGCGTTTTGGATTTCGAGAGCTGTACGAGTAGTGCGTGCGTTTAGGGAGCGTAAAGCGATAAATCAAGAAATTAATAAAGCGAGAAATCGAATAAGCGAAAATTCTCAAAATTTAAACACATAAATAGTAATAAACTCGATGATGCGTAAATCGACGATATAGGCTTAAATCAATTGGGAGCGTCCTGGGTTGAGACATTGACTACCCAAAGTGGTTCGAGGATTCTCCGAGTTCAGACACACGATTTGGCCTAATAGACAAATGCTCTCGCCGTACTACGATTAACGGCATTTTTCCTTCCAGTTACGTCGTGTTCCGAGTCATCGAAATAATCGAGACTTTGGTGAGATTGAAAATCGAGGAGCGGAACTAGTTATTAAGATGCGGGTTTCACCCTTAACTTAACAACTTCATTCCTAGTTGTGGATACATTCACCGATCGAGTCGAGAGTTCCACTAGATAGAAGTGGAGATTTTCGTTGAGGTTTGGATATCACTCATAACTCAATGAAGGTATCTCATGCGATAGAGATTACGCGGAGTGAATGATCTCATCGAGAGTTCTCGGTTTTCACACCTAGTCTCGACTTGATCATTCGTTTGTGTGATGCGTGTGTTTCCAAGCATGTATATTGTGTTAGCCTTAGGAAAGGCACATTTAAGCATTTATGGCAAGTAGTTTAAGCATTTAAGTCAAAGATTGGTCAATCTCCGGTACTTAAACATGTGACTAGGTCGAACATGACAATTCTACCTAATTATCCTAAGGTTATGGCTCTGATACCAATCTGTCACACCCCAACCAATGGCGAAAACATCGGGGTTAGTGGCACTAGGTGATCAGATTGTCTCACGAGAGTTCCATAACAATTAACTAGCGACATTACATAATAACATCCCATACTATTAAACATAACATTTCCAATCAATTATTACAGAAACTTCGTTTTTCTCATAAGAACTAATTAGGTTCGATATCCCCTAGATTTAATACATGAGTTCCAAGACAAACAACTAAAACAACTAAACTAAGCAAAATCCAAAGCATCCAATGCTAATCCTCAACCTGCCACATATGTTAAAATAAACGTCAATACAATTAAGTAAAGGTGAGCATACAGGTTTGCGTGCATACTAGTTATAAGAGCGTTTAGCATACACCGCATGACATACGTAATAGATGTGAATGATGTAACTACTTAGATTCATTCAAACCAACAAACCGCGATTGATCGAGGCATGCGAACAAGCGTTCACATCCTAAAAGAGAAAATAAATGCGAAATAAAAATGCGAGCCTTAACAACCCCGGGCCTCCGGGTGGCGGGTCAACCTCTAGTATACTATCATGTTAAGGGTGGCGTACAAGCAAACAAGCAATACATACAATTCAGCAGATTTCACGTATAATCATGTAACAGCGGGTTGCGAATAAGCGTTTGAGAGTTGTGTGATGTGTTTTGATATATGAACATATGTGACACCCAAAGTGCGTTTAAGCGTAAAAGGGTTCAAGTATACTCACAGTTGGTGCGTTTGGGAGAGAGTAGACGATTGTCGAGAGGTGAAGAGAAGTGCCGGATCAGCCTGCATACACGAACGGAAGTGCATCAGTCTCCGAAATGCTGAAATGGTTAAGTTTGGAATGGGCAGTGGACAAGTTCGGGCGAACTTGTATGTAATCATACAAGTTTGAATCTGTTGAGTTTTCAGACAAGTTCGGGCGAACTTGTCTAATTTCCAAAGAAATTATACAAGTTCGGGCGAACTTGTGAGAAATGTTTACTGAAAAGACAAGTTCGGGCGAACTTGTATAGTTTCCTAAGAAACTAGACAAGTTCAGGCGAACTTGTGAAGATTTGGTGAGAATTGACCCAAGTTCGGTCGAACTTGACCCAGAAGGGTACAAGTTCGAGCGAACTTGACCTAGATGCTACTGAAAAACAAGTAAATCTCGAGCGAATTGATGTTTTCGGGTCTAAAATCTTGCGTTTTCGCGTCGTTTGCTGAGGGAATCGAGTGTCCATCCCTCCAACCTTAAGCCACTGAGTAAAACTTAGGCTGGAGAGGTCTTTTGGAGCGAACTTAGCCATTTTACAGAAACTCGGGCTAATCCGGGCGAACTTGATGGTTCGTACGGGTTAGTCCAACTTGTTTAAAGTGACGATCTCGTCCTTGTGCTTCCGGATCTGAGATCTTGCTTGACAACGCCTCGTTCCACTCAAAAGTGAACGAAACATACGTCATTAGTCCGAATATTGTGTAGAAATCAATGTTTTTGAAAGGTTTTACTGAGATCTAGTATAGATCTGAGTGTGAAACAGAAGTTTTGCATAAAAATATGAAGATTTTCGTAAACAGAAGAGATTTGATGAAAACGAAGGCAAAGCCTTGTGCAAAATCGTTGTAAAACGTTGTTGAACGTCATTGTAGTTGAAATCGGGCTGAATCTTACTTAGAAAACAAAGGGTTTCGGGTTTTGAGAGCTCTAGGTGAACTTACGGCAAGTTCAAATGAGAGAATGGAGCTGAGTATTTATAGGTGAAGGCAAAAATGGGAGCTTCAAGTTCAGCCGAACTTGTACATATCTGTACAAGTTCGAGCGGACTTGTGAGATGTTCAGGAGATACAAGCCAAGTTCGGCTGAACTTGCTAATTCTGTGAAGAATCAATGCAAGTTCGAGCTAACTTGAGGAAATTGAGTGTTGGTGTTTGGCCAGTCAAGTTCGGCCGAACTTGGTTGGGGTCACCCAAGTTCGAGCGAACTTGCCCAAAACTTAGAATTTCTTCGATTAGGGTTAAGAGTTCGTTCGGCGATTCGGTTCGTATTAGTTAGTTATATTAAGCGTTATAAGTGATGTCATAGAGCGATTTAGCGATTCGAATAAGCGAGAGCGATGCGATAGCGATTGAAATCATAAACATAAACATACATAACACATAAATAACATAAAAACCATTTAATTAATTGCGATTTGCGATTGCTAATGCGTTGGCACAAGTGTTTATTAAAAATAACCCACTCGGCTCGTATAGTAACGATGCGTTAAATAAGCGATTAGATGCGATATATTTGAGATAAAACATACTTTAATTAACATAACTTTCTTATAAACGAATCTCGAGATTACAAGGGAATTTCAATGGAAAATAAAAGGAAAATATAACAACAAAAATCGAAGTTGTTACATTAATGGTTGACACATAAGCAATTCTTATGTCATGTTCTCTCTCCTTTTATAGAGAAGGGAGATTTGTATTGTATGAGTAGTTAATGTGAAAACATTGAATGTTTATAAGTTATAGTCAAGTCCAATGCAATTATGTGAAATAAATGTTAAATTGTCAATTTGTGATATGTTATTGAGTTATTGACTTGGTGATGATAATTTAGGCGATAATTATCCTTGCTGTATTGAAATATACTTGCTTAGGGGCCGTTTGGCAACTTCTGAATGATTAAGTGCTGAATCAGTAAGAGGTCTGAATCACTAAGGTGTTGTTTGTTTTTTCAGATTTAAAACGTCTGCAGTATGCGGCCACATCTGTAGCAGAAGAGCTAGACCAAACCTCTTCAGTCTGCAAGAAGAAGACTGTTTGTTTTGTTAGTTCTGCAAAATGCTGAAATATATTACAAACCCCAACAATCCACCACTTCACCGGTACCAATTCAACCATATATATAGAAGCAATTTTAGTTAACCACGTAGAAAAAACCAGAAATCTAACAATCAATCAACCAAGGATCAAATTATACCAACTATAAAGAACAGATTATAATCATTGTTAAACCAAAAGAAGATTTTTTTCAAAGGTTTCTTGTATAAAGAAACAAAAACTCAGCTAGACATTTTCACAAACACCTGTCATGGTAACATACCCACATGTAAAAAAATTAAAAAAGTTGAAGATGAAACCGGATATAAATCGAAGGGTGAAGTGAGGTTTGAGATGAAAACAGGAAATGGTGGTGAAAAGTGATGGGGTTTGAAGATTAAGGGTAGGAGATGAGTGAAGGGGGGGGGGGGGGGGCAGGGACGAAGCTGATGGGAGATCTCAACCTTAGCGGCAGGCAGAGGGCCACGAGGCAGGGAGGGCGACGACGAAGCAGGTGTCGGTGGCGAGGAAGTGGAGGTGGTGGTGTGGTGGAGGAAGTGGAGGTGGTGGCAAAGGAGGTGGAGGGTGACGGCTAGGAGGAGGAGAGGGGTGGAGGAGAGGTGCTAGGGTTTTGATAAGAGATGTCTGTGTTTTGGGATTAGCTAGGAGGGGAGTGTTGGAAGAGGTTGGAAGATGTGGGAAGACATTGGACCATGTCTGTGTGGGGAAGAGGACGTGCAGAGGTTTGAAGACATTATGTCTTCTAAAAAACAAACGGTCTGCAGAGCAAAACGTCTGCGCATGGTCTCGTAGACAAAAATGGCCAGAAGAGGTTTTTTTGAAAAAACAAACAGCACCTAAGTGATGAATCAGTAAGAGGTCTGAACCATTAAGAGTCAATATAATGCTTAACCATTCAGAGGTAAATGTTTGATCAATTCAGATTAGAGGTCTTAACCATTTAGACTATGTATAATACTTAACAGACATCTGCTCACGAAACAAACAGTTTGAACCATTAAGTGCTGAACCAATAAGAGGTCTGATCCATTAAGAGCCTCATTAAGAGGTAAACAAACAACCCCTTAGTAATGTATCTATAGAGGATGTTATGACTAGATTTCATAACATAAAAACCCGTAGAGAACAACATAGACATATTGTATTTTTATTATATGTTTGTAATAACGTTTGACATATATTTGTTTTTGTTGATTAAATAAAACTTGGGTTGATTGTTTTTTATAGGACCTGACTCGACCCGACCCGACCCGAATTGTACAGAAACAAATATAATATAGCAATACACAAACGACCTACTAAAAAATTCTGCTCCCCATGAAAAAGATTTATGGGTCCGCCACTGCTCGATATATGTATGCGAAGTGTACATCCTTTTAAATAAAAGTATTATGAGAGGTATACATTCGGTATATGTATACGAAGTGTACATCCAAGTATTATGAGAGGTATACATACATTCGGTGAAACAAGTTGGGTAGAATTAACACAAACTTTTTTTTAAAGTTATCTTACTTTGTGTAAAAGTATTCTCCCATAAAACACGTATCAACGCGTGTTCCAAACATATTTTTCTTCATGTGATGAAACATCCACTTATGAGACAAATTTAATGGATCGCATCCACTTATGAGACAAATTCAATGGATGACATCCACTTATCAGACAAATTTATGTAATGAAACAAGAAACCAACACTTGACTATGAAAGGAGTCCATTGCTTTTCTAGTGAGGGAACACCCAACATAGCATTAGCGAGGCGTCAAGAGGGGAATTCGGTCTCGCTTGATTAAAATTCAGAGCAACAACAGTAACCTTTCAAATGTGGGGAATCTCTAATTTTTCCAAAGAGGTGTGGCTGCTGATTGGTAGAATATTACATATTCTGGTATTTGGTATTTTAATTATGTGAAATTACATATATTCTCTTACAAATTTCGTTAATTACATACTATACTAGCGTTTGTGATGTAGCGGGTAACACACACTAATAATCACATAACATAATAATTTTTAAATTAAAAAAAATCACCATACTCAAATTAAAAAGAATAAAACATTTTTTATTGTGTAATCTAATGTTTGAAAAAATTATAATCGTATAAAATTCATGAGGTAGTTGGTCTAAAACTAAAAAAAAAACATGTACTATAGCATTTTACCATATATTTTAAAAGTTGTAATTACCAAAATACTTAAGTTCATGTAAAGTTACTTAAAAATATGTACTATAGCATTTTACCATATGTTTTATCCTCCTTATATATATAGGGGTGTGAAAAAAATGGGGTCGAAAATCGCACGGGAAGGCCGAGTTCTCTAAGTTCTCACAACTTAAAGGGGTTTTCTCTTGATCTGATCCTTATATATTATATATATATATATATATATATGTATGTATGT
This sequence comes from Scalesia atractyloides, assembly GCA_947069175.1. Classification (NCBI taxonomy): domain Eukaryota; kingdom Viridiplantae; phylum Streptophyta; class Magnoliopsida; order Asterales; family Asteraceae; genus Scalesia; species Scalesia atractyloides. The sequence continues at coordinate 90,563,586 of CAMTDV010000024.1, forward strand.
ATGTATATATATAGAGAGAGAGAGAGAGAGAGTTTTTTTCCAAAATGGGTGGAGTTCAAAAACTTATTTACCAAAATAGGTGATTTGATATATATATTATATATATATATATATATATATATAGAGAGAGAGAGAGAGAGAGAGAGAGAGAGTTTTTTTCCAAAATGGGTGGAGTTCAAAAACTTATTTACAAAAATAGGTGATTTGATATTATATATATATAGAGAGAGAGAGAGAGAGAGTTTTTTTTTCCAAAATGGGTGGAGTTCAAAAACTTATTTACAAAAATAGGTGACTTGAAAGATAATTAACAAAATAGGTGAAAGAAAATAATCTTTATTTATAAATAAAAAATAGGTTAAAACACATGTCTTCAGCAGCGACGTTTCAGTATTCTTCTTTCTAAGCAATTTCATTAGGGCGACTCCATCTCATTCGATCCCTTCAGCTTTGCAATCAAGGATTTCATCAGGTTGGCTTTTGTTATGTGTATCTCTTCAAAATAAGCTTTATTTTAGTTTTTTTTTATTTCATGAATCACGGATTCATGTAATACCAGATGTATAATCATATAGTAGATGTATAATAATTTTTATTGGTTCCATGTTTTTGACCATTCATATCCATGTTTTGTTTATTGATTTTATTGTTGTTTGCTTTTTGTTGTTTATTGATTTTATGTATGCTTTTCTTTTTCTACGATTCCTCCTAGGTTTTGATTTGTGTTAGTTTGCTTTCACTTTCATTATTTGCTTTTTGTTTCTTATAATGCCTCATAGCTCATATTAACAACTGTTAGAATATATATTTTTTTATCATAATGCAGCAGGTTAACGCGGTAAGCGAATTGATTCAAAACGAGGATTTTAACAAACTATCTCAATTTGCGGTGGTGAACAATGATGATGTGATAGAAGAAGAAGAAGTTGGAGATGATATTGATATGGATGACGAGTTTGAAGAAGATGGAATTAGAGATGAAACATCAAATGGTAACATTTTGAGGTTGTTGAATCAAAACCATCCACTTGGTGTATAAGGTGTAAGTTACATGAACAAGGTTGCAAATGGCACCTCCGTTTTGAGACGACCTATGGGATCTAATGCTCAAGCTAATAGAGATGCCTATACACCTCATGTTTTTGCAAAACAAGCAGCTTCAATGTCAAAAGCCGGTGCACATTTTTAAGATCTTTAACGACAGAAGGAATTTTTGGCCACACTCATCGTTTGTTAAAGTGTTACTCAATCGTAGATTATTGTGCTACTTGGTCAGCCGACTTTTTTCCGCTTCCTCAAGAAGCATATTGGCCACACTCATCGTTTGTTAAAAAATTACTTCCCAATTCGGATCTTAAACGAGATAAAAAGGGTCGCCAGTCGACTTTATTTGACATGTTTATTTATTATTATTTTTTTGTATTTGACATTGAGAAAATCAAGTTTTAAAGATTGTTTGGCTTTTTTTATGCTTCTTAGTTTGCTTCTTTTAATTAAGTTTCATATGATTGTTCAGTTGTATTTAAACATTCAGACGATCCATTTTAGATGATTAATTTAGTTGCATAAAAATAAGGAATTATAAAGAAGAGAATGATAACTGGATTGAAGGAAAAAAATGATAAGTGCTTATCATGAATACATATTGATTAACTGAACCATAAATAAAAAGAAAAGATTTAGAGATATATTAGTTAAAATAAGTAAATACGAAAAACACCCATTTTGGTAATTATTTTTCAAATCACTTATTTTGGTAAATAATTTTTCCAGCTTCACCCATTTGGGAAAAAACTCTCTCTCTCTATATATATATATATATTATAAGGATAGAGTTACTTCACAAATGTTGTTTTTTTTTTCTAAAGAGTCTTAAAAGTTCTATGGACCATTAGATTGTGATTTTGGATTGATAAGTGGAATAGTGGTATTATTGTAAATTGTGTTTGATTTTGATGACTAAGTTAATGACATAAGGGTATAATGTAATTTCGATATGTTTTAAATAAGGAAATCCACATGTAACTTCCCCACATCTTGGCCACATCTTGTTTTAAAGTCAACATTTTTATACCTAATTGAGTTTTTTAAAAATTACAACGCATTGATGCTGAGCAGTTTTTGAACTTAAATACGAGGACAATATTAATATATAAAAAATTACATTTTATTGGATGTTTGTATTTCATGGTGTTTTTGGTTTTTTTATCGTTTGATAATGTTTTATTTGTAGCAAGTACATGATCTCTTATTTTGTAGGTAACAAAAGGTTCATTATGTAATGTTTTATTTTTAGTTAACAAAAGGTAAATAGTATTATATTTTTATATACAAATGGTATATGGTGTCTTATTTTGAAGAAACATGGTGTTTTTATCATAATTGAATAAATATCTGATTTATTCTTATACCAACCATCCTTATTTTAATCATTGTCGCATGCTTAATTCTTATGACTTCTTAGGAATTTAACCCTTTGTTACGAACCACGACCTGTATTATGATATAGAATAATTAGTATAGATGTGTTTTTCTAGAAAAAATATTAACCTATCATGAATAACTTATAGTTGTTTACAAACAGTGGCGTCTCTGAGAATTCATGTACCATGTTCGAACTCAAAATATGTGCTCTTATGCCTTACCGATGAACAATGCAATTACAAAAATGACAAAATCGTAGTATTCGATAAACAATACAATTACAAAAAAATGAGAAAATTATAGTATTCGAATGAGCTACATGCTGTAATAACTAATAAGCTAATAGTTAATCAGTGATTCGTGCAGCCCTCCTTGCATTCTTCATAACAAATTGGTGGATCGACTCTTCACGGTTTATATTATCTAAGACTTCGTTTTCATTTAGTAATGGCTCAATTAACCTAGTGGGCTAAATTATAAACCATAAAAATGATTTGTAAATGTACCTTACTTGAAATTGGTATTGGTTTACTATTTTAAAGAGATTAACATATATATATATATATATATATTATATAGCGTGAGGTTCATTGTGGAACACTAAAAAAGTGGGGAACATTGGGGAACTGACTCAAACGAACTCCGATTGGACACATTCCAGAGGCGTTGGAACCGGCTCGTCGAACCTAACTAGGATCTCTTAACCCTAAACCAAATCCTAACCCCTAAACCCTAAATATATTAGGGTTTGGATTAGGGTAGGGTTTAGCCTTAGGGTTTAGTTTTAGGGTTAATCATTAGTATTTAGGGTTTAGCTTTAGGGTTTTATGGTTTAGCTTTAGGGTTTAGCCTTTAGGGTTTAGCTTTTAGGGTTTATAACTTAGATTTTACGATTTAGCTTAGGTTTTAGCCTTATTTTTTAGCTTTAGGGTTTAGGGTTAGGGTTAGGATTTAGGGTTTAAGGTTAAGAGATCCTAGTTAGGGTTCGACGAGCCGGTTCCAACTCAGCTGGAATGAGTCCAATCGGAGTTCGTTTGAGTCGGTTCCCCACTGTTCCCCAATGAACCTTCCCTATATATATATATATATATATATATATATATATATATATTAGGGGTTGGTTAACATACGATGTGTACATTGGAACATAATCACGCATGTTGAAAACCATAATCACGCACGAACATAATCACGCATGTACAAAATCAGAATCACGCATGGGGTAAAAAACCTAATCATCTTATAATTTCACCAGCGTACGCAGCGTTCGTTAAGCCTAATTGTACAATACACTTTCACTTATATATATATATATATATAACATATGCCCCACGAAATCACGGGCTTTGTGCCGAAGTCCTCCTCGCAGACCATCTAAGCCTCCATGTTTAAAAATCATGGCGGTAGTTGATTTAAAGGTCAATAATATGATTTATATTAAGGATACCAGATTTAAATAACCCAACATTTACCAATTGTCCGATAACACTTCAAACTTTCGATTTGTACTACCACACTCCCAACTTTCAACTTATTTTCCTTCATCACTCCCAAAGTACCTAAACCATAACCTAGTTAGTTGATGTCAGATGCCACATCACTATACAAGTGTCACGTCAACAAAAAAAGCCACGTCAGAAGCTATGTTAGCAGAAAGTGCCACATCAATGCCACGCCAGCAAAAAAATGTCACGTTAGATTCCGCATCAACAAATACTAACTGAGTTAGGGTTCAGTTAGTTAATAGTACCAGAGGACTATAAGTTGAAAGTTGAGAGTAGCATAGTAAAATTCGTAAGTTGAGAGTGTTATTGGCCAAATGGTGAAAGTTTAGATATTGGAATCTTATATCACTGTAAGTTATTGTATCATATGCTTTATGATTTAACATTATAATTAATTGAACTCTTGAAATCACGTAAAATTACCTTTTGGTCATCTTTCTACGTATTATAATATAGTATAGGATACCCAAACTAAATAATAAATCATATATATCTGTTTTCTTTAAAACTAAGAGAAAAATGTCCATATAGTCCATGTGCTTCACCTATAGTATCCACCTTTCTAAAATTAGACCTATAATCTCTAACTTTTGCATGCTCGTTTCTCGGATAGTCCCTAGAGGGGATAGATTTTAGTTTTCTCAAAGTTATGTTATGTGAGTGTAAAATGACCTAAATACCCTTACTATGGTTGCAAAAGTCGCTAGGCGCTCTCTAGTCGGTCGGTTGGGGAGTTGAGAGTACTCGGCCTAGGCAAAGAGCACACGAAGAGTACTCGGACATGTTAAATTATAAAGAAATAAGTTTTCAGAAATTAAAAATATGTCAAATAACATAAATTTACTAATATTTGTAATAAAATACTTGAAAATGATATTTATTCTTTAATATGATAGGTATAGAAGTTATGTTTTATTGAATTTTAAATCAAACTCGACCAAAGTTGACGTACTAGATCCGATTTTGGCCGATGTTAACTGCGTTTGATCCATTGTGAGTAATTAGGCAGAGTCAAAGAAAGTCGCATCGGCAGCCTACCTTATAACGACTACTCGTGGAGTATTCGGTCTTACAGACCTTGTTTTACAACAATGGCCCTTACTAATAAAAAAATAATTGAGACCCACCTTTTACCCGCTTACCAACCCCCACCCCCTTTTCTTTCTCTTTATCGTTCTTGTCTGCAACACACCACCATAACACCTCCACACAACTACACCTCACACCGCCATAACACCACCAACACCTCACTCTTCTGGGTAGTTATCGCATCAGTAACAATACCTGGGTTAGTTATCGCATCAGTAACAATACCACGACCCAATCTCTCACCTAACATACCATTTCCCAATTAATATCATTTTACAAATAATAATAAACATATCTGCAAAATAAAAGATGTTAATAATCATACTAGCATGAGTGGCAAAACTACCATCACCATTCAAAAGCGAATACTTTTTTCACATCTTCAACATCCTCAAACTTTACATAACTACTCCCATTATGAGTGACGGAACTAGAAGAAAAATTCAAGGGTATCCTAAAAAACCTTTACCTAGGCCCGTCCTTGAGAATTCGTTGACTCCTAAAGGGCCATTGCTGCTAGTAAAAATGAGCCCTTAAACTTTTCGTTTACCTAGGGTCATCTCTGAGAATTTGAGAGACCTTAGGGGCCATGTGTGGCTAGTAAATATGTGTGTGTGTGTATAGTAAGTAGGTTAGTGACCTGTGTATTATACGGGTTGAATAAAAATATTAAACAGTCAGTAATAAAATTTAGGAATTATAATATCATATTTTGAGATATTATACAATTAAAATATGTATTAATTAGGTATAGATACGTTCGTAAAATTATTTTTAAAAAACAAAATTGTTAATCAACTTTTCTTAATGAATACTTTATAATATAGTATCACTCTTTATTAAAGTGAGAATAAACAATATAATTATAAGCGGATTCAAATATAATGGGCCATTATAAAACCCTAAATTGTTACTATCAACATCTTCACTCGCAGCGATGGGATTGAGACGGTGGCGGCCTTAGCCTCCCACGCTGCCGAAGACGGGGGCTGGCTGTCAGACCATGACGCGTCAAGAATCTGAGCAACACCGATGTTACTGCAGTTTACACGAGCCTTGTTGCTGAGCTGTTGGACAAAGTTCAGCGGGAACCTTAGAATCAACGAGGACATACTAAACTGCCGATCGAGACTTTGGCAGAAGTCGTCATATCTACCCGCTGCCGCAAACCCACCTTTAATCCCACCTATCAAACTGATTTTGTAAGGGTATTTTAGTCATTTCACACCCACTTAACACCAAAAACTAACCCCTATTCACGCTAGGGAATATCCGAGAAATGAGCACGCAAAAGCTAGAGACTATAGTTGTAATTTTAGAAAGATGGGGACTATAGGTAAAATTTCATCATACCACATGGAATATCCGGGTATTTTTCTCTAAAACTAAAGATATCAAATTTACTTATGTTAATTTGTTTTATTTAAATCAATTTATTGAATAACTATTTTACTTTTTTTTTAACTAAAACTTAAAAATTACAAGTTCACCCGTTTATAATAGTTTTTTAATTTTTATTTTTTACTTATTTGTTTACTAATACTTTTTTATTTTTATTTTTTGTTTTTACTTCTTTGTTTGGTTTCCCTCTTTGCCTTTTTTTTTAATTATTACTAGGAATGAGCAAATGGTATCGGGTACGTGTAAAACCTTTACCAAATTTAGTATATTTTCAGTACCGATTATGTACCGACTTGTTATTTCTTTGTTTCTTTTTTTTGTGTTTTTTTATGGAATATAATTATTTATTCAACAATAACCAAAATGAAAAATACAAGTACCAATACTTAACTCGTTTTGATACTGGGATATTTGATTTAAATAACCTCAAAATTTCAACAATTGGTTGATAATACTCCCAACTTTCGATTTGTACACCAGCACTCTTAACTTTCAACTTATTGACCGATAACACTCCCTAACTAACTTCACCCTAACCCAGTTAGTTGATGTCAGTTGCCACGTCATCAAAAATGCCACGTCACCTACCACATCAGCTACCATGTCATTGAAAAATGTCCACGCAGACTGCCACATCAGCTGCCACGTCATCAAAAAATGCCGCATCAACACTATCACGTCAGCGAAAGGGGCCACATCAGCAAAAACTAACTGGGTTAGGGTTCAGTTAGTTGGGGAGTGTTATCGGCCAATAAGTTGAAAGTTGGGAGTGTTATCAGCCAAGGGGGAGGTTATTTGAGAAGAAAATTTAGTTGAGAAGAAAAAAAAGAAATGGTACTATGATAAAACACTAAATAGTTTTTCTCTCATCCCATTTATTATTATGTTTGACTAATTAATTACTGATAAAAACAATCATCCTCCACACAATGTTTTACCTACACACATCTAAAGTTATCATACACATTTCGAAATTTAGCCTACACATATTGAAATTTATCTTACACAACTTGTAACTTATCCTACACACCTCGTAATTTATACTACACTATAAACGAATTTTTATATTTATTTTTTGAGAAAATTTATATTTAAAAATAAGTTACAAATTTAATATAGTTAGTTATTAAAGAGCAAGACTACAAATTAATGATATATGTAAGTTTACCGAATTTACTCTTATAATAACATTAAATACAAATATTAAATGAAGTCAAATGAAACATTCTATTGGTTGAATCTCTTCTTTTTTCTTCTTACAAAAAAATTTTCTCATTTGAACCCTGCACTATTGGCCAATTGTTGAAAGTTGGGGTTATTTAGATCCAATATCTCTTTGATATTAGAATATAAATACCAATAAACACTCACCAACAACTTATATTTTATTTGAAAATTAACTTGATTAAAACAAACGCTTCTACCCAAAAGGACAAAAGGCCAATACTAAACATGTGCCAGTTCCAAATGGGCAAGGAACCAAACAATTACAACATGTACAATGGATATTTACACAAATTCCCCCACCTTATGGATATAAACGTAAACCTATTCTTCAACCACACATAGCTTCTCGATTTGACTTTCCTATAATGTCTTGAGATGAAACCTTTTTGTTTTCGAAAACCATCTCATTCCTACCTTTTCGGATGCACAAACATGTTACCATGATGAGGTCGTGGATGATTTTTTTCCTTATGAGCTTATGTTAAGAAAATTGTGCGCTTCCATGAGGTCTCTTAATGTAAAAAAACATATAGCGGGGGAATGTTGCACCAAGATCTTAGGGCCATCCAAATTCTATTAGCAAAAAGACAAGTCGTAAACAGATGCTCACACATCTCTAATTCCTCTTCACAAAATAAGCATGTTGTGGATTCACTGTGGATATTTCTTTTATCATATTCTCCCTGGTAGCTAATCTATCCATGTTTGCCCTCCATGCCATGATGTTACACTTGAGCGGATCCCACCTGCACCACTTAAGCATTAAAAGTCCCATGTCTCCCATATCCTTAATCCTTAAATTTTAACCGATTCAACAGAAAAATCCCCAGACTCTTCTCTCAACCATATACATACATCTATCTTTCGACCCGGATAGCACGGTCATCACCATAAGATCCTAGAAATCCTGCCACTTAAGCAGCTCTTCGGCCGATTCCAAATTTCTAGACCAAAGCCAACGGTTACCATCCTGTCCCATCATATCCGCCACCTTACAAAGTTTATGTGTTTCTAACTCAAAAAGTGTCTGCCACTTGTCTTTGAGCACCATGTTGCCCACCCAAAGATCCACCATATCCCTATTTTTACCCTTTATGTATAAAGAAAACTCTTACAATCTAAAACCATATTGTTTTCCATTTTAATGATATTGTTCCAACATCCCACAATAGACGGGTTATAAGGTAAAACCACCAACCTCTCGCTTTAAAATGACAAGCTTCCTCCACTCTACTCCACAGACTTTGATTTTCGACCTTAAATCTCAAAATCCATTTCGATAACAACGCTTGATTGACATCTGAAAGTTTGTTAATACCTAACCCCTCTTGATTTTTTTGGAAACGACACTCGATCCCACGCCACCCAGTGAGTCTTTTGGACAACACTAGACCCTGCCCGTAAGAATATTTTAATTTTGGCTTCCAAAGCATCTATAACCCCCCCAGGTGCTTTATATAATGAGAAGAAATATAGAGGAGACTTTCCAAAACTGCCTTAGTTAACGTATGTCTTCCCCCTATCAACAAAGTTTTTGCTTTCCGTGTAAAAAGTCTATATTCGAAAACATCCATGATAGGTTTCAAGTTAATAATACAATTCATATTTGTGCCCGAGGTTATCCCCAAGTAGGTTAAAGGCACATCTTCCATCTTACAACCCAAAACCTTCACCAAAGTATTAACTTCCCACACCTCCACCCCAATCCCATAAATGTTTGATTTTTTCATACTTATCTTAAGACCGAACATATATAAAAAAACCCTAAGGAGACGAGAAACACGTACCGCATTGTCTTTATTCCAATCACCAAGAATTAAAGCATTATCATCGTATAGCAAATGTGAGAGAACCAGGCCTCCATTAGGCGATGCCTGCTTCCCCCTCTTTAGAAAAAATTTCTCAACATAGCTTCCATAACAATAGGAAAGAGAAAAGGCGATAGAGGTTCCCCTGACGAATGCCTTTTGGGCATTGGAATTCAAAGGTCGACACCTCTTTTACAAGAACCGAGGATCTAGCCGACTCTCATATCCTTTTTATCCACTTGAACCATAAGGATGGAACCTATTTGACCCATGATATCAATAAGGAAACACCGGTTCACATTATCGTACGCCTTTTCAAAATCAAATTTCAGAAAAAAAGCTTGTCTTTTGGATTTTTTAAGCCAAGATAAACCCTTCATTTAACATAACCGGACTATCAAGGATATATCTCCCTTTGAGGAATGTCATCTGGTTCTCCGTAATCACAGACCCAATGACATTTTTTATGCGGTTTGCAAGGATTTTTGAGATCATTTTGCATCTCACACCAATAAGGTTTATTGAACGAAAGGATTAAAGCCCCATTGGATTGTTGTTCTTCGGAATTAGGGCAATGTGCAAAGAACTACTGCCTTTGTCAATACTTCCATGTTAGATGTTAGAACTGAGTTTCTTTGTTTGCAAACAAATATTGATTAGCCCGCGTTACACGCGGTTTTAAAAATGAAAATAAATTTATTTGTTGAATTTAAAGATCGTGCAATAAACAAATACATTGGAAGAGAGAAATAACATATCATTCAAATTTCAGGACAATCTTCCATGTAGACCACATTGGTTGTTTTAATTGTAAGAATTTCATCTTTATCTAAGTATAAATAACTTGACGTGTCAAACCAAATGTGACGTCTATGTCTGTTCGGAAATATGGCTAGAAATTTTAAAGTATAAAGTATTTACATATAAACAACTTTACCATTTGTATATCTTTTGAAGATATGTCTCACCACTCCAGCAGAAACTTTTTAAACCTCAAATGAAAAAAAATGGTTATGAATATACATGTTCCACCTATCTTGTAAAAGAGTTAAAAAAATGTCCAAATTGGACATCTTAATGTGAACTAACCTATAGCAGGGAAAAAGAATAAGAAAAAGCAACAGCATACAACACTTTGGCATATACCCAACAATATTTTGGTCTTGTAAACAAAAGAAATATAAAAAATTATAAAAGTAATAAGCAAATAAAAAGGTATGACCAGTAAGAATCTTAGCACCCATACTAAAATTAGTACCATCACGTTAGGCCTATCGATGGATATATATGGATGGTATCATGATCCGATCCATTAATGATCCAACTTAAATAGATCATGATCCGATCCATGATCCAATATAATGGACTGTGATCCAATCCATATCCAAATAATTTTAAATGGATGGATCACTATCCGGATCGATCCATAATAAAAAAAAAACTCTAAAAAATAAAAAAAAATCACAAAAAAAATCAAAAGAATTCAAAAAAATAAAAACAAAAAAATTCTAAAAAAATAAAAAAAAACTTAAATATTCTAGAATGGTATGGAAGTGAGGACGTTCAGTGAAGAAGAGTTTCAAGAAGAAAGAGCGTAAACCGCTACACTTAGAAGTTGGGCTGACCAGACACCGAAGACTATGTATCGTCCTTTAGTGAGTGCATTCCCAGCTATGGATTGTAGCTTACGAATGCAATTTTCAAGCTCTATTAACATCTTAGTGCCGTCAGTGTAGTTGTAACCCATAGGATGCCAACCCGATATGACGACTATATTATAAGTATTGGCTGCATTTTGAATCCAAAATGGCTAAATGAATGTAAGATCCCCACTGCAACATACATAAATGCCACAACTATATAAATAAAAAAAAGGATTACATGTATAAATCAGTTTAACCATTCTTTTGTGTACATGTTTAGTATGAAAAGTTGATAGCATGAGATCATTTTTGATCTGGAATAGAAATAAGTCAAGGAAGTTACCTTGTGGCAACTGCATCACATTCACGAGAATATAGAGAGCAATCAGATCCATTAAAACAATTAAATCACTCACAAACAGGTTGACCGTAGGAAGTCAAACGGTAAACAAAAGCTCTACCATGGCCAGAGCATGAGGCTGCTGCAGCCGCCTCCGCCGCTGCCTTCTCGCTCCATGTCAACGCCAACGACGACTGGCAACTAATCTTCTGTTTCATATCACTCCACCGAGCTCCACCTATATACAGATAGACAATATTAATTATAAATACAGGTAATTATATGGTGTTGTTTGTTATATGTGTTAAATTGTGAGCGTACAGGTGTGTTAAGAAATTTTCCTTTTCCATCTTTATCGAAATGCTGGTGAACGTCATAAGTTTAGAAAACTACAAGTGGATCCTAAAAGACGTAATGTAAAGGATAAGACAATCAATATGTGCCACAGGGAATTTTTTAAGTGAAATTTGAATTATTTGTTGTTTTTTTCTCTTTTGGTGTATTTATTTTTGTACACTATTTTAAATCTGAAGAAATTTTAAGTATTTACCTTTGAACGCTCGAGTTGTCGATCTCATCTAATCGGCCGAGAATTGCAACTCACCAACGACAACAAACACACGTAAACGACAATTACAAAAAATCAAAGCGTTGAGCTTCTTCTTCCGCTGGTCAAACACACTCTCTGCACTTAACCAAATTAAAAAACTGTAATTAAGAATTGATTCAGAATAATCCAATGGACTAAGCAAAATAACTATACCTGTCAATCATTCTAAAAGATGCCACAAATCGCTGATTAATTGTACTCAAATTGAACGCATCAAATCGATATCAAACATATGAACCGTAAGGATTGCAAATTTGTTTTAATCGAATCCCTAAGGGACTCCACAAATCGTTGCATAATGCTACTCAAATTGAACGCATCTAATCGGTATCAAACATACGAACCGCGAGTATTGCAAACTACTATTACACGTCGAAGAACAAAATCAGCAACAAATATATGATACAGTAATGCTAAATAGAACATAAGTAAACGAAGAAGACGCGTATGGCTTACCCCATTTGTCTTCATTGATTGTCGGAGTGACTTTTTGTATTGAATTGATCCGATTGCAAATATAGAACCAACGACTATGGAAAGATAAACCCTATTAAAACCTTGTCTAATCACGAAAATCATACCTAACCTGAAACACAACACCAACAATCTGAAATCAAATCAGGGACGTGTGATTCCGAGTAGAAATTTCAATAATGGCACTTTTTAATCATTTTTTTTAAATCTATATATTATAACAAACACATCATGAAACACAACACCTGTTGATTAAGAGAGTCAAGGATGAACAACCTGATTATGTAGACCAATTGAGAAAACCAATTGACTCCCTTTATGTACAATTTAAAAATCGATTTCTGAGCAAATATTATCGCTAATTAAACATTATTCAACAATTCAATAAAGTTTTTTGAATGAGAAAAAAACACTTAATTTATAAAACCTAACTAAAAATTAATGTTTTTTAATGTCAACACAGGAATATACGAAAGAATCCTCAAACGATCAAAACCAAGATCACTCACAGATTACCGAATCAATCAATTCCCCAAGGACATCGATGTTTGAAATCAAATACCAAAGCACAAACATTAACTTGTTTATCGACATTGATGTTTATCGGATCAACAGATTAACCACTCGATCAAAGCACAGAAGATATACAAAATCACATCAAAGAACGCATTAATAAAGGAATCTAAGATGTAATGGAAGAAATTACTGTCGATTAGATGATCGGATGATTGCGGAATTGATGTTTGAGATGATCGTATTCGGCAGAGAGGATGCTTGAGGGATAACTTTGAAGAGAGAATAGGGTTAATGAGGTTAAATTAGGACATTATGGCAAATGTACGTATATTAGGAAAGTTATTATAATCTGGGTCGGGTATTCCTTCAACTGATCGGGTATCCGGAAAGAGGGTGTGAAAAAGGGGAAAAACTATACGTGACATGTGTCCTCTAACGGTTTCGTTTATTATATATATATAATAAATATTCATAAACTGAGGGTCATTATTAACAATTGTTTTTCATTAATCATCACAGGGTTCAAATATTGTTTTACAATTCAATTGATATTTTTGGAAAGAGTTATATTTCTTGTGGAATACTCCATTTAATTACCACTTATAACTAAACATGTTTCTTATCATTCCATCAGAATTATCTATTTCATTCCACCTTCTAAATCTTCGTATCAAACGCAACCTAGTGTTTATCGTTTATAGATCGACGTAATAGTCTTTTATATTTTATTCTCTACATTTAGTGTTTATCGTTTATAGACGTAATAGTCTTTTACTCAAAAAATGGTTAATTTATTTTATACTTACTAATAAAATATATAAAATTTTGATGTTACCAATTAAATATATAAATTTCAGATGCTATATCATAAGATGATTATGGAGAGGTTACTGATGATATAGATATTTTGTTGATGACGTTGATGCCGAACTTTTTTAAAGAGTTAGGTATTCTATTAGTTTAGCTTTATTATAGATTTTGGAATTGTATGTAGTTTATATTTTAATGAAGTTTTTTATTCATTTAGAAAGAATTGTACTTTGACTGGTTTATTTCCGAATTGAATATGTATGGGGTCGATTTGAAAAGGTTCGAATTGGTGTATATATATTGGCATGAATTGGACAGGTTTGGAATGAACACTAAGATGCCAAATATTTTTTTTTCCAGCTTACATTTTAAGACGGGTTCATCATATTAATTTTAATAATTTTTTGAAAATGTATCTTGGATCTAAAGACGGGGTTCATTAGTGCTATGGCATGAGATTCAGTCAATGGAGTATTTCAATACAGAAAGTCTACGTCCATTAGTGCTTTGTCTACTCAACTTCATTTACTTCATCCTTTAAATTTGATCACAATATTAACAGAGATGCTTATTTATATACTAATACAAAAAGCAATTTGGGTTGCCTCTTTAGGATGAAAAGTTATGACTTTTAAAAACCATCTATACATACCCCTTTGCTTAGTTATTATTATATTATATTAAAAAAATTATATTATTTATACTAAAAAAAACACCTTCCGTTGTATCGTTTAGTTTAAAAAACATTTCGGTTGGAAAACTTAACATAATGTGGCGATTTTTTATTGGCCACATCATCAATTTGTTTCCGCACCCTTTAAAAAACTCCACCGTTTCATGACACCGTTACCGGCTTACCGCTTTACAAAAACTTCAAGCGTGGCGTCTTCTCTTTCACTAACAACCGTCCACCGTTCGAAAGTATACATGTCTAGAGAAGGCTGCGGCATTGATGGATGGTGAAGAAGATGGTGGAGGGGTTGCCAAACTTGGAGTAAAGGCCGATTAATTCAAATACCTTTTGTTTTCTTCTTGGTCGTTTAACAAATGAACCGACTTCACAAGCCAATTTAACAAAGGTGTCGTTTTGCATCGTTTTTTGACGAGGCATCCCATCGTTAAATTGATGATGCCTTACAAGCAGATTTAATAAAGGTGTCGTTTCGTATCATGCTTTGCATGAACCAACGCATATGTTCAATAATCAACGGTTTACAATCAAAGGGTCACACCGTTTCGAAGGAGTTTTACATCCCCTATATGTACCAATCCTTTTCATTCATTTGTGATCATCCCACTCGACAAATCTTAAAATCCTCACATATCTTTCTCATGCCTACAATTCGATTACGAAGAACATATTGGCACACCCGTGCTTGGCACTATGATTATTTGATTGACTAATGATTGGAACCAAGTACAATCTGATCAATTCGAAACCATCGTATCGCCATTTCAAATCAACCCTTGTTTTGCGCAATCAATTTCAAAAGAATAATGGAAACCAAATCGATAACAAAGAACATGATTATCGATTCAGCTTCATAAGACGCCAACATCAGACGATTAGAAACAGGTATTGATTAATAGCCCAAATCCGTTATTAAAGAACCTATCAGAAAACAGATTTTACAATGGGGACCCGGCGAATAAGAAAATAAACTTAGAATCAACACCTTTCCTCCGAAAGAATTAAACAATCATTTTGATTTATAATCTAGAAAGTGAAGTTAATAATTATGATAGTCAGTCCCTATGTCTACTCGAATTGTGACCATGGTTGAGTTTTTGGATGAAAACGTATATACCCAAAAATTTCAATACGAAAACTCCATATATAACACTACTGGACGAAAAATTTCGGGGGCAGGCGCCCCTCCCCCCCCCCCCCAAATGAATCTGCGCCACTGATTAAAAATAATAAATAGATTGAAAACATCCATTATGATAAATATTTTTTAAATCATCAATTTTTAACGGTCATCTTGCGATTCGTATTTGGAAATTCAAAACTACATGGTTTTAATGCAAGCTAAGTTGCTTATTTATACTACATATCTCCATCTTCTCTGCCACAACTCCAAAAAAATGTACATTGATTTTACTTTTAACACGTTAATTTCGAAGATGCAGTTATGATAAGTTTATTTTTAAATATGTCTCGATATAATTTTTATTTCAAACCATTTCGACATCAACCAGTACGTATATTCATTACATAATTTAAATACAAACTTAATATTTTTGTATCTCACATAGTGACACTAAACACATTTATAATAACAACCCACCACATTTAACATTCGTTAGTAAAGAGCTGAAGAGAGGAAAGTCGCGCCAAAACACAACATATTAAGGATTATTTAGTTAATAATATTGGTTATTTGGCCAATAGTAACGACTCAATATTTCACAAAATTGCCTTTTATTAACCAAATTTAAAAGTTTCTATAAGCAGAACAATTTTTATAACCAAATAGTGCATATTATAGTAACTTATTCCTAAAATAAAAAAAAATGCATCTCGTTTTGCGCTACTAATGACTTTCACATTCAACATCTCGCCGCAACGCGCGGGTAACATCAACTCGTTTTCAAACAATTACCATCAGTTTACATATTACTTACTTGGCCAAAAAATTAAGACATGGGCTCCTATCCTCCTGCAACTGAGTATTGCATCCAGAATATCTTGCCAGCGTTGGATGACCTAGAGGTGGAGGGTACGTATAGCTCACCTATGGTGTTAATTGGGATCTACATCTCAGTAGCATCTGCATTTTGCATTCTTGCCATGTCACTCAATCTGTGTAACAGTTTCAGAATCAGAAAATTTTGGTTTCCAACTAGATATTTTTCCCTCAACGCCGCCACTATCACAGTGATAGCGGTGGCTATGAAACCGCCTGTTGATTTGACTAGTCCAATGCCAGGTCGGATAGATCAATTTGGCAAGCTTGGAAGCATGGCTTTTATGTGCAAAATGATGTCTAACTTAATGCCTTCTCTAGTATCTATGGACAACAAGTCACTTCTTGCAAATATCACAGCTTTATCCATTCTCGTCATCACAGTGATTGTGAATAGTTTCATTCAGATTAGAACTCATGTAATTGGTCCTCACACTACTTACTTCGCTCCTATATTCTTCCCGGTGGTAGCATGCATCTATATGCGTATATTGCTCTTCATACTAATGATAATATTGATCTCTTCTGCCATAACAATTCCAACCACAGAAAATTTTAGAAATAAAGTATCCAGCCATTAAGTTATGGCATCCTTTTGCTAATGACTGGATACTTTATTTCTAAAATTTTAGAAATAAAGTATCAAGCCATTAAGTTTTGCATCCTTTTGCTAATGGCTTGATACTTTATTTCTAAAATTTTCTTTGTGGTTGGAATTGTTATGGCAAAAGAGATCAATATTATTAGTATGAAGAGCAACATACCCATATAGATGCATGCTACCACCGTGAAGAATATAGGAGCGAAGTAAGTAGTGTGAGGACCAATTACATGAGTTCTAATCTGAATGAAACTATTCACAATCACTGTGATGGCGAGAATGGATAAAGCTGTGATATTTGCAAGAAGTGACTTGTTGTCCATAGACGCTAGAGAAGGCATTAAGTTAGATATCATTGTGCACATAAAGGCCAAGCTTCCAATCTTGCCAGTTTGGTCTAGCGGACCTGGCATTGGACTAGTTAAATCAACAGGTAGTTTCATAGCCACTGCTATCACTGTGATAGAGGCGGCGTTGAGGGAAAATTATTTAGTTGGAAACCAAAACTTTCTGATCCTGAAATCGTTCAACCGATCGAGTGGCATGGCAAGAATGCAAAAAGCATATGCTATTGAGATGTAGATCGCGTAAGTTCCTCACAGAGTTGGCATCGAGGTAGGTGAAAGGTTGGTGAAGTTAATAGGAGGAGATGAATATGAATATGTAAAATGATGTCAGTTTTATAGCAAATATTTGTTGTTTATATGCAGATATTTCCAGGAACTTGCAATGCAGTTGAGTTGGTGGACCTGACCTCACTTGACGTAGACTTGATATGCTGAAATAAAGTAGAAATCAATTATTATGTTATATATATATACGACTAACAAAATTACATATATTAGCTGTAAAGGTAAAAATAAAATGACATTCTTGTATTTGGGTGGGTATGAGTAAATACGCTTGTGTAGACCTTACAAGAGTGTCCCTTCTTGTTGGGCTTAGGGACAACAGATTTGTGGCAGGCTAGGCTGCGTTAAAGACGGAATTAAGCAGAGTTGTTAAACACGAGAAAGCTTGTTTACAAAATTAACACGTGTTTATCTCTTTTACTTTTGATACATTTGGTTTGTGAGCCCTGAAAGTAACAACAACAAGGGGCGTGCATAGCAAAGCTTTAACGAATCAAACTTGACTTGTAGATATAGAGCATAAAACAAGCCAAGCTAGATTCTAATGGGTCCAACTCTTCGTGCTCGTTTTACCTGTTTTAATAGTTCGTTATAGTAAAACATAGATTACTTTAATTTTTATTACATGTAATATATAGTGTTTTCTTCTTTTTTAATAAAAATTTATATATAACTTAGTTCATTTTTTCTAGACAAGTTAATAATGACATGTCACACCAATTTAGTTTCCTTCAATTTTTTTCTAGACAAGTTAATAATGACGTGTCACACCAATTTAGTTTTTCTAAAAGATTGCTTTTCATATAGTTAGTAGTGAGAATGCCCGCACGTTGCGGCGGGTACGTATGTTTTGTCGCTGCGTACTTGTTGGAGTTTTTGGTGTGTATATGGTATTTGCGGGCGACTTTCAATCCGTCTTTGTTGTTGGTACATTAAGTGAATAGCCATGTGAATTAGTGGCAACATACGAGCCTGACATCGTTGGTAACATGTCAAAAGAGTAAAGGGCGTTCCAAAACAAATAGGATTGACTCGTTAAGGCTTACTTGTGTCCACTTATATGTACGGCTCTTTATTGATAAATATAAACATCAATAACAAAAATATTGCAGAGTATAGCAAAATATCAAACTTGCAAATTAAGGTAAACGATGCAACTTGCATAATGGGCTTTGATTAAATCATTATTTTCATCCGCAAATTTGTAAGTTGAATTTTACTTTGGATTATAGTAATGACAAAAAGAAAAAGAATATATAAAATGAAAACGACATTCTAGAAGTATGCTTCTGGTTGAAATTCCCAAACTCATATGCTCATGTGTTCAACTGGGCATAAACTGATATACTCTAAATCAAAGTCTGGTGAGCAGATTAATTTAGATAAGACGTGAAACTAAACATGAGTTATATTAATAACATTATTATGCAAAATTAAAAATCAAACTATAAAAAGCAAACATGTTAATACAGGTAAATAGTACTTGTTAATTCGGTTGCCTTGGATACGTAGTTATGTTCTTCCTACATTACACATAGTTATGTTCTTCAAAGTCTGGTGAGTAGAATCCCTTTTAAGGAAACTCTAGCCTATCTAGGAGTTACTTTAGATTCTGCTATGTGTTCTTGTTGCGCGTTGAATATTGAGAGTGCATACCACATTCTCGTTACGTACGAAGTGGCTCAATCCGTTTTACCCATAACTCTATTTTGACCCGTTGTGATAAAACACAAGATTGAAATTGTCACCTCTAGTTTTAGTACATACGAAAACGGGTAAGGACTCGCCTATTAAAACATAGACGCCCCCAATTCAAGTAGTAAACACAGACTATCAACATACCCACTTAGTGCAGCCATATGAAGAGCAGTCACACATCCATCAGCAGGTCTATTGATTATATCGTAAGTGAGGTTCTGCAAATGAAGTTTTAAATTTTATGAGTCTTCATATACAAAAGAACTCGATGTCCATGTATTAGCATACCCTCATGAGCATTTGTTTTTAATATACATTTGGTGTGCAAATTATAAATGACCTTACTTTACGACTTTTTTTTTGTTTTAGTCTTGTAGTTGTATAAATTCACGCATGCATAGAGGATGACGATGTACCAAAATTTTTATACCTTCAGAAATACAGCTCCATCAAAATCACCTGCCCGAGCAAGAAGTCTCCCCTGTCGACTTGTAAGTTATAGAGCACAGGTATATAAGATATGAAACAAAAATATAACAGTTACATAAGAACTTCCAGTAAAATTACAAAAAACTTTATCAACCTGTATAATAATATATTAAGACAAAAATTAATATTATAAGTGATAATCATGGCCACTTTGCTAAATATAATAAATCAATTATGCTAGGAGCATAAATAATAATAGTAATTACAACTGCAATAATAAAAAAGAAACAGATAGTACCTGTATTCGTAGTTTATCAACTTTCATCAATCCCAAGACTTTCGATAACGGAATTATTACCAGCTGCAGTCCTTTGCCTGAGTGGACTTTTGGGTTAGCTTTCTTTTCTACACACAAAGTGTACTTAAAATATAACTAAAACATCACAAGTCATGTCATTAAAAGAAATTATACTGAATTACATTATTGTTATGGCATTTTAGTTTTTTGTAGTGATATTTAACACACTATTTGACGGTGTAATTTATGTTTAATGGCCCTGTATGTTTGTTTCTTTTCTGTGCTTCTGTTGGTGCAGAGCTTCCTTTAGCTTCTTGCTAAAGAGCCGTTTTTTCTGTGTGTGAATAAAGGTTTCCTCTTTGGGTGGTAATTTGTTTTTTAACATACTATTTAGTTAATAAACATCATAAAGAAAAAACAAGGAAGTGTTTGTGGGTCAACCCAATCCAACCCACCCAATTTTGCTACTTCTAGGCCTGGATAAAAATGTGTGAGGCGCTCCAAGACATTTAGGTCCCAAAAGAAGAAGCACGGGACGTGCACATCACATATGCGATGGATTGCTCTATCACAACATATGCTATCGATTGCTCTCACACCTATGCGATGTAAATGAGGCGCCGCCTCAAGGCGTTTTCCAGTGCATCCATGGATCGATACTTGGTTCTTACCGATACTTTACTACATATATGACGGGGTACACTTGCCCTTTCGTGTGTGTTTTAATCTTGAAGTATAAATCATTTTTATAAATTTAAAACCGAACCGTGTGTAAAATTCATTGTAAAAATATGTATATACACGCACACGTCAAGTTTTAGGCGCCGTTTCCGGGGATGTGGCGAGCTTTAGGAACGACCCGAGTCAATATTTTATCGGTGTAATGCTTGTGAATAGGTGTAAATATTTACTTGTTTATATTTTTGTTGTAAATATAGTTAGTTATTTAATTTGTTAATTAGTATATATTTTTATCATACTTACGGAATTTTTATTTAATTATTTATTTGAATTCGGACTAATTATTCATTTATTTCTTAACCTTTCGAGGCCGAAATATAATTTTAATACTTCCCGGACAAAGTATTTTTGTCAAATCGCGTTTTGAGATAATTTTCGGGCCTATTTCTGAATTTTGAGAATTTTTCCAGCCCCTAAACAGAAAATCCGTGTTTATATCAGCAAAAAAAAATCTTCATCTTTTTTATAAAACCTTCTATTTTTTTATCAAGGATTAGCACTTTAACGAGTATGTTTCGGCAAGCTTTGGCTTCTCAAGTTAGAAAACTTAATGTTTCTAACTCACCAAGTGTTAAATCCTAGTATAACTGTTTTTATACTCGACTTTTACACAAAGACGGACTAAACTGACGTATGTTTCGTTCACTAGATGGTGGGGTGAAACTTTATCATAAACACACTCGAAATGGATTCGAAACTACATCTATTTCGAGTGAAAGCTCAGTTCCGGTAGCACGAAGACGCAAGAACAGTCACTTGTGCTAACTGGACTGGCTCGCACGAACCACTTTGTGTTCGTACGGCCTAGTCCGAGTTTCCACAACTGACTAACTCGCTCTAAAGACCTCCCTAGCTTTTGGTTTGCTCAGTAGCTTAAGATTGAAAGGATGGACACTCGATTTCCCGAAGAAACGACGTGAAAACACTCGATTTTGGACTCGAAAACAGGTCACTCGCACGAGCATTCGCTCGTGCAAATGATGACTCGCGGTGACGCCTCGTACGAGTGATGCCTCATGCGAGTGGTGCTTCGTATGACTTACTGTTTGTCCTGCACACCGATAATCCGACGCTCTTCTCACTCTCCTCAGCTCACCGATGTTTATTGTTTAAGCAATCACAGTGAGTATACTTGACCCCCTTTCGCTTTAATGCACTTTTGTGGGTTACATACGTTCTCTATCAAACGATCACAACACACAACTCTAAAACGCTTTCAAAACGTAACCCACTATCACATGACTATACGTGAACGCTGAACAACTATGTGTTAATTGTATGCCTTGAAATTTGTTGACCACCCTTAACATGAATGCTGCTATAGGTTGATCTGCCACCTGCTCATTCAGGGGTTATTAAGGCTTGCCCTTGCTTTACTTTATTTGTCTCACTCGCGGTTGTGTTGGTTAGTCTATTTCGGTATAGGTCACATATATGTTCACATGATTACGTTAGTGCATGCTTGTTGCGTTAAACACTTATTTACTATTATTATGCAAAACCTGTGTACTCACCTTTACATTTTGTATTGACTTTATTTTAACGTATGTGACAGATTGATGATTAACTCATGCTGCAAACGGATAGGACTTCTAGAAACACACATTAAAAATCTAGGTTGTCGGATTTGTATTGTTTAATAGCCATGTAATCTATTTTAACTATTGTGGAATATTTTCTTAATTGTATAGGAAGTTAAACTTTTAAATATTGTCGCTATAATAGTTGTTATGGATTCTCTTGAACAATCTCATTCCGCCCCGATGATTACGCCATCGGTTGGGGTGTGACAAGTATGTTGTTTCCAAAAAGAGACAAGTAATATGTGGTTAATTATACGAATTGTTTATATTCGAAGATGCAATAGCTTTGATTGAAGAATGTTGAATTAACTACGCTAAACAAAATGGAAAAGAAACTAAGAAGGAAGAATCACATAAAAATACGAAAGAACTTATTTCGGTTAAAAACAATATGAGAAATAAGCAATCACTTCCGTTTCGGGTTTAGTTACTCTGTTGCAAGACTTAACCGATAATAACAATGTTATCTAACTACATAGACATCGCTATAAGGTTATTATGTGTATATGACTGGCCTCAATAAGGGATTGAAATAGGGTTGACTAGAATAAGGGTTTCAATTAGGGTTACAATGATACAAACACAACAATAGCACAAGCCTAAGGAACTTGACGACTGCTCTGAGACTTGTTGGCGACGACTCCATCTGGTTGGCCGTTGCTCAATCACACAAACACTTGTATAATGAAAGCAGTAAATTGACACGAGATATAACTAAGTTCGGTCCAAGTATTTGACCTACGTCCACGGACTACGAACTAGAGTTTCTTTATTTCTTGAGTGATAAACTTTTACAAGTACAATAGGAGAATGTAAATAATGAACAAATGGGTTAACCCTTTGTAATTGAACCAACTTGATTCAAAATCGGTTGAAGCCTACACGAACTCAACAATAGCTTATATTAATTCTTACACTGATCTGGAGCATACAAATAGTAAACAAATGAGTTAACCCTTTGTAATTGAACCGACTTGACCCAAAATAGATTGAAGCCTACACGAACTCAACAATAGCTTATATTGATCCTTACACCGGTAGCATTTTCCATGTACTTATACACAAACTGTCAGATCCAAAACTAAACTAAATAATTTGTATTGGTTTCAATCGGGTTGCGTACTATAAACCGTCTGTCGGATCCTCACAAAATTAGTCACACCAAATTGAATACAAATTACAAGCCTATGATTAACATCCGTTTAAATGATTAAACATAACTATCATTCAACTAATTGAAATTACAAGTTGTTAACTAGATGCTCGATATAAACATTTGAGAAACTTGAGAAGTATTCTAAACCATGCATTTTCTCCAAGCCATTTTTTTACTTCTAATTGCACGTTTAACATCCGTCAAAAACGGATTTACCAAACCCGCTCCGTTTATCAACCGAACAGTCAGTCAAATTTTTCGTTGCGAATTAAATGCCCAAAATAATTTTAAACGATCCGTAATCAATTATTATGCGGGAATATGTATTTAGTTTTTGAAAATCTGTCAAAAATAGCAAAATAAAAATGTTTTACCCATGCCGGGTTTCGAACTCGGGTCTATACCGGGTCAAACCAAAGACTTATCTCTTAACCGAACAACCGCTCCGCCACTTTGATTTTCTGGTAATAACAGAAAACAATTAATTCAAATATTCAATTTCAGAAGTTAAATTATTGCGCCCAAAATAACAGTCGTCGGAAATCCCGACGACTTCGCCGTTTATTTACGTTATCGCTCAAAATAACCGAAGACTTAACTCCTACGACGGTTATAACCGACGTCTGAACCCGCGACATCAGCTGTAACCGCCGGAGAACGGATGACTCCGAATTAAGACCAAATTCAGACCCCATTCATCTCAATACTATCCTATAAATTCAACCACAACTCGCCAGAAGTCATTCACATTCAAATCGCACCTTTTCTCGGCGAAAAATCAATCGCCGGAAATACTTGATATACCGCCGGAAAATCGTAACAGTAATTTCTAAGCTTACTGGAACCCCCTAAACCTTCACCGAAGTCACCCACAACCTTTGTAACCTTTCGGAAGACTCTCTGCTGCAAGAGACTTGTCGCCGGAAAAAGGGTTCTGTCGCCGGAGTTCTGCCGGAAAACAGAGTAAAATCAATCGGTACTTTTCACGCCTAATTCCTTTCCTTTTTACTTTTATCTCGTTTGTAAATGATCATTAAACGCTAAAGAAACATGAATCAATATTTTGAACCAGTCAGTCACCACTTCCGGTTAAAACCGGTGAAGATGACGAAGTTTCATTAATGGTTAAGTGTAATTAAAATCAAGATAATTACCGGGTTAGACACACAGTCCAGCGGTGGACTGTGTGCACTTTTAAAGCTAAGGTCACGAGTTCGAGTATTGTCCCTCACACGCCGCCTTGATAAAAATCCTCTTTTTCGCAAAACAGAACCGGAGTGTTTTGTGTATATGTTAAATATAATGATAACTGAGTTTATTACCAAGTGAGACACACAGTCCAGCGGTGGAGTGTGTGTCCGCTAACCCACAGGTCCCGGGTTCGAGACCTGTGGAGCGCACCGGTTCTCGAGAATTAATTCGTTTTTAATAATAAAGGATTTTCTGTTAATTCTAATTAATATATATATATAATTAAAATCGGATATATAACGGGTTAGACACGTAGCTCAGTTGGTAGAGCTGCGTGCACGCGTACAAGAGGTCTCGGGTTCGAGCCTCACCCGGCGCACAACAATATGCCTATGAACCGGTCAATGATAGTCAAAGTCAACTAGTCAATGTCACTATAGCAGAAAAAAATAAAATATTTTTTTATTATTTTTATTTAATTATTTTAATTAAAAATCAATTATAAATACTTAAAAATAACATTTTTAAGGTTAGAAAATAGCCTCAAACTCACAAAAATACACCCAACAATCCTACTAAAATAGATTCATAAAACCCGTTTACTTACCGAACCATTATGCGATTTATCTAGGATTAATTTCACTCGTGGTTAACTAGCCTCAAACTCACAAAAATACACCCAACAATCCTACTAAAATAGATTCATAAAACCCGTTTACTTACCGAACCATTATGCGATTTATCTAGGATTAATTTCACTCGTGGTTAACACCATTTCGCGTGCATTCAACCTCATCAACCGAACGCACCCAATGTGAGTGAATTCTTACAAACTCCCCTTTTTATTCATGTTTTGGGGTGTATCATGTGTCGCTTAAATTAATTCTCTTATGCAAATTCGTGCCATACCATTATATGAACTAAATTAGAATGTAACTATTGTTTGGTTGTGATGTGTTACATATTGTCAAAGTCGTATGCAAATTATTTAGGCCCATCAGTTCCTCGTGGGAGACGAGAACAACGCGTGCCTCAAAACTCATACATTAGGCCCATCAGTTCCTCGTGGGAGACGAGAACAACGCGTGCCTCAAAACTCATACATTAGGCCCATCAGTTCCTCGTGGGAGACGAGAACAACGCGTGCCTCAAAACTCATTCATTAAGGCCCATCAGTTCGTAAGAACAACGCGTGCCTCAAAACTCATTCATTAGGCCCATCAGTTCGTAAGAACAACGCGTGCCTCAAAACTCATTCATTAGGCCCATCAGTTCGTGGAACAACGCGTGCCTCAAAACTCATTCATTAGGCCCATCAGTTCCTCGTGGGAGACGAGTCGAACATCGCGTGCCTCAAAACAATCATTTGGTGTATGTGAGTTTAATATTCAATATTATGTGTTGTGTGAATAAATTTACATCTACATTTACTCATATGTGGTATGCACAGTATTTATAATCAATTGGATAAACTTGTTCAAATGTTTTTCCATAGGATTCACTCGCCAACATTATGTTGATCCAAAACCTTTTTACACATGATACAGGTGAACAGGTTGAAGTAAGGAAAACATAGGATATGCCTTAGAAGAGAACCAAGAAGCTTAGACAGATAGTTAGAATATGGTGTATCATTTATTTCTATTAAATTGTATTAATGAATATGAAACATATAATAAATGTCATGAGCTTTGATGATAACCCAATTATGCCCCGATCACCTTTTCCGCTGCGGGTCGGGGTGTGACAGTTTTTAAGAGTATTTTTAATTTATACATATATGTAAATTGTCAATGACATATGTACACTAGAAAAAAAACATTTTTAGAACCATAATGTATATTGTCATCAGATCAAGGGTTAACTTCCCCTCGACATATTTATGCAGGTGCCTTGCGCGACCTAGGAGTTGATCCTGAGGGTCAAAAGCCAAAAAAACCAACCGCGCAAAAGGGTATCGCGACTGCTGGGGGCTCAAAGTCGAAGAAAGTTGAAGCCACTGTTGCGGTATCAGATGCGGTGTCGCGCAAAGGTATTGCTCGCCCCCGACAACGTAGCTTAGATGATTATGTTTATGCCGCTGATTCTATATAAGAACTTGAATTTCTAGGTGGCAAGTTCAAGACAGGTGGCACAGGTGGATCAAAAAATTCTGACAACACCAGTTCCAAAGAACCTTACTCTGGTGCCACGCCCACCTCTGCTCCGGTGACCGAAGAGAGAAGAGAGAGGGACCAAGAAGAGTCCAGAAAAAGAAAATGAGCTGACACACAAGAATGTTGTATAGTTGAAGATTGGCAATATACACATTTGTATTATCAACTATATAGTGGTGGAGCTAGCCTAAAAATTCAGGGGCATCCCAAATATTTTTGGGATTAAGGGTATCCTTTGTATAATACCGGATTTTTTTTAACTTTTTACACCATAAAATCGGTACGAAGACGAGGTTGAGGGTAGCCCGTGCAACCCCTTCTAATAAATTAGCTCCGCCCTTGCAACTATATGTATATATCCAAATAAATAAATAAATAACCTGAAAGAAAAATCTCCAATTTTTTCAAAAAAAAAAAAACAAAATTGCATTCCTTTATGCATTTTTTTGCTTAGGGAAAATGACTTTTTACATTTTATATATATATAGGAGAATTATAGAGAGAAAACCCACAAAAGTTAAGAAAACTCAAGATAACCTTATGTAACCAACTTTTTTTTTTCAAAATAAAATAGGGAGTGTAAGTTATCTGTTTTCGGACAACAAAAAGCGCCTAGGAGATTTTTTTTAATAAATTTTTTAAAAAATTCATTGTTTATATATATATGTATATGCTAAAAACTGAATTTTTAAATTTTTTTAAAAAATCCCCTCGAAGCTTTTGGATTTTTTTTTGTTACAAAACATTCGATAACATGTAACTTAAATTCCCTAGTTTTTTTTAGAAAAAAAAATTGTTACATAAGGTTTTCTTGAGTTTTCTTAACTCAAGTGGCTTTTCTTTCTATCCCACCCCTAAACTAAATGCTAAAAAATTTAAAAAAATAATAATAATTTTTTTCCATTATAACCGAAAAGTCTAAAAACTTATTAATAAAAAGTCTTGATTTTAATAGAATTTTTCTTAAAATTTTTAGCCTTTTTTAGGTAGTTTCATTTGTGTTCACATTAGTTCTTAAGTGCTCAACCTATAATTACCCAGTTTTTTTTAACCAAGCTGAGAATTTCACCCTGTAATTAATCATATATAGTGTGAGGTTCATTAAGAACACTAAAAAGTGGGAACCGGGAAATCCTCTTAAAAATTCAACTTAACATGTTAAAAATCAATTTTTAAACTTTTTTGACGTTTTTCCTTATAAATACATGTGAAAAACCGTGAGAACTTGGTCAAAACAATTTAAATTCAAAAAAAAAATTATACTTAACATTATTATTCAAATACAATGTTAGAAATTTAATTTACACGTTTAAATTTACATGAGTTCGTAAATATTGAAAATCTACACATGTGTGAAAATTTTAATAAAAATAATTTTAAGAGGAGAAATGAATTATTTGATGTTGTCAATTCTTTTTTCGATGTTGGATTTTAATTACGTTGAGGTTTGTATTTAAAAAAAATGGTTTTGATTAGTTTATTTATCGTTCTCAAGATAACACACCCATATATATATATATATATATATATATATATATATGAGAAGGATCCGTTAGGAACCACCCTTTATTGCGAGAACCAAAAGA
The DNA here is from genome assembly GCA_947069175.1 of Scalesia atractyloides. Classification (NCBI taxonomy): domain Eukaryota; kingdom Viridiplantae; phylum Streptophyta; class Magnoliopsida; order Asterales; family Asteraceae; genus Scalesia; species Scalesia atractyloides. Next base: position 90,592,194 of record CAMTDV010000024.1, read on the forward strand.
ACCAGTGTGAACACAAACAGTAATACCTAAAAAATCCAAAAAAAACAAATTTTTTTGTTTTTTTAATATTTTTTTTGAAAAAGTCGCTATATTTACTCAACAATAAAAAAATTTCAAAAAAAAATAAAATTTTTGAGTACCAACTATCTATGCACATGTGCATTTTCGTCATTTCTTTGACAAATTCCATAATACATTACAAGCATTAGACAATTGTACTTTCATTTACACTACCATGTGTAACACACTACTTTTTACGTTACCAATATTAGCAATGCACATGTGTATCTATATATATCAACATGAAATAAGGTGTTTTGGTACACTAATTTGAATACATTTTCTCTTTCATCTATCATACCATCCATAATACACTACCAAGCACATGTGCATTTTCATCATTTATTTGACAAATTCCGTAATACATTACAAACATTAGACAATTGTACGTTCATTTACACTACCATGTATAATACACTACTTTTTACGTTACCAATATAAGAAATGCACATATGCATCTATATGTATCAACATGAAATAAGGTGTTTTGGTACACTACTTTGAATAAACTTTCTCTTTCACCTATCATACCATCCATAATACACTTTCATTACCTCCTACTATCCATAATACAATACCATTACCTCCTACCATTTATAATACAATACCAATATCAATATTTTCACTTTATTAAATGTATATCAACACCGTTTCCAATCAACATATTACATCATAAAGTGACAATTATAATGAACCCATCAACCACTAGATATAACTAACCAAAAAACATATATATATGAGCCTACTTCATCATTCAAAATCACAAACTTTTTGTACCAAAACACGGTATATAATTGTTATACATAATGATGCACATGTGGATTTAATGTAAAATTGAGTGTATTATGAATGGTATTGTAAATTAAAGTGCAATTGTCTACTAGTGATAACGTATTACTGAATTTGTCGAAGTTATGATACATATGCACATGTGCATGGATAACTGTTACTCGAAAAAAAAAGTTTTTTTTTTGTAACGAAATATACCGATTTTTATTAAAAAATATTAAAAAAAAAAATTTTTTGAGTTTTTTTTGATTTTTTTAGATTTTATTTTGCAATAAAGGTGGTTCTCGCGGTTCTCACAATAAAGGTGGTTCTCGGATGAACCTTACCCTCTATATATATATATATATATAGAGAAAGTCTACGTCCAATGCATGTCCACTCAGATGCATTTGCAACATCCTCGTAATTTCTTCATATAAGCAACAGATTGTTATATAAGAGATGCTTGGTTCATATACTGGCCAAAAGTTCTAAACATGGCTGAGTTTTGTAAAACTATAGAGTTACAATTAAATCAAACACTTCCCATTCTAAACTTCGCCAACGTAAATGTCTCCTCCTTTTTGGGCGTTTGCCGTGATTTAGAAAAATTACAATCGGATTCAGCAACCGAGGCTAAGTATAGCGAACCTATGGTATTTATTGGGTGGTACATCACGGTGGCATCATTGGCTTGTGCTCTTTGCATGAGTTGCGATTTCGTCGTTGGTTTCTATATTTCCAAAAAGTTTTGGGTTCCAGTGAAATATTTTTCACTCAATGCAGCTTCTATGACCGTGATTGCAGTGGCTCTGAAACTTCCAATGGAACTGACTAGTCCAATGCCAGATGAGATGGACCAAGTTGTGAAGGTGGGAAGCTTGGTTTTTCTGTGCATAATGATGTCTAACTTAATGCCTTTTTTGGCATCCATGGACACCAAATCACTTGTTGCAAATGTCTCCGGTTTATCCATTTTCGGTATCACGATGGTTGTGAATGTTGGCATTCAGATTAACACTCAAGTTATTAGACATGAGCCTTTCCATCCTTTTCGTATGTCTCCATCCATAGCGGCATGCATCTATATGGGTATGTTACTCTTCTTCCTAATGATTTTTATTTCTTCTGCTGTAACAATGCCATCCTTAAAAAAGGTTGTAGAACTCAAGTATCAAGCCACTTTGAATGATCAAAGTCTACAAGAGGACCTCCAAATATTTGATGTTGAGAAGCTAAGACAACTTCTGAAAAGACATTGGATCATGGCACAAACTAGTAACCCTCAGTTTGTCTTGGCTAGCACTCCATTATCCTCGGCATCCAGTGTAATTTGTGCAACTAGTATTGTCGTGTACATATCATTTTCAAAGTATGAGGGAGGAGGTATTGTCACGTATCTTTACGCAATTTCTCTAATTCAATTCTGTCAGTTATGGGAGTTTTTGGGGGTGCTGGCTCAATATATAGATGTTTTGGAGTCCTGAGGTTAAAATCGTTTGCTTATCAAAACTTGAACCATTTTTCAGTGTTTAAAGTAGAGAAGTACTGGACTCAAAATTTGTGTGAGTGGAAAGTAAGTCCTCTAATTCTCTTCACATTGGTCGAAATTGATAGTAGGTTGAAGAACAACATTCTAAGCATTTTCATTGAATTTCAAAGGGTAATTGTAGTGTTATGCCAAATAATGGAGCTCATTCCCATTGTGATTATCATCATTTTCATGCATTGTTCCTATATTTACAAGTCACTAAAAGGAATGTTGTTTATTCCACCTGTTGCCTCAAGTAGTGAGGATATAGAGGAAGACCTTAGCAATTATGTCTTGTTACTCGAAGATAATGTGCTGCCTACTAAATATCCAGTGAACAGAATTTTAGATTCTTTGTATAAAAGGATTTATTTTGTTGAGAAGAAACAACCTAACCATCTTCTACAGCTTCTTGAAAAATCTGTTGCGTTTGAGGGAGTAGAGATGTTTGACACCCAATCGCTACTTCCGGTTGAACTTGTTAATACCTGGAGCTTACCAATATTAAGCTTAACATGTATTGCAGTTGTTATCCCGAATATTGATGAGGACGTAGTTGATAACCTGCTCAAAAGTGTTAGTGAAGGTCTTCGCTTCACGCGCACAGTAGAAAAAAACCTAAATAAGGCATCCGAGTAAGGTTAATATACAAAGGGCGACCACGAACTTGTGGCTTGAGGTCATAAAGAATCACAAGTGGCTGGATACCACTTTAAGAAGAAGTGCTTATCAAGGGAAAACACCAATAGATATTATTAAATCGTTCGCTCATACAGCAAAAGATATAGTCACTGAATTCAACAGAAGTACCAATGGAGAACCGCTGGAGAAGGAGAAGCTTCCTTTGAAGGTAATCGCTGCCAACTCAATGTATCGAATTGCAAAAATGATCATGCATACATATGAAAGCAACAACTTGGAGATTATTGAAAATGAGTTGTTTTCACGACTATCTGGCATGATTGCAGACATATTAGCTGCTTGCTTCACCAACATACCAAAAGTCATAGTAACGAAATGCCATGAAAGTGCAATAGAAAAACGAGAGGGTTATGTTGATGATGCAGTCCGCCTTTTTTGTACGGAGCACTGAGATCATTAAAAGACTTGAAACGCGTGAACTACCGAACATGGATCCTGAAAAGATGAGATTTATCGACGAGTGGCGCCTTCATTTCAAGCAGCCTTAGAGTTTATATATATGGAGCCAAGGTAGGTTTCTTTAACTTCGTCATCTTACAAAGAAGAAGAGATTCCCCGTATGTTTTTTTATCTGTCTTTGTTTCTTCCGTCTCTCTTTGAACTGAAAGGTGATGCAGGTTATTGAGGTCAAGAATTCAACTGTGAGCGAAGTACCAATGTTTATTTTTTGTTTGAAAATGTGTGTTTTACTTCAACTTTTATTTCTTTTCATATTTGTAATTTGTATTATATTTTTAATTTAATTTTAATGTGTTAATTTCATGCGATGCACGGTTTGTGTGTTAAATGGGATGCCACATTATAAATATTCATATTCTGTACTTTCTGTATATAATTAAATTAATATTGTAAAATTTACATATTCTGGACTTTATGTATATAATTAAATTAATATTGTATCATGTATCTTAATAGTTTAAACATAAAGCATTTTTTATTAATATGTGACCAAACTAACAATGAAGTGAGAATAATGCATCAAATATGTGACCAAACTAACAATGAAGTGAGAATAATGCATCAAAACGTTAATATCATAAAAAAAGACCGTCATAGAAGACAAACTTTAGAAAAAACAAATACACGATAAATTTTTAACAGAATAGTGAAGAACGAACAAGAAGACTCCACAATATCAAGCAAACCTCAAATGAAAGCATAAGTCTCGAAGTTCGTCTAAGCAATTTTTAGTTCTTCCCAAACATTCAGAGATCTACCGAAGGAATTAAGTGTGTTTATCTATAGTTGGGCTCCTAGAACATGTTATGTTATGAAAGTGTATAGTATGGTACAATGGTTTGTGTTAACAAAAATTGTGATCTAAAATCAAAATGAATAATTTAAACTTAATAAAAATAAAAAATACATATAATATTTCAACCTTTTTCCAAATAACTCTAAATATAAAAATAAAAGTATTAAACCTTGTGAATCAAAAACAATCTCACAGGCCCATGGTCCACCTCCTATAAAACTATTATGGGCCTAATAGCCCAATAAAACCCATCCCGTTAAATACATATGTAACCCTAAATCTGGTCATTTATAATCTACGTAGTCTCCCCTTCCACCACGAGAAGCAGCTGTTGTGTTCAGTCAGTGCATACAACGACAATGGCGTCTCAATTGAGCAAAAAGCGAAAGGTTAGCACCACACATCACGATCAAAACTTAATATCATGCATAAATTTTCACAGATCTTACAGTAATTCGTTTTTGCGTATCAGTTTGTAGCCGACGGTGTGTTCTTCGCAGAGTTGAACGAGGTCCTCACCAGAGAGCTAGCAGAAGACGGTTACTCCGGCGTTGAAGTTAGGGTTACGCCTATGCGTACTGAGATCATCATCAGAGCTACCCGTACTCAAAATGTTTTGGGTAAACTTCTACTTATTGTAATTATGTTTTTGAAGAGTATATGTTGTAGAATTAGGGTTTTGGTAATTTGTTGATATTGCAATAATAATATATATTAGAATCCTGCTTCTGTACTAGAAGACTTAACATTAGTTTTAGGTTGTGGTATATGTGATATTATATCTATTATGGTTTATTTATATATGGAGCATTAATTTGAGGTTTGTGATATCATTTGTGTCAACTATCTGTTATCAATATTCACAATTAGGCTTGTGGACTTGAGATTTGCATATTTTGTGTACATTAAATTAAGTTAAAAAGTGATTCTTGTATGTAGATTTACAACTTAGCTTTTGTTATTTATTTCAATGGTAGACAAGAAAAAAACTGAAGAGATTTTAAATTTAGGTAGACCATTTTTTTGACAAAATGTTTTGTTCTATATGTTGCGTTGAAGCTTTTTGTTTTTTAGATTTTTGCTTGTGAAAATAACAGATAAATGACAGTTACATTAATGGTTTACTATTATACTACAGTAGAACATTAAATAAAATGGCGTTGATCTGTTCGTGTTGTTTGTATACTGTAAATATAAGATTTATCTTGAAGGACAATGATTTTTGCCGAACTAACACCACCAACAGCTTAACATAATAGATATCGGTATAAGTTTTTTGTATGGTAGTTCTTAACTTCTTATTGACTGTTTAACTTTGACAAACCTGCCATGACATTCTGACACAATATGGTTGCTTGCACATTGAACTATAGGTGAGAAGGGAAGGAGGATAAGAGAACTGACATCTCTTGTTCAGAAGCGATTTAAGTTCCCTGAAAACAGTGTTGAGCTTTATGCTGAGAGAGTCAACAACAGGGGACTCTGTGCTATCGCACAAGCTGAGTCTTTGCGGTACAAGCTTCTTGGAGGGCTTGCTGTTAGAAGGTTTGTATCTGCTTTTTTCTTTTCAACTTTCGATATTACAACATGATGATGTAAATAAACCGGTTTTCGCTTAACTGTTTTAGGGCTTGCTATGGTGTTTTGAGATTTGTTATGGAGAATGGTGCTAAAGGATGTGAGGTATGTAAATATGCGATTTTCATTTTCTCATTTTATACTAAAAAGGTTGTTAATTTGTTAGCGATGTTTATTAATCTCAGGTGATTGTTAGTGGAAAGCTTAGAGCTCAGCGTGCCAAGTCAATGAAGTTCAAGGATGGTTACATGGTGTCCTCTGGTCAACCAGTTAAAGAGTACATCGACTCTGCTGTGAGACACGTACTTCTCAGACAGGTAAATTACATCTGTTTCAGATTTGTTTGTATTCAGTTTTGATTAAATATAATGGTAAACAATTAAATTTATCTGTGCTGTTTACAGGGTGTGCTTGGTATCAAGGTCAAGATCATGCTCGACTGGGACCCTACGGGCAAACTCGGCCCCAAGACACCATTGCCTGACAATGTTGTTATCCACATGCCCAAGGATGATGTTGTTGCACTTCCACCGAAGGAGGTTGAGGAGTATAGACCACCACTTGTTGCGGATGACCCTTTGCCCATGCCTATGTCGGTTCCTGTCGTCTAAGGTTCAGTTAGAAATCTCCGTTTTCTTTGGACTTCCAAAGTTATGGGAGATAAATTTTCTTCATCTGTTGAGTTTTGGTGAACAAGTCTTTTACCTTTTATAAACTGCTGTTGGATTCTTGAAAATTATGTTTATGATCACTATTGTTTTTGAGGAATTGCAATATGAAGTTTAATGTAGTGGTAGGTTAATTGAGTTTTGGTTGGCCTGCAATGTTCCTAATAATGAGTAAATGACCTCAATCTTTGAACATGTAAGTCTGTTATTTTCAATAATATTGTCATAGCTAAACTATACCTGTCCTGAAGTCCTAAACCATATAAAAACAGAATTTTCCCTTGTGGTTATCAAAACTTAAACTTACACTTTTTGTAAATATAGATAAAATTATATGTGCTTGATAAATGTTGTGTAGAATTTAAATTTTATTATTACTGTTTAGGTATATTATATAAGTTGCTAAATCAAACAAGTGTACCAATTCCAACTATTCAAATGTTTGTTAAAACTTAAAAGTTATAAAATATGGTGTTTTTAAACAATCCAAATTCTTAATTTAGTTTGTCGTTTGTTTATTTTTTTACACATTTATCTTCCAACTAAATACACATTTATTTATTTTTTTAAGAAAAGATTGTTTGGGTGAAGCAACCCTAGTGATTGAGTGTAAAATAGAGTGTGAAGAGAAGAGTTGACATGGCATGAGGTGATTGGCTATGTAAAGTGTTTACCACTACCTATGTGTTTGATCACCCCTTCCACCTTAAGTTGTAATTCATAAAAGAGAATTAGTGATACTATATGTTCATAAAACGTAATAAAAGGTTGGTTTTGATGATAGTTTAGTCTGATTAACTCAGTTATTTATATAAATATAACCACTACCAACCATAAAAACCATTTATCAAAACAATCAAACCAAACCATTGAGTTTTCAATCGGTTCAGTTATGATTCAATTATCTGGTTTTTCAGTTCACCCCATTGAGTTTTCAATCGGTTCAGTTTGATTCAATTATCTGGTTTTTCAGTTCACCCCTTAGAATAAGGGGTGTTTGTTTTTTCTTCTAACATCTTCAAGGAGTTGATGTCAGACAGATTTACCTTGATTTATTTGTTTTTTTTTTTTCAATCAGATCTGAAATCAACTTTTTTCTTCTTAAAAAAAATAAGCCATGACCTCCTTTCTTATAACATCTTCACAAATAACCCAACCCCACCTTCCCAAATGCTCCTGCGACCACCACCATCTCCGACCTCACAGACCACCACCATCTCCGACTTCGACTCCTCAGACGAACTCCTCCGACGAACTCCCAAACCACCACCATCTCCGACCTCACAGACCCAGAAACCAAAAATAACCCAACCCCACCTTCCCAAATGCTCCTGCGACCGAACCCGAAATCACTTAACGGTCTCAGGGTCTGTTTCCAGATGGTTCTTGGCACATTAAGAACAACTGCAAGTGGGTTTTTGTTATTGGGTTGTGGGTTGTTTTGTGTGTCTTGAGATTTTGGGGAGAAGAATTGGGTGTTTAACATGGTGTCAAGGGGTCTGATCATTTGTTGTAATGATTGATGGAATGAGAAAAGGAACTGAAGAAGTGGGGTTGGGGAAAAGAGGTAAAGAGATGGGAGAGAGGTTACTGAAAGAATAATTAAACAAAGGAAATTCTATTAGACTGATCTAATATAGATTGTACAGATTTATATGATCTAATATAGTTTACAGACAATATCAATTTATAAAAAAAAACAGTTTTATATTTTTAGCTTGCAGAGCTTCAGACCACATCTTCAGTTACAGACATGAAAACAGATGAAATCAGCTTGCAGACAATTTATGTCTGTGAAAACAAACAACACCTAAGAATGGTTTCATAAATTTTCATAGTGCACCCCTTAGAATGTGTGTGCGAATAAGAATAGTTTCATAGTTTTTTATGGGTTTGAAATACTTATGCTACTAAATATACCTGATTATTTACTCAAACTTATGCAACCTTAGAAAAATATAATATATTATGTTAAAAGTATTTATAATTTGAATTTCTAAATTAATAGAATTGTTAGAAGTATACTTATGTTTGTAACATTTGAAGTTTAGAAAAGAGTTTTAGGTAATTAGCGTCCCCAACTAATATTTTTAACTGTGTATGATTACAGTCAGGTATATTGTATACCCAAGATACGACTTAAGATAATATACAAACCATATCTAGTATAAAAACTATAAGAATCAATAGTTGTGGGATACATGACATAACTTAAACGTATTAACAAGGGGTGTTTTGTAATTTTATTTCATACTTTTAAAATTTATAGATCAATAACAACCAATAACTCCCATATCAATTGGTCTGGGAGGAGGCAACTCATGACCTTCTAATGTGAAGGTTATGCGTTTAAGTCCCACATGGTGCAATTTGCTTCAAGGTGAGCGAAGACTTTTACCACAGTAGACCTTAGGATATGGGTTTTCTCTGGAATGGTGAGCGGACTGGGTTATCAACGTGATCTGTGTTCACAGGGTATGAGTGACCTATCACTAATGAGTTTACCCAGGTGGTCGAGCTTGTATAATATTCATTTGTCATTCAATATATATATATATATATATATATATATATAACAACACACTTCAATTACTAACTAGCACACATACATTCCAACTACATAACTAGTCCATCTTCAAATAAGGTCTTAATATCAACACAAAAGAAAACATTAACAACACATAACAATTACATCTAAAACAACTAAGATCCAGTTCAAACCTTATGTCATCTAAAAACAGTAAGAACAGACACTAAACGTATACCCAATAAGTGTAATTGAATACTAGTACTCTAGTGGTGGCCACGAGTATTTAAGTTGGTGGGCCAGGTGAGTTTTCCCCTCTAGGTCTCAAGTTCGAGTCTGAGTGATAGATTTTTCTAATTGAGGGGTTTAAATTAAGAATTTATTGTGCGATGGGCTCTCTAACGCGAACCCGGTTAAAACAACGTATGCTAGACCACCCACATTCACGAATAATTCACACCTTTAAAAAAAACAAAACTAAGAAATACAAACATTGGCATAAGGCCCAGGATCAGAATCAGGTCCAAGAACCATAAGCCCACCACTAATATCGATTCTGTTCGACACCATCAAACAACCGTGTGTAGTTTCTCTCTCTACTACGGCGCCCTGCTCATCGTCTCTCCGATCTCACCTCACCTCATCGACATCGATCCTCTCCGGTAACCACACATTCCCTTCATCTCCATTTTTCATCTTCTTCTTTCAATCTACTTTCCCCAAATTTCAATCCTCATCAAACCGAAAACAAAATTAGGGTTTAGAAGTACGTACAACATTCTCTTCTTCGATGTTCGATTTAGTTTTATGTTGTAAATTTTATTAGAGAAGCTTAAATTTGCATGTCAATATTGAACTTATAAATTTTATCTTTCTGATCCCCAATTTTTCAGCCTTTACTTGATATTATTTTTTATTTAGTTACTGGAAATGGTTATTAATCATTAGTCATTTCTATTTTTTATTTACCTGGGTTGCTAAATGTCTTGTCATCAATGCTTAAATTGTAGTTTTGTTAACAAGAGAAAAAAATGTGAAAAAGGTATAAATTTTAGCTTTTTTTTTACTAGCTTAATATTCTGTTGCAGTTCTTTGCTCTTACTGGGGCCTAGCGTCATGTAACATGCTTTTTTGATTGTGGAACATTAATGCTGTATTTGTTAGTCTGCTTGATGTTTGTTAAACATCATTGTTATTATTGTATATCGGTGAAATGATTCGCTTCGGTTTATTAAGTACTCTTAGAGGCTCCAGTTTGGCATGCATTTGTTCAATGATAAATTTAAGTACTTTAACCAAGCACATGGCCGACCAAGTAAAAGCATGTGCATTTCTACCAAATTTTTGAAACATGTTACTTGAAAAAAATGCCTTTTTAAGCAAAAATTGAATTTTTTTTCCATTGCTTTGATAAGCAGTTTTAAGTTAGTGACATCATCGTCATCGTCATCGGTAAATCCCACCAATAGCAAAGCTAAGGTAGGATATGAGGAGGGTAAGATGTAAACAACCTTACCTCTACCCTGTAGGAATAGAGAGGCAGTTTCCGGTGAGACCCCCGGCTCGATAGTAGCTTTGCATCAAGCCTTGGACATAAGGCGCCTGACACTCAGCAACTGAGACAAAGGCCGATTGCATGTATCCCCATGTCTTTCGGCTATCAACGCCACCACATGATGCATGATTAACCGTCCGCCGCTTTTAACGTTATTTTCACGAAATTAGTAAAATAACGTTGTAGCTGTTAAATGTTAAGGATTAGTGTTGTTATTTTTATATTCATCTCCTAGTAATCTGTATCCATCTTTAAGTAATGTTATAATTTTGTATATGAAGATTGACCTTTCTATTTTAGTTTGAGAAATTATGGACTGCAGTATTTCGTATTGAGGAGAGTAAGTCTATTGTAGACTTGTAGTGACCAAGGTAACCACTGTGCTTACTGGTTGACTTTTTATATTTCTTATTTTTTTTTATCAGAGTAAGGGCCACGAGAGAAAATGTGTATTGATTAGTGCACTGCTCTTTATGAAAAAAGAAAGTGTCTTGATGATAATTTTGGCGATCGAGATATATTTGTTTTTCCAAGAGATAAAAATCTATTTGGGCATGATTTTCTCATTGCTTGTAATTTGTTAATATATTTATGCTGTAAGGGTGAAGAATAGTAGCATGATCCATGCAGTTTCTTATCAACTTGCTGGCCTTTTTCTTTATGTTATAACTTGTAATGGAGTATGGCTACTGGATGGGATAACAAACAGGTGACTGTGGTGAACCAAGCTTTTTTTTTTCCCTTGAGAGGGCTTAGTAGGCAACTTTAATAAAATTTGAGAGATATTCATTTTTTTCCAGCAAAATTGCACATATGTCCATGACACTTATTTCGGGATAATAGCAGCAACGTTGTTAGTGTTATGTGATTGATGGACTAGACTTGTTAATGACATGTGATTTATATTATTCTGTTTATGATTAGTAAAGCTACGGTTGACTATTGTGGTTAAACAAGTGAATACATGGTTTTAGAAAACACATTCATATTCTAATTATGATTACATTTCAGTTGGTTACCAGTCCATCTGGTTACAAATCAGAGGCCTAAGTTCAGTCACATTAATGACTTTTAGTACATAATTAATCCCTTTTCCTTTTCTTCCTCTTTGTAGCGCTTGATGTTGGTTATATAGTTTCGGGTTTTTCTCGATTACAATGGCAAACTATTCAGCAAAGGGAGCCCCTTCAAATGGATCTGTGTATGTTTGTAACTTGCCACCTGGAACAGATGAAAATATGTTAGCTGAATTCTTTGGCACAATCGGTTTGCTAAAGGTATGGGTTCTAAAAAGGTATTTCTTTACCCGCATGTATATTTAATTTATGTCTTTATTTGATATTACCTTTATTCTATTGTTTGTTGATATTTGAGTCTTTTTGTTTCTACAATATATAGAAAGATAAAAGAACAGGCCGGCCGAAAATATGGTTATATCGGGACAAAAGCAACGGACGAGCCTAAGGGCGATGCCACAGTGACGTATGACGATCCACATGCCGCATTAGCTGCCGTAGAATGGTTCAGTAACAAGGAATTTCACGGAAATATCATCGAAGTTCTCATGGCACAGTCAAAAAATTCACATAATTCTGCTGCACCGTCTGTTGACCCAGGTTTGGTCAATGATGCGGGACCCGATGAAAGTGCCTTCGATATTAATGGAAGCGGGACCCGAGGTAGAGGTCACGGTGATGCTTCCGGAAACCCTCCACAAAAAGCATGGCAACAAGATGTGACTGGGCGTGTCCGAATACAAGGTCTGTGATATGACATCGGTGAGCAGCTCATTCTTTCTAGTTTTATGTATCTTTATATATTCTACATTAATGTAACTAGTTATGTTGATTATTATGTTCATGATGTTTTGGTACCAGCTGTACGAATGTAAACTTTGCATTTCGTGGTGTATGCAACCGTTGTGGAACTGCACGGCCCGCTGGTGCAGGTGGTGGTGGTGCAGGCGGCGGTGGTCGGGGTAGGGGTCGTGGTGGCTCTGATTCAGGTGGCGGGCGAGGTGGAGCTGGTGGTCCTACTGGTCTGTTTGGTCCGAATGATTGGTCTTGTCCAATGTAAGTACATGAGTAGTTAAAACTTAAACATTGTTTTCAAGTATTTGACAAATACGTAAACGCTTAAAATATGTTTCTCCAGGTGTGCTAACATCAACTGGGCAAAGCGATTAAAATGCAACATATGCAACACGAATAAACCTGGTGTTAGTGAAGGGGGTGTGAGGTATTTCAAATGAACCGAAACCATTTCTTTTACCATCACATGTTTGATATGTCATATATGATGTATGTGGTTTGTGTATCTAGAGGAGGACGTGCTGGTGGGTACAAAGAACTTGACGAAGAAGAATTAGAGGAAACAAAGCGTCGAAGGCGGGAAGCTGAAGGAGATCTTTTTTTGTCAAGTTGAAGACGTTTATCGTTTTTTGCAAGTGCATGTTTTTACCCTGCAAATTTCAGGATGATCCTGAGATGTATGATGAATTTGGAAACTTGAAGAAGAAGTTTCGTGTCAAAGCGCAACAAACCGAAGCTGGTCAGGTGCTACCCGAACTGGGCGGGCAGGCTGGGAGGTTGAGGAGCTAGGTACGGTCTTCCGCGCTTTTCTTAATTTTTTATTTTTCTTAGTTTGCGAGGGCATATTAAACTAATTAGGTCTCTAACTCTTACATAACCCTATTATGTACACAATCAATATACATTTAACTTTAATCAGTACGTGACGAACCTAAAAAATATTCTCGTTTTCTTTTAAGCAGGAATGAGTGATAAAGATAGAAGAGAAAGAAGCAGAGACTGAAAGGGAGGAAAGAGAAAGCGGCAAGAACAGACGTAGGAGCAGAAGTCGTGAGAGGGATAGGGGTCGGGAAAGAGAGCGTGATCGGGATTACAATTATGAAAGAGACCGAGAATATGGCCGGGAGAGGGATCGGGATCGTCACAGGTATCATCATTGATTGTTAAATCTATAAAATTTGTGTTTTTTGAAAGGTTTTTCAGATATCAGTTTCTTTTGGTTCTGCATTTGCAATGTGAAATACTTGTATTCTGGCACTGTTTCTTGGACAATCATGTGGTTTCTTTTGCGAACATTTATTATTTGAATCATTTTGATATTAACTAGTTTTTAAACCCCGCGTTGCGGTGCGTGGGTCGTAAAGGTAAGTAGCAAGTAAACAATGAATAAAATCGAAAAAAAAAGTAAAGCAAAAAACATGTATATATACCGTCACGTGCCGTAAAATGTTGTACTGCGATTCGGCGTAAAACGCAGAATAACTCAAATTTATACCGACACGATTGATTATACCGATGGATCATAGATACAGCTTTAAAAGTGACAAACACCGTTATTTAATTAACTAATATGATCCTTTTTAAGAAAATGTAACTAAATATAATATTAATATTGAAAAGGGATAAATACCTATGATCTTTCTGTCCAAAGGAAATGTAAAGAAATGGCAATTTTTGTGATTATGTAAAAGATAAGGGGTAAATAATTTACTGTAGATAACAATCTACATGAGTTATATAGAATAATAATATGGATTTTTGTAAAGCGGATGTTAGTTGTACTGGAAATAGTTTGTTTAAGACCATTTTTGTTCGGTATGATCATTAAATTAAATATGTTATGTTATTTATAGTTTATTCCGTGAATTGAATTGTGGATGTTCGGTTTTTAATATGTTATTGGTATTGATGTTGTTGGATTGGTATTAGTTTCGTTTGTCACGCCTAAGAAATTAGATACGCAAAAAATACTCAGGTTCAAACACAACTGTGTTTCAACATAAGTTATACCCAGATGTCGAAGAAATATTAAACACAACTGTGTATTTGTGCATCTTAAAAAGCTAACAGATGCATGTTATTTGAAAAAAAAAAAAGGCAAATTAGTAAACAAATAAATAAGTTTATAGTATGAGGGGTGAAATAAAAATAAAATTACAAAGAATTTATGTTCATACACAATTCACAAATTCTATTGTTAATACACAATTCAAAAATTCTATTGTTGTAGTGGTGACATTCAAGTTGTTAAGTACGTAAAGAGAAGTGTGTGAAGTTGTGTCCGCTCGGTTATGAATATCGATACGCAGATAAAAAAAGGAATTCACCCACCAATATCGAATAAAAGTTACATTGATAACTCGATTTTGAGAAAAGATTTACGTCAAACGTGGTTAAGTACGTAAAGAGAAGCGTATGAAGTTGCGGCGGCTCAGTTTTGATTATCAAAACATAGATAAAAAAAGCCTTCACCTCGCGGTTTCGGACAAAAGTTAACAACTCGGTTTTGGGATACATAAGTTGGAAACAATGGTATTTGACATCGGTAATCGAAGTCATACCGATACGAACCCAACATAACCCTACGGGTCAACCCAATTGTTCAACAGTCACAACACTCCCACGTCTTCAATTCATAGTTGTTATGCTTTGGTAGTTTAGAACCCACGTTTAATTATTTAGTTGTTTGCTGAGCCGTCCCTGAGAACTCTAAAAAAAATTAGGCCTCGGGCGACAAAAAGAATTGGACCCAAAATTGTGGTTAGGGGAAATGAATTTAAAAAATAAAAATTAGTGGTGGAGCCAAGACTTAAACTTGAAACCTCTATATCATTTTAAAATACATTTTTCCATTCCACCACCAACACTATATGGATAATAAATGGATGCATATACTAAATATATAATTCAATATAAATATAAAAGCTTATAAAACCTTTCGAGCCCTTGAAAAAATTAGGCCTTGAGCGACGGCCAGGGTTGGCCGGCCCAAGTGCCGCCCCTGGTTGTATGCATGATTATGTTGCATTAGGTCTACGTTTACATTTCTTGCTGCATGATTTCCGATACTTGGAGAAACCACCATTGTTTATTTGTTTGCATATTAGAGTTTTCAGCATTGAATGAGAAGAGAGGGAGAAAATTGATCAAATATCTTGTCTTACATAATTTTACTTTCCTTCAATTACTTGATTTGGAGATTGTCGATCTCGAATCCGGTATCTATCAAATACTAAGTATTGTAAACGGCTTATATAAACACTGTATGTTAACAATCATAGGTAAGGGTTTCTCTACAAAGCGTAAAATTCCTAAGAAGATTAAGAAGCAATAGAAATTAGACATGTAACAATCATTAAAATTAAAAGTGGAAGATATAAGAGTAAATTAGACATTATTTAATTATGATAACAACATCATGTTCCTTGGAAAATAAAACGCCATATACCATTTGTTATATTCAAATATAACACTATGCATCCTTTGTTATATGCAAATTATAACATCATGTACCCTTTGTTACAAATAAAATTAAACACCATATACCTACTACTAATAAAACATTACATAATGAACCCTTTGTTACCTAAAAAATAAAACATCATGTAACTCCTACAAGATAAACATAACACAAAAACATCAAGGACTAAAAACAACCCGTTGAAACGTAAGTATTTTATATATCAATACGATACCCATATTAAACAGAAAAAAATATTCGTTAATATTGTGTAATTTAAAAAAAATAATTACGCATAAAAAAGTTATTAACGTTTAAAAAAGACGAAGATAAGTTGCATACTTGCATGTGTGTTTTCTGAATTGTATTGTATTGTATTCTAATTTAAAGTTACATGTACAGTAATTAAATGGGTTTTTTTTATTTTATTTTTTTTCTTTGTATTTCTTTTTAATTTATACCTTTAAATATTTAGTATTGACACTTATAACCCTTTAACTTTCTAAAACTTATATTCAGTTTTATTTGCTTATTTTTATGTATATGTTGGTATAAATTCAAGTTGATGATGTGTTGGTATAAATCCTTTGAAAATGGGTATGCTTAGTTGTAATATGTTTTTTTTTCTTTTTTTAATTCAAGTTTATGATGTGTGGTATAATCCTTTGAAAATGGGTATGCTAGTTGTAATAGTTTTTTTCTTTTTTTATGCCGTTCATTAATCTACATTTTGGCATAATTTTGTTTTACAACAAGTCGGGTCAAATATAATACATTTTCGTTACACTGTATATATTCGACTTACTTTACGTTTCGGCGTCAACGCAACACGCGGTACCATATTTAGCTTAAAAAATAATTTTTTACTTATTTTTATGTACGTGTCGTTATAAGTTCAAGTTGGTGTTCGACATAAAGTTCTTTAGCAAATAAGCTGGTTCGAATATAATACGTTATCGTGCTTATTTTTTTTACATCGTCAGTTTTTTTATGTTTTGACGTAACTTTTGTTCAGAAATAATTCTGGTCTTGACGGTACAAATCCGAATTACTTTGCATTTGGACCCACCGCAACGCACGGGGAATTTGCTAGTTTAAGACACAAGAAAATTACATGTACACCCCTATGTCTTTAAATTAATTATTAAAAGTTTAATACAATTTACAAAAATGCCACAAATAAATCTCATCCGTCCAAAATTAGAATCTGATTATCCATAAGGTTTCTTAGACTTCTTAGGAAAAAACACCATTTGTAAACTAGCTCTACCCAACAATATTTTAATTTTGAAAACCGTTAAGACATTGAGATATTCTATCGTGTAAGAGATTATACATAATGAACGTCAGTGGGAATTGTCCACGCAGTATGTGGCATTGTTCCAGTGTTGAAGAAACGTATATCTAAGGGTCGATCTCCTTGGGTTAACTTCCATGACAACGATCAAAACAGTTGCCTACAAAGCAGAACACCGTTAAGACTCGTTACAATAATGTGGTTATTCATGTGACCATCCTCCGGTATGAGAACAAGTGTTCGGTACGGGGATATGAGTTTATATATATATATATATATATATATAGGGGAAGGTTCATTGGGGAACACTAAAAAAGTGGGGAACCGACTCAAATGAACTCCGACTGGACTCATTCCAGCGGCGTTGGAACCGGCTCGTCAAACCCTAACTAGGATCTCTTAACCCTAAACCCTAAATGTCACACCCCAACCGATGGCGGAAACATCGGGATGAGACGAAAACGAGATTGCTCATTGCTCACAACAGTAATAAGTGACAATAATTAATTAAACCATATTTCATTTCATAAGAATTGTCAAATACATCAATGTAACAAAACAAAGAAACAACATAACATTTGCAAAGTCATAACAAAATTGATACATCGACATTAAACCTAACATCTAATTTGTGTGTATCTAGTCCTTGCTATATTGTTTTCATAGCATCATCTCCTTCAACCTGTAACATGTTTTAAAATAATGTCAATGCGAAAGCAAAGGCGAGTACACAAGTTTAGGCATAGCATACGTATACGAATAAGTTTAAACAATCCTCATGGCAACCAAATCTATACAAGAGCGATATCAAGGCATGCAATACTAATAATCAAACCCTTAACGCAATCACGATGTTTTAACATGACCTCACGAATAACACGATGGAGGTGGATGCGTGAATTCCTAT
The DNA here is from genome assembly GCA_947069175.1 of Scalesia atractyloides. Classification (NCBI taxonomy): domain Eukaryota; kingdom Viridiplantae; phylum Streptophyta; class Magnoliopsida; order Asterales; family Asteraceae; genus Scalesia; species Scalesia atractyloides. The sequence goes on from CAMTDV010000024.1 coordinate 90,610,313, forward strand.
AGCGCTAAGCATGTCAAACAAAGGCTAAAAATAGTTAATGACTAAAGCATAGCATAACGAATATCCAAAACAAGCATCAAGTATAAGATTCACGTTTTCATGTATATGGGATCGTTTGTGTGTTTCATAAAGTTTAAGTGTTCGTGATTTTGTATATGGAAACATGTTACACCCGAAAAGTGTTATAAACAAAAGTGGGTCGAGTGTACTCACGGTTTTGCTAAGTCTTTTCTACACTTGACAATCCGTGAAGATGTTGGTTCGAGGATGACGCCGAATTATCCTACAAGAGGAAACGAGGCGTATGAGTATAGAGTTTCAACGGGAGATTAGGAGTATTCGAGCATGATTAAAATAAGTTTGATAAAGTATTATGATACGAAAGTATTCACTAAGATGTAACACTCGTTCTTGACACTATAGTAACTCTTACGAGTTGGATGTGATTTAACAGGTTCGGGACCTATTAGAATCGTGATAAGGAATTACATACTTTAGTGTTAAACTTAATAACTTGATAGGTGATTATAAGTTCATTATCAAGGTTTCGGTTTTAGAATTATAATATAGTTATATATATCTCATTATAATCAAGTAGGAGGTGGGAGGATGAACCATCCACTTTGTAACCTCTAGTGTCATGTATGTCAAGTATGAGGTGGGATGTTAAACCATCCACTTTGAACCTCGGATTATGTTCACCACTACACAAGTTACCATTGGTAACAAGGAGGGTACAAGAACTATATACTATACAAGAATGTAAAGACAAGAATGATAAGGTGTTATCTAGATACCAAGTAGCCAAGTATTCAACAACCCGACGAGCACACGAGGACAATCGTCAACGGCTTTGTGGGGTTGAGACACTTTAGGTCTAGCAAACTAGTTTGGGATCTTGATGAAAATAATCAAGTGATGTGTGGTCTCAAGTTAGGATAGCCCAAGCTTCCTTGTGGACACACATGAACAAGCATAATAGCTTGCATCACTTGTGAGCTTAATGCTCTTCAAAAAAAGAATGTTTAGGGTGTTAAAACAGCCCTTAGTTCATGTTAACAAGCTTGGTTAGGCTTTACTAATCATAAGCTTGATTGTAAGCACAAGAACACAAGTTTGTTAAAGTTAAAACACAAGTTTGATAAAAGTTTAGATAAACAGAAAGTTTGTGGACATTTTGGGGCATTTCCAGGTCTGGATTCTCCATGGAGAACCCTAGGAATTCAACCCAAAGTTTATCCAAGCAAGTAGGAAAAAGAATGGAGTGATTTCGTTAAGAAATGAGTAAGTTACACTCACTTTAGTGAAGATGAGTAATTCTGCTCGAACTTGTAATTTTGCAGCTGATTTGGAAGGTTTTGAGAGAGATTTGAGGGAGATTAAAGTGTAAAAGTGCTTGGATTAGAGGTGGGTTTTATAGGGGAAGGATTAGGGTTAGTTAGTTGACGTTTAGGTGGGTAATTAATGGTTTAAAAATGATTTAAACTCACAAATATGTCAAAAACCCGCCCAAAAAAGGGCTGTTTGTCCGCTGGTCGCGCCCAGCTTTGACCGGAAACAGTGGTTAAATGATTTGTTATCCGGGTTCTTTCACATGTTGGCGTTTGGCGGAGTGGTTGAGGTGTTGTTTGTTGAACCGGGGTTCCCGAGTTCGAGTCTTGCGGATCCGGTTTGTTTTTTTTATTTTTTTTAATTAAAAACTCAATAATTTAGTTTCATAATTGGCAGGAAAGGCCCCTGTAGTTCAAGAATTCAGTAATTACATATTAGACCTTAGACTTTTTTTAAGGAAAAAAAGATATATAAGTATTTATTAACATTTAATCCTAAATGTTAATATATTTATAAAATAGCATTTTAATTTTTGTAAAAGGTAAATTAATTAATTTTATTAACTAATTTAATTAATTAATTTAATTAATTAATTTGAATTAATTAACTTAATAAATGAATAGGTAATTGTATTTTTTTTTTGCCACGAATTAAGTTTAACGATTAAAAGTTTCACGTTTGAGTCTCGTTTACGCAATACAAACCAAGTTTGCGAGTTATCACACGTTTACAAATAAGAGTATCACGAGTATGTTTATGTGTTTAAGGTATGAACAAGTATAAGTGTAACAAGATTATGATTAACACAACATGAATAAAATACGAGTTTCTCATTACAATCCAAGTTTCGGTTTACAACGTTTACAACAAAGACGAATACAAGATACAACGATTACAGAAAATAGAAGTATGGTACAAGGTTTCCAAATATAGAAAGTATAGAAATGCGGGGCGTTACACTAAATCCTAACCCCTAAACCATAAACCCTAAAGCTAAAAAATAAGGCTAAAACCTAAGCTAAATCGTAAAATCTAAGCTATAAACCCTAAAAGCTAAACCCTAAAGGCTAAACCCTAAAGCTAAACCCTAAAACCCTAAAGCTAACCCCTAAATACTAATGATTAACCCTAAAACTAAACCCTAAAGCTAAACCCTATGGCTAAACCCTAATATAAGACCCTAAATCCAAACCCTAATATATTTAGGGTTTAGGGGTTAGGATTTAGGTTTAGGGTTAAGATATCCTAGTTAGGATTCGACGAGCTGGTTCCAACGGCGCTGGAATGTGTCCAATCGGAGTTCGTTTGAGTCAGTTCCCACTGTTCCCCACTTTTTTAGTGTTCCCCAATGAACCTCACACTATATATATATATATATAGAGAGAGAGAGAGAGAGAGAATAAAGAAAGAAAGTATATGAGAGAGTAATTGATGTTACTTCAGTTTGACCTCTGTATTTATAGTGATTGCTGGTTAGGGTTTCCTTTTTTTTAGGAGTTGTATTTATGTTGGAATTATACCGAGAAGTAGGAGATCATGGGGATCTTCCTAATATTTAAGAGATGATGTTCTATTATTTTGGAATAGAACATCATGAATGGGATCAGACTAAAAAGAAAATGAAATAAAGTATTATCTAATGATAACACAACGTAGTGTCAGGACCTTGAGGGGATTGACATAAACATAATACAGAACTTGCGTTTTTTAGCATAAACGTATCCATTTCAACTTCGGAAAAGAATATATTGCTTGAATTACAATCCTATTGCCTCAATGATCCAAATTAAGCATCCATACTCGATACTTAAGTTGAATTGTAATCAATTAAAGACTTAGTTGATAACTTATTGGTCAGATCGTCTAATATTACATTTGCAGAGTCGGATTCCGCACTTGTTCGGGAGCATCATGAACACCGACAACTTCAGCATCATCAAATTCAATATCCTCTTGTTTCATGTATTACTGCTATGTGGATCCATTGCAAACACCCAGTGATTGGAACCCTAGATTCACACCTTTAACCACAATTTTGATATTTTAAAAAAATGTGAAGATTTGAAACTGATACGAGCATAATTACCGGGATACAGGGAATAACGAACTCGCGATGTTCTCCTGATGATAGTAAATGTCTAATTTACCCCGCTGATGATGAACAATGACGAATTTGCCCTTAATTGGAAAAATTTATAACTGCCACGCGTCATTATCAGATGGTCGCGTACAAAATGTAGGATTAGACTAATTGTATTTTACAGTTTCTCTATATAGGGGAATGTTAACGTACAAGACCACCTTATCGTGTGAAGCGTACACGGGCATCTCAACCTCACATATGACCTACCATAGGCCTTCAATTGAATGCGGTGGCACAATAGTAATTAACTTGGCACAATTACGCATGGGTTGGGTTAACCGTAATTACACATGTTATTTGCATAATTACGCACATTGGTGCATAATTACGCACGTTATAAAAAATTAAAACATGCATGCCACCAAACATGAAAAATACGCAGTAATCAAGCGGGTTGTTTCAACCCTAATTACCGCTAGTTATCGGGTGGTCGCACACGTTAAGAAACTTTTGTATTTTAAGCTTTCTCGTAAATATATTGGCTTATTGAACTTTCAAAAATATATTAACTGTAAACTGAAACTTGTGATGATTCACCAAGTATAAGAGGGGAATCTTTGGTCTAATTTGTGTAAAAGTTATTTTCATAATGGAAATATCCATTCTTGTTTTCTGTATGAATTATCCAATCGATATATTTCAATCTATAAGCCCACGATGGCACCAATGTTGCTAAAAGATCCATTGAGCCTAGTTCTTTGCTACAAAGGATCGAGGCCTTTACATATCTGGACACCCGTATAGAAACTAAAAGAGTTAAATGCTTGTTGGTCCACTGTGGTTTGCAAATATTGCAGATTTGGTCCTAGTGGTTTAATAATTACACAGTTAGTCCTAGTGGTTGTAATTTTTGCACTCGTGTGGTCCTTATCACTAACTTATATTAAGTTTCTCAGTTAAATATTATTAAATGACTATAATACCCTCATTATTAAGAAAAACAAAAATAAATAATAATAATATCTCTTCTTCTACCCTATCACCTGTTCTTATTCTTTTACCCAAAAACCACCGCCACTGAAACATTACCATCTATTCTCCAACACCACTAAACACCCACCACCACCATCTTCCCTCCTCCACCACTGAACACCGACTCCGCTGTCTCCCCTCCACCACCATCTCACCACCACCACCACTAACACCCACATATGCGAGGATGTTTTGTTGGATCCATTTGTTAGCGACAGGTTATCACTGATGCAAAAACACCACCACTAAACACCTCTACTTTTTCAAGTTTATGTATATAAATCATCCGGTTTTCAAAGTTGTTGGATCGACAGGCTAAAAGTGGTCAAATGAAGAGTATAATGATTTTTTTTATTTATAGTCGTAGATCAAAATTTAACAAGGGATCCCAGATTTATTTGTTGTGATGTATTAATTTTTAATTCACTTTCACATAAAGATGGAACGAAAGTTTTGACTTTCAATTGCACATGGATCTGTTTTTTCTTGAGCAGGGTTTTTTATTACCAAACAGAGCTAAACATCAATATGTTTGGTTGACATAGAATATCTCATCAGTATGTTGTTTTCTGTTGTTCCTCTTCTAAACATTGATTTGCATAGAGAAATGATTAAAAATGGTTTTGGAGATTGAGATTTTTATGGATTATGGTTTTGGAGGTGTGGGTTAGAAGATTACAGTAATTTAAACGTGTCTGCAAATCCCAATTTTTATGAACATGGTTTGGAAATTAAAATTTATGAAAAATGGCGGTGGTTGTGGTGGATGGTAGTGGTGGAGGATGGTGGTTGTGGTGGAGAAAGTGTGGTGGAGGATGGTGGTTGTGATGGAGAGAAACAGTGGTGGGGCCTACTTATTTTTATTTGTTTTTTTTGTTTTTAACCTTAGGGTAGAATAGACATTTACACACACTTAACTGAGATATTTAACATAGGTTAGTGATAAGGATCACACGAGTGCAAAAATTACAACCACTAGGACCAAGTTTGTAATTATTAAACCATTAGGACCAAGTCTGCAATATTTGCAAACCACAGGGACCAACCAAGCATTTAACTCAAACTAAAATGAGCACATGTTTTAAAGTGTCGGATCTAGGAATCGCGTTTAGAGCTCGAATGAGCACATGTATAAAGATTAGTAATATAGAAATCATGTTGTGAGCTTGAAGGAGCATAGATCTAATGGTTGCAGATTCAGAGATCGCATAGGGAGCTCGGACGAGCATAGATGTGAAAATTATCAATCCATAAATTATGTATAGAGCTCGAAAGAGCACATATAATAGTTGTGTGCATGAAACTGAAATAAAAGACATAACAAAACCACAATGACCGAACACAACCTAAAGCCGATGGTTTGGTTTCATATTTTTAAAAACCGAATTCCTATTCGGAATCGGTTTTGCACGTATTGAAAACCGAAAGAAACGAACCGAACCCGTAAAACGGAACCAACTTTTATAATCAAACCCCAACAATGAAGAAGGTGAGGTAGATATACTTCGTCTTCTGTGTCTTGTATTGAAGGTTGTAAAACATCATAAAGAAGCTCGTTAGAAGGGTCACAAGGTTTCGAGGGGGCCCCAAGACCGAAGCTTGAGGAACACCCTCCGACTCTCAAGTCAGTCTAAGACTCATCACTACACACATGTATATCAAATGTAGCGTATATGAGAGTATATAGAGAAGATAATATATCATGAATGTGTGGAAGAAAGATCATTCCCCATACAATACATGCACTCCCCATTAAGTTACATATCAACAACTACAGTTCACAAAATTCTTACAAGCATACAAATAAAACAAAATTTAGAATATTTGGCAGCCCTATTGTTGCAATTTCTCTTTCAAACCTCCAAGAGGCCCATAACCTTTTGAATTTGACCCCTGTTGACTACAATTACAGCTACTGTTATTTAGATTTTGACCACAATTTAGACACAAACCTTTGCACATTGGGTCACATATAGCATTGATCTTGATTTCCAGATGAACCATATCTCTTATATGCTTAGATATATCTATCGTTTTCTCTTCGGGAGGGAAATACAGCCAGTCATCTAAGTCAACAGACTCATCGTCATCGTCTCCTTGTTCATTTTGACCATAAATTACTCCCATGTTTATGATTTCAGGTTCTTCTATAGGCTCTTCCGTTAGCATAAGTGAGAAATTGGAAAACACGCAATCAGCAGCAGGTCCACCACACCTTAAATCGAACACAACAAAAAAACACTAATTTATCAATCTACATATAACCACAATTGTATTAACATAAGTTTCAAGAACAGATGGTTACCTGTTGCATCCAAGGGTTATGACCGTGCGTATGATCCCATCAAGCTTCAAGTTCTGTTTCTTCCTGGTTACATCGATGGATATCAAGACAGGTGTTCCATGTGGAAAATCCTTAACGGATTTTGTGACGCGCAAGCCCATCAAAGAGGCTCGGGATTTTGAAACTTCGGTTGAAAGATGTCCTAATCCCAATCTTTCTAAGGTTGTGCAATACTCAAAGTGAGAGATTGAAGGGTTTCTTTGGTACAATATAGCCCCTTCCCAAGGTGAATCAAAATCATCAACATCTTGATCCATCCACTCATCTTCCGTAACGTTTTCATCACTAGCGAGCTCGTAGTTGGAGTTTAATGATTCTCTTGTTTAAATTCCAAACGTGACTTATGTTTTAGAATCGTTGTTGATCTGTGCTTATTAGCAAATAAGTGTTTTTGCAGAATGTTGCAGTGGGTAGAATTGTAACGCGGGTGTGATAATGATGTTTGTGGAATTAGAAGGTGGGGTGCCTTGACGTTTTTAACGTAAAAGCAAGGTGTCATGAAGGAAGAAGATAGAATTAGAGGCATTCTCGACTTTACGTTTATGCAACTCCCAATTTTTAAGTTATGCTGCCCGCTCCCAAAGGAAGATTCAAAAAAGATGATGACTTTTTTCAATATTCCAAAATAAAGTATGCAACTGACTAAAATATTTATGAAACTGGAACTCTAAGTGAGCAGGTTCATGTGGAAGTCATGTTGCCAATGGTAACAAACAGCTCCTGTAAGATGATTCAACTCAGATCAATAACATATGTAAGATATGAGAAGCAGCAAAATTTATGTGTTACGCAAAAGATACATATGTGTGAGACAAAGGTATGTGTGTATTTTGTATTTCTATGATTGATACAAAATACTAGAGATTGCCTCCTATATATATCTTTGTTGTCAAGGCTCACCTAGGCGCGCGCGGCGCCTAGGCCCAGCGCAGCCTACTCGCTTCGCTTCAAAAGCCCCACTTTCAAGCCATCAGGCGCCTTTTTCAGGCCAAGCTTCAACAAAATTCCAACCAAAGATCGTCGGAACAGGTCTGAAACAATTACACCAACCTAAACAAGCCTGGAATCAACCTAAACTGGCCCTAATAAGGCCTAAAAGATGTCTAAAACCCCTAAAATTATTTTTATACTGTACGCCTCGCCTAGAACCCCCCCCCCTCCTTAAGCACCTTTCACTAAGGCTGAAGGCTCACCCTTTGCACCTTGCGCTTCGATAACTACTATATCATGATAGGAGCCAAAACCGACTAACTATAACAGAATACAGCTGAAAATATAACAGAAAAATACAGAAGATGTAATATAATCACTTCAATAACACGATTAACTTGTGTAAACCTGTGAAATCTATACAGAAAAGCATGGAGAACAGAAGGAACAGTACAGCATATAGGTTCAAAACTCTATCCAGTTCTAACTTTTTAAGTCTAGCTGTTACTTCCTAAATTCAAATTGAACATAACTCAAAGCAGATTCCAATTATATATGCTCGCTGTAATTTTCACTTATTTCCTATAGCCGACCAGATAAACAGGAACACAGAACGAAATTGCTTCAATTGAAGCTAAATTTGTTTCAATTCATCATAATTCATAAAAAAAACAAGAAAGATAGATTAAATAATGTTCGATGTATTCATATATAATCTTTGTTGCAATGAAACCCTAGACGATGATGATATTAGAGATAACGAGAGGGGGAGAGAGAGAGAGAGAGCACCTGCAATTGATGCTGTAGGGAGGAAAGGTTTAGGAGATTGGATTGTAGCCCCCGAATGACTAATAATAGCGATGTGGTTAGTGTTCATTTAAGTAGAGGTGGGTATTTTATAATAACCGGTTTCTCGTTTTAAGGATTGAAACCGGTTATTGTTATAATTAATTTGGTTCCGTTCTGGTTATTTGATCAAAAAACTATACTTGTGTGCCGGTATGAGATAGGGTTGGTTTCGGTTCTTAAGAAACTAGGTATTAAAATACCCTATTTTCCGGGGTTTTCTATACGTTTTTTCAGGTTTTTTAATATTCTATCGCGTTTTTATTACCATATTTTCTTGTCCTTTTGTTTCTTATTATTAAATATGCATTGTATAATGTAAAAATAAATAAATTAAATGCACTAACATAAATTTAAAAGATAGATACTAGAATCATGTATCGGGTATAGCCGGGTATAGTTGGTTCCAGTTTCGATTCTTGTCCTGTTTCAGGTATTAATAGGGTATTATCGGTTCCAGGTATTGAGATCAAAATGCATACCCTATCTAACCCTACTGGTAGGGTCGGTTTCGATTTCGAGTATAGAATACCCGGCATTAAGAAAACGGTTCTGGATTTTTTTTAGCGGGTGAGTACGGTTTTTTCGTGCATCTCTAGACAGCAGTATTACCAATTTGTTAGGGGTACAAAACAAAAGGGGGGTGATTTTACCCTCTTACCTATTTGAGCTTTTTGCTTCCACGCTATGCAGGCTAACTCCCAGTCGTTTGGGAATCATCGAGGCAGCGGTGAAACCATCCATCATATTCATCTTCACTAGGCAATAATGCATATACACCAGTTCAGGAGGAAACTCAATAAATATGAGAAAAACCCTATTGTGGAAATCGAACCCGGGAACCTAATGGTCTCTAAACCTTATCTCACCTCCAAGATGTCACTATACCGTTAGATCACGTGTCCTTTGATAAGAATTTTTTTAAAAAATAATTACTTTTTTTAAGATACCCGTTACCCTTTTTTAAATTGTTGAACTTACTTTCATTAAAGTTGACAATCATAATAGAGATTAACTGGGTTTATAATTGCATGCACAACTAACTCTTACTGATCCGTTGTAATATACATGGGCGAAGCTTTTAAGGGGCGGGAGGGGGCGGCCGACTTCCCGAACTTTTCGCTCAGTAACTCCCCCTGGTCGAAAATCTCAAGTTTCGCCACTGGTAATATAGATTAACAATGTCAGAGTCCGAGCTAGTACACTAGACTACAAGTTAATGTTGAAGACTAGCTTAGTGTTACAAAATCTAAAAAAACATTTCATACATCAACACCATATAGAAGATGAAAGTTCTCTTTGTATGTAAATAGTCCATGCTCTTGACAATTATCTTGCCCTCCACTGGCCTAATTATTACAAGTTAAAACTCACCACTTATATGAAAAGGTGGATAGTAGTATAACAGAATTGGCTAATAGCCTAATATGCAAATTAGCATTTTTTGTGTTTACACAAGTATCCAACACCACTAACGACAAGACCAAGCGCGCCACAACCACTACATTCCAACTTCTTTAAGAAAACTGAAGAACCAAACATGATTTTTCTTCAACCAAATGCATCACAAGGCTATTTCTCGGTCAAAGGGCGACTTTTTTTAGGTTAACGTGGCCATATAAGTGATTTTTCAGGTATAATATGATCGCAGTAAGCAGGAAACCTGTTCTGGCGTTTGTGAAAAATCAGAAGTCTGGTTAAAGCGCAAGTACTGAGTGAAATTAGCATCAAACAATAACTATGACCATGCCATACAAAAGAAAAAGGAAAGAATCTTAACAACATTAAATATATAGAAGAGTTAAATGCCATTTTAGTCCATGTGGTTTGGGCCATTTTGTCAGTTTAGGTTTCATTTTTCGCATGTGGGTCCAAAAAAGTTTCACCGTTGCCATTTTAGTCCACTGGGTTAACTTTATCCATTATTTCTGTCAACGAGAAGGGCAATTTGGTCATTTTATATGGCCGAATTGTCTTTCTAGTTAACAGAATTACATATAAAATGAATGAATAGCCCTTCTTGTTAACAGAAAAAACGGATGAAGTTAACCCAGTGGACTAAAATGGCAACGGTGAAACTTTTTTGGACCCACATGTGAAAAATGAAACCTTTGGACTAAACTGACAAAATGACCCAAACCACAGGGACTAAAATGGCATTTAACTCTATATAGAAAAAAACATCTCATCTGCATATCTTTTTTACTTCTATTTGCAGATATAAGCAAAATGCCCCTATTGTGGATAAGAAGTGGTTCAGGTTTACTAGGCTGTTCATAACTCATAAGATATTAATATGGTTAGTTAGTCACTATGGTCTTGAACCTTATGTACATGTAATATGCTGCAAATTTAACCATGAAAAGCTTGTGCAGATTCAACTTCAACCTCTTCAACATCAAGCTACAGGCCAATCGAGTAGCTGCACCGTTCCGTCGATTACATTCCATTTTCCATTATGAATCTCATCATATAACTTAGTCCAGCCCCATTCTAAGTACCCGAGAAAAAACCAGTAGTCAGTCACAGACCGATCATCCGATTCTAGATTTTGTCTTAAATTGAATGTAGCTAATTGGTCAAGGAAGTAAATGCCCGGTAAAACTTCAGGGTGTTCACCTCTAACAGACTGTTGGGTTAAAGAAAGAAGATGACGTCCATGTGTTATGAGAAGACTGCCATAAGACAGTGGTGCGTCTTTCAGGAGTTTGAACCTCTCTTCTAGTGGTGTGATGGCATCCCAAGGGATAAACCTGTTGAGAATCAGACCTTGAAATCCGGTAGTTTGATCCGCTTTCACTATGAGAATTCTGGATCGGTCTAACGGATACAAGCCAGCGAGATTTTCTGTTGCAACGAGTATCGAACCAGGTTTAATTTCGCGTCTAGCTCCACTGGAATCGTATGGCGTGCGTGGCCCGTTGTCGTTTACCGATCCTAACTTCTGGGTGTACGTCTTGGTCTGGGTGCGAACGCGGGTCAGTATAACTTCAATGTTTCCCTCCGGCTTTGATACAGTTTCTGGTGCATCCTTAATGTACGGTTTCTCATTCCGAGCTCCATGTTCAACTTCACTCCATAAAGTATCTACATCATAAAAATATAGAAATCTAAATCAAACATGTATATATACACATATATATTATATCCACCTGGCACCTGCTAACTATTCATACGGTAGTTCCTCACATCAAATCAGTTTATATATAGCAAGACGAGCAACATAAATCCCTCACCAAAACAACTTCCTATATAAATCACTGATTCCTAAATCACATTAACTGTTTCGTTATGTATACGATGGTGTGGCAAACCACCGTTATACTCTGTTATGTCCACAGGTATGTTGTGAAAAGCCCTTCGGGCGCACGCCTAGGTTTTCTGAAGAGGCAGGGCGCAGGGAAAACGCCTTGCTGCCATCTAGGCGCTCCGGTGAGATTCGGCCAAATCCTGAAAATTATGCAAATTCTGGGCAAACTTGTCTGAAACATCCAAAAATAGCCTAGAACCAGCCTAAATTATGTCTAAAAACCCCAAAAAGTGGTATGTTAAGTGCCCTGCGCCTTTGACAACTACGGTCCATAAGATATATACTGCCAGGACTGCAAACGAACACGAACAAGACCTTGTTTGTGTTTATTTGTTGAGAAGTATATGTGATCATGACCACTTAACGAACGAGATTTTATGTTCGTGTTCGTTTGTTAAGGAAATAAACTTATTCGTGTTCGTTTGAGTTTGTTTGTTAATTTTAAGCAACGAACAAAAACGAATGTTGATGAACACAAACGAGCACAGATTAATGCTCATGAACACAAATGGAAACAAATGAACACAACCAAGCGTTCATAAACAGAATATATAATACACTAACACTTATTTGTCGGAACCATTGAAGTAATTAAATAAAACATAAAAACTAAAAACACTAATGAACTATCGAACACAAACGAACACGTTACCGAACGTTCACGAACATAAATGAACAAATACGGCCTCTGTTCACATTCGTTCATTTAACAAAAACAAATCCGTGACCTCCTAGTGGGCAAAACAGACAATCCTAGTGATACGAGCGGTAGGATGTTATGTGGATGCTAACATTTCTCTTAAAATTTGATACTTGCTATACCTAGTCTATAATAATTTATTTTACACAAACTGAGTTCATAACAAATACAAGTATTAAATGCAATAAACAAACAATTTCAATTAAGGTTTAAGAGACGAAATTACTTGGAACCGTGACCAAAACGAGCAGGTGAGGGTTAAGGCGAACAAGAGATGAAAAGTTTTGTTTGGTGAAAAACTGCCATTGAACCGGTTGATCGCTGCTGCTGACGTAAGGTTTGGAATGCACCGGTTGGATTGAGAATGCGAAGGAGATGATGATGATGAGACAGGAAAGAAGCAGCTCCGGTGATGAATATCGCTGGTTCAGAACCGCCGCAGGAGTTTTCATTGCCGACGGGAAGAACAAACTTTGACCGGAGATGACCTTTTTTGTTTGTTTCTCTGCTGTACTGTGAAGAGCATGGAAGGTTTAATGGCGAACGTAAATTTGTTTGAATATGGATCGGGTCTCGCCTGATTGACCCACCCGTGTTTTTGTCCCTTTTGTCCCTTTTGCCCCTTTTGTAAGTTTTTTCTTTGCATTAAGCTTTAATTTGATTATATTGACATTGTTACAAGTTTACATCCCTATTAAAATTTTGGTAGTAATAAATACAAGGGCTCTATTAGTAAAACACAAGTAAAATAAGAAAAGGAAAAAAAAGTTTGTTTTATTAAAAAAACATTCTATAATGTGAATGGTGTTTATGATCAAGCTCGGCTAGTAACTACAAACTAATGTTGGTTTTAAGAGACATGGTGTGGTGGTAAAGTGTCACGTACTTCGCATCTATAGAAGAGTTAGATTGGGGATGGTATAAATCTTACAAGGTGTAGGTATTTGAGTATTTTAGGAGTAGGGTGTCATGTTTAATGTGTGAAGCCCTTAAGCTAAATTAAGTGCTTTTGTGCTCGGATAATTACAAGACTTGGATGGAGATCCATTGAGTTTTCTTGTTCACTAAGTTGTTAACCCTAATACGTTACTATAATTCTTGTACTGAGCTTAAATAAAAGAACTATAGTTGCAGCCCGTGGACGTAGGTTCCCTACTAGAACAGGGTTGTAAACGAACCGAACGTTCAGCGAACAGCTTGTGAACCGTTCAGCGAGAAGTTCGTTTATTTTCCTTCCTTTAATAAATGAACAAATACGAACAAAAATTTATGTTCTATAAGTTAAACAAAGGAACATGAACAGAGGTTGCATTCTTTCGTATACGTTCGTGAACATTCGGTATTGTGTTTATTCATGTTCGCTCATTTATGTTCATTTGTTTAAATGTTTTCTTATGTTATATTTCTATTTTATAGGCTTTAGTTTTTAAGAATTTGAAACCATAGTTATACTATACACTTCCGTCAACATCTCATTTGATTATTTTAATTTTGGTTTGTGTTAAATCTTGGCAAACTTTTTATTTTTTCGTGTTAATTATTTTTGTAATAATTATGTCAAACTATGTTCAGATTGTTGTGTTTAGTGTTTAACGAAAAGAGATTTTAACAAATGTAAACGATAACGCTAACCACTGGAAAACCAAACATGTCAAGTTAAGGGTCCGTTGGACAATAAAAAAACAGTTTTTTTTAAGTTTAAATTATAAAAGTTATAAAGATGCCTACTTGGTTAGTGTTATTTTCCTACATGTCAATTATTATCAAATCACCCTTTTAATTTTGAGGAAACTGTCATTTTGGTCTCTGAGGTTTGGCCAGTTTTGTCCTGTAGTCCAAATCTCAAACCTTTTGCATTGGGTATCTATGGTTTCAGCTTTATTGTCATTTTGGTCCAAAAGTAAAATCATTTCTTTGGTTTTTTTTCCTTTTCTTCAGGGGCATTTTAGTCATTTGGTTTTTTATATCTGCCATCACACCACCTCATCTGCCAATCCCGGATCCCTCTTTCATTTGCTGCTCTTTTTCTCTCTAACCACAAATTGACAACGATGGTGATAGAGGATGATGGCCGTTGAAGGACGATGGCGGTGGGAAGGTGTAGTAAACGGTGGTTAGGGTATTCAGTGGAGGTTTCTGGTGGGTTGTAACAGGATATGGTGGAGTTGCAGCGACGAAGGTGGAGGTGGAATCGGGTTGTGGTGCGACGGTGGTAGCAATTGGGGTTAAAGGAAAAGTGAACGCTGATGACAGGTGCCGGCAGTCACCGGCGACTCTGTTTTTACTCTCCCCCTCTCTCTCTCTCCCTCTCTCTTCTCTGCCGCCACAAGCACCACCACCACCGCCCCCTCCTCCCCTTCTTACGCCGGCGACAACACACGACGGAATATGCACACTCTCTGATAACAGCACCAACACTTCACTACAGTGACGTCACCTTCAGAAGAAGATCGCTTCGTTCTCACGGCAGCATCTTCTTCTGATCAATCCACAAGGTTCTCGTTTCAGATTCCATAATCCTCTAGATTCGCTCTCATTATTTGATAGATTGATTGACTTATTCGCTTTTGAATCGTGTCGGACCTCACCGGAACCCTAGGTTTCAACCGCCGGTGTTGATTTCCGTTTATAGATTGTAAGTGATAGTTATTAATCGATAATGTTCTAGATTGTTGATTTGTTCGTTTGTAGAGAGTGAAGAGAGAGGATGTGTGTGTTGGTGATGATTTGCAAATAGAGAGAGACAAGGTTTTTTAAGTGATCATTTTGCCCTAAGGAAAAGAACAAATAGCAGGTTTTTTAGAAATATGACCTGATTTTATTAAATGGCAATAAAAATAAAATCATAGGGACCCACATGCAAAAAGTTTAAGATTTGGACTAAAGTGATAGAAGTGGCCAAAGCCTTATGAACCAAAATCGCAGTTTAGTCTTTAATTTTTATGCATATATTTTTTCTTAAGCTTTATATCACATCACTACTATTCTGCTGCTGATCATGAAAGTCTTTCCAACCAAACAACAGCTGTTGTCCCTCGTCACTGTAGCTTTTGCTGCCGATCAGTTTCAGATATCTTCCTTTTTATCTCACTTAAAACCCTCATCACTTACTGAATTTTAATACACACATCGAGAGGGTGACAATGGCTCAGCAAGCGACCCTCGACAACAAATATGTAAGACATGTTCATGTTTTCCCACAATTCTTAATGTTCCAAAACATTGGTTGCTACTTATTAGCATGTTTTTGTAGCATTCGTGCTTGAATTTTTTTTGACTGCTAGAGTGTATCACTTTCAGTTTCAGAATCATATACTTCCCATGATTAATAGGATGATCAGTCACCACCTATAACATGTGATTCCAAATTTTTATATACCAACAAACAAAAATACCCGTAAAATCTTACTCATAGCAGAGCTATTGGCAGGGTACGACTAATTTTGATTGTTTTCGGAAAGACGGGTGTGTGAGCTTGTTCACGGGAAATGACACGATTCAGCGAGTTGTTCTTTATAACTATTAATAAATAGAAGTAGAAGATACTCGCATTAGGATAGATAGTTATTTATAGCGAATAGCAACAAGCTACCTATACGCTACGTAGCGGTAGCTATGAAATAACGGGCGCTATTTTATGAGAAAATTCTAGAAATATTTTTATATGCATATTATATCCAAATAAGTTGTTTTATATGTTGTTTTATATGCATGCTTAACAAAAAACGTAAAATCCCGCTAAGTTGTTTTATACGCTGTTTTATATGCATGCTTAACAAAAAAAACGTATAATCATGCTATTTTATACCTATAGAATCCCGCTTTTTATATTAACGCAGGAAAAAAAAAACCCTGAAATCCCGCTATTTTGGCGCCAAAATCAAATAGCGACACATGAGTGCTACGCTATTCGCTATAGCGCTCGCTATGAGCGCTATTAACAACTATGTTAGGATAGTTGTTTAACTTAACTTTCATAAAACAAACATTTTTCCAATAGAAGATGTCGTTACTCTTTATTTAATTATGAATTATGAATGTTCCGCTTTTGGAATGTGATATCTGCATATGAATTTGTGTGTTATGATACATTTTGGACTTTGGAAGATGCTTGGAGATGAGATTGGGAACGGACCATACGGTCGAGTGTACAAGGGTTTGGACTTGGAGAATGGAGATTTTGTTACAATAAAGCAAGTGTCTTTGGCGAATATTGCACACGAGGATCTTGATGCCATCATGGTACGATTTAATCGTTTTTGTCCGTTCGAAGTTAATATCCCCCATCATATGTTATTATCCCTGTCTCTTTATAGCTATTCATAGGATTTTATGTATTGTTAGTTATAGTATTTAGTGAATTTATTGTTCTACACATGTTGTTATGTGATGTGCTTCATCATCTCTAACTCCTTTCTAACAGTTTGCTATAAAATGATCCCATTGATTAGCTAGCATGTTATACACAACTACTTTATTATATACTAACACCTTTATTTTTGCTTTCGGTATGGGCAAATCACGAAATAATTGAACGTGGTTACTTCTCAGCAAACGATTGACTCGCTTAAGGTAATCCTTCGGTTCTTATTTATTTATTTGGTATTTATTTTACAGACGATAAATGTATATATATTTGTATTTTAGATCACTTGGATATTGTTTCTGGTTCATTATAATTTTTGGCTATTTGAGTAACATAATAATGACACTTCCAGCTTTAAACATCTGGATTATATGGTCATGTTATATGATACAATTCTTTTGGTGCAGAATTTGAACCACAGAAACATAGTGAAATATCTTGGATCCTTAAAGACCGAGACGCATCTTTATATAATCCTTGAGTAAGTATGATATTTTTGTAACTTTTAGTACGATTATCAGTTGTGTCGGTTTTGATAGCATTGTTAATATGCTGGTGCTCTAACTAACCTCAGGTATGTGGAGAATGGCTCACTTGCAAACATCATTAAGCCCGAAAACTTTGGGCCGTTTCCTGAATCATTAGTTGCTGTTTATATAGCTCAGGTTTGTTACTGCCCGTTAATCCCTCTGTTAGGTTTAAGATCTGGTATTTACGACTTTATTTTCCGACAGGTTTTGGAGGGCTTGGTTTATTTACATGAACAAGGGGTCATCCATCGGGATATTAAGTGCGCTAATATTCTGACTACTAAAGAGGCAAGTAAATGTTTAATTTAAAAGCTAGTTCATATGGTAGTATATCTATATATATTAACATGTTCCAAAACCCCTGCATAGTAAATTAAAGCAAAGTCGCCTTTTATATTCCTTATTCTTTTAGCACTAAATTACTCTTCTGACCTTGTTACTTCTGTCACATGCCATTTCAGGGTCTTGTAAAATTGACGGATTTTGGGGTTGCCATGAAGCTAACCGAGGCTGATGTTAATACGCATTCAGTTGTCGGAATACCTTACTGGATGGCTCCTGAGGTATTTTTTTATTAAAAACTTATTCCTGTCTGGTGTTTTTACGAAACGACTCTTTTAAGGGTACTAGTGTCTTCATTTATTATTATCTTCTTCTATTTTTGCGTGGCAGGATATTAAGATCATATAGCAAAGTTTACCTTTAAATCTTTTTTAACTTTTATTTTTTTCAGGTTATTGAAATGTCTGGAGTTTGTGCGGCATCTGATATATGGAGCGTTGGTTGTACTGTAATTGAGCTACTTACCGGTGCACCTCCTAGGACCGTTCAGATGTTCTTTCTTCTTTTTTAAAAAAGGAAATTACCATTTTTACCACATAATCTTTGTCAACAGTTTTTTTTTTTTTAATGTAGTTCTAACCGGGCTGATTGACGATGACTTCCTTTTGTCAATGGTCATAACAAACCGCGGTAACTAAAATTTGGTCAATTGTTTTTTCAGGATGAGAAGCCTCCAATACCAGATAGCTTGTCACCGGGCATAACTGATTTTCTCCTGTAGTGCTTTAAAAAGGTAAGTTGTAACATATATGATTTGCTCTGAGCTTGCTGATTACTATAATAACCGCGGTTATATATGATATGATTAATCAAACATTAACTTCATATTTCAGGATGCTAAGCTGAGGCCCGATGCAAAGACGCTGCTTGATCACCCTTGGATACAAAGCTCTAGGGCGTTGTATGATAAATGAATACGTGTATTTACCATAACTGTGTTTAAGCCTGGACAGGGTCGAACCAAAATTCTAGGCGTGTTGTATGTGTCGGAAAATAGTTATTTGTTCAATTACATAATTGTCTTTACGCCATTTAGACACACATTTATATTTCAACTCGCTTGACATGTTTAGAAAAAACATGCATTTTCAATTATTCTTAAATATAGCACACATTATAGTTACTTGTTATTTTATATAATTTTATTAAGATACTGGAAGCATCATCTTTTCATGATTTGACAAAATCACAAATAACCAAAAACTTCATTTTCAAGCCTAACTTTAAAAATCAAGAGCAAGGAAATTTATTACTTCTCGGACCATATGTGTGAGGCATTATTTACAAGTGGCGAAACGCGTAAGAGGGGTTTTATGGGGCTTTATATCACAAGAGGGTGTAGTGGTAAGGGGTTATATAACCCCTTCAATTATACATACATATGTATGTATATATATGTGTGTGAGTTGGGTAAAATATGTCACGCCGCTATGTAGCTTGCGGGGATCCAAAATTGAAACCCCATTAGCGCCTGCCGTAATAGTGATCGGCGGCGCTATGGGGCGCTTTAGCCTCTTATCCCGTGATGTGCCGCCCATTACAGAAGAACTTGAGGGACAATACTAACATGTCATTAACATCATAATTTAAGCTTTTAAGTGCTTAACATTTTCAACCTTTTTCTTGTACTATTTTTTTCATCGAGTTAATTGTTAGCAATTAAGTTTCTTTACCGTTTTACTAGACTCATTCCTATTTTTTTAGCTAAAAAACATTCAAGTTTCAATGGTATTCTATTCTATTGTTATGGTTTTTTTTATAATTTTTTAAAAAAATATAAAAGTTGGTTACTGTTTTACAATTTTTTACTTTCAAGGATTTATTGGTTACTGTTTAACAATTTTTTACTTGCAAGGATTTGTTGGTTACTGTTTAAGAATTTTTTACTTGCAATGATTTAAAGATACAATACTTTGTGTATGTGTGTGTACGTGTGGGTGAAGGATAGCTTACCACTAAACCACTAGGTAAATATGAGAAATTTAAATAATAACCAAGTTTTATTTAGATTTTTTTATTAATTATGAAAAAAATTTATGACGATATAAAAATATTAAAACTTGAGTAGCTTTCTAGTTGTAAAAAAAGATGATTATTAAGAAGAAATAGAGCAAAAATTATAATACATTATGCGAAAAATTAAATTTCTTAAATTAAAGATAAGCCTTTCATGAAATTTTCAATAAGACCTAGAAGAAATCTCTAATCACAAGCTAATTTCACTTTTTTACTTGGTCAAACATAAATATATGACCCATTTGGCCTTCATTATTCATTCACCTCTTGAAGGTTTACTAAAATAGTTTATATTTTGCTCACCAAGTTGAGACTTGAGTTTCTATTCCTACTTTTATTTGTACTTAAAAAAAAATTATAATCACAAAGTTGAGTTTCTATTCCTACTTTTATTTGTATTTAAAAAAAAGTAAATAATATCAAACACATATAAGCTCTTCGAAATACATACATTTGATTCGACTCTCACCCAATTTTTAAAATACATACATCTAAATTTAGAAATGTGATATAACACACCTGATTCAGTTTCACTGAATTTATGATAAAGTACAAAAGGTTCATTGTTATTGTTATGTAACGTAACTCATCATATAAAACCGGTAACCAATTGGATTTGTGTTTTCGATCGTTCATTAATGATTATACTTTTTGTAGTACTTAACACAATGAAATATGTTCGATACAGAGTAACATGACTACACAGTTAGGACACTTTACCCATTTTATTCCCCGGTCATATAACACTTAATGACGAATCAATATTTAATGATGGTGGTTTAATAACAATGAGTGATCTTTGCTAATGGTTTGCTTGAAAATGATTATATAATCGCTATAAAATAATTATATAATCATTATAAAAATGTTTAGCAAAAAAATGAAAATCAAAATGGTTATTTTTAAATATATATTTTTCATTAAACACTCATATTCAAATATTACAAAGTGGAGCAAGTTAATTTACAAACAACATTTCCACTAACTTGTGATGGTGACTTTCTTTTTTGAATGAGTTAACGTTACATCGTCTAAAGATGGCCTTAGCCAAGATATGTCTAGACTACGTTGTTTTAATTGGGTTCGCGCTAGGTTGGTCAGACTTAGTTACAACGTTTCTTCGAAAACTGTACTACCTCCACACGAGTTGTCTTACTGAAGTAAGAGCCGGATAAAAACCAGAGTACGGCTCAGGATCAAACCCCTCCCCCCATTGGTTTGTCACCATCATTATTCATTGCCCAATATCCACTAACTTTATATCATAAGTGTAACCATCTATCTAAACATATAATTAACAGCAAAAACAGAATAATATTGCCAGCCAATCGGATCAATCAACCTAACAACTGTGTTTTCCCCCTCATCGGAGCTTCTACTGCCTATCACTTTCAGGCGGGCCATCCCATCCCATCTTCTTTTGCCCTAATTTCAAATACCAAAAGCTCCCACTCACCACTTTATTCCACCAACACACAATAATGTCATAACTTCATTTCTAGGGTTTCGGAAAACCCTCCCCCTTTACTGCAATTCCAACACACAGGGAGGAGATAGATATGTCTCGGCAACCGGTCACCACCGCTTTTCCTAAGAACAAAACCCTAGACAACAAATATGTAAGAATTCTTCTTCATTTCGCTCTATTTCTATCGTGTATTTTGTTAAATTCGAACCCTGCTTTTGACTTTGGATGCTGAATTTTACAGTTTTGGGATTTAATTTGATGTGTGATCTGAAATTTTGAGGAAATATGTGCGATTACTTTAAACTTTTTCAAGCAATTAGATGGAAGAATACTACTGTTAGGTTCTCAAATTGCAATATGTTTTATAACTAATGTAGTTGAATTTGAGGCTGTAAGTTGTTGAATTGTGGTATGTGTTTGGCAACCTGTATCACATTTGTGGATTTGGTTCAGTAGCATTATATATTGGAAAAGTAGTTTGTAATTCTGTATCGCGTGAGAATGTGAGATCTCATAGGTAGGTTTTGTTGACGCTTTCTATTTGATCGAGCCGGGGGTCTCACCGGAAGCAGCCTCTCTATTCCTACGGGATAGAGGTAAGGCTGTCTACATATTACCCTCTCGGACCCTACCTTAGCTTTGCTATTGGTGGGATTTACTGAGTATGATGATGATGTATGCTTTCTATTTGAATAATGAGGTTGTTGGAAAATATTAGCAAGTTTTTTTGTAGTGTTAGGGCTTTGGATTTTTTGAATGATAAGAGTGTAAGGCATCTAACGAGCATTTGCTTCCTCTGATTCGGTAGAATTATTCTCCACGTAATATATGCTTCCAAAGCGTTATGGAATTATGCAAATAAATAGGCGCGGGGATTGACTTTATAAGAAAACTAGTAAATGACACGAAAATTGGATATTGATGTTTAACTTGTGTGCAAATCTAAATCTATTATAATTGGAAAGTACTTTATGTTATCTTTAAAGTCAAGGTGTATCCCGTTTATCATTCTTTGTTTGATGACACCAAATCAGTTGATTTTGTTTGTCATTGGCCAGTTTAACCGAGACACCGCTCCAGTCTCCGCACAAATTTGATTATTTTAGAAAAATGGGTGTGTGAGCTTGTTTGCCATTTTTAAAAAAAGAAATAGCACAACTCAGTGACTGATTCCTTATAACTAGAGAATACTCTTATATGAATATGTACTTAACTTAATCGACCAAAGGGCTAGTAGCCTAGTGGTATCCACTATCCAGGAGTGTACTAAAGGTGGTTCTTTCCAAGTTGTTGTGGGTTCTAGTCCCACGGTGGACATTTAGGATAGCTTCAGTGGGTGTGTGAGTTAGTTGTTAAAAAACACTTAATTGTTACAGAATAAACATTTTTCCAATATATAGTAGAGACTTAGGTCAACGAATAAATTGTTACTCTTTTATGACTGAAAGTCGAAAGCTCATGTTTTCGAGTTGTAGAAACTCGAAGCAGTTTCTTTACATGCAAGAGGAATATTGTGTACAAAGACCCAGTTTCCTTTTATATTTCTTCCTTGTGGATTATTTTTTTTGTTATAGATAGTCTACTTTTGGCACGTGATCTGTATCTTAATATGTCGTTTTTTTTAACTTTGGAAGATGCTTGGAGATGAGATTGGGAAAGGAGCATATGGTCGAGTATACAAGGGTCTAGACTTGGAGAATGGGGATTTTGTTGCGATCAAACAAGTGTCTTTGGAGAATATTGCACAGGAGGATCTTAATATCATCATGGTATGATTAATCATTTTTTTCTCTTTTGAAGTTATCATCTCTAATGTGTTTCTAGTGTGTTTATAATAAGATGTTCCTGTTGGCTATATGCTTATATGGCTGGTTAGAATGTCGATACACAACCACTTTGAAGTTAACACCTTTTTTTTGCTTCATGTATGGACAAATCGTAAATCAATCGATGTTGGTAACTTCTCAGCAAGAGATTGATTTGCTTAAGGTAATCCACTTGTTCTAACTTCGTTGTAATTATTTTACAAACAGCCCATAAATATATAAATCACTTGGATAATGTTTCTGTTTCATGGTAATATATGGCTATTTAAATTACCTGTTGATGATGATACTCGTGGTCATGTTATATGATGCGTTTATATTGATGCAGAATTTGAACCACAAAAATATTGTGAAATATCTTGGATCCTTAAAGACAAAGGCACATCTTCATATAATTCTTGAGTAAGTAATTAAGTATGAGTGTATGCATTTTTTAGTAATTTTTTAATATGATCATCAATTGTGTCAACTTTGAAAGCACTTTTTTTATTTGATGGTGCTCTAATTAACCTCAGGTATGTGGAGAACGGTTCACTGGCAAACATTATTAAGCCGAACAAATTTGGGCCGTTTCCTGAATCATTGGTGGCTGTTTATATAGCTCAAGTTTTGGAAGGCTTGGTTTATTTACATGAACAAGGGGTTATTCATCGGGATATTAAGGGTGCTAATATTCTGACTACTAAAGAGGTAAGTATTTTTTTTCTTACTCCTTAGAAGCAGCTAGTTCATATGGTAGTGTTAACTATTAAGTAACATGTTCCAAAAATTCCTGCTTAGGGCCACTTAAGTGTAATTTGCGACCTAGTGTGCTGAATAATGCTATAAATATTTTGGGGCAGGTGTCAGAAAGCCCGATGCACTTTCCCAGTTGTGCAAATAAGCCCCTAAACCCTTTTTGTATGATTAAATCCTTGGACTTGTTGACATTTACCAAAAGTGTGTATCATACCCTTGAAACTGGTTTCATGCTGACATGGATGCCACATGGTTTTTTTATTTGCTTGCATGAATATCTTTATGATTATGTACACAGTTATGGTTTTCATTTTAAGTTTATTTATGTTATATCCATAGTTGTCAATAGCGTCCATAGAGGACGCTATAGCGTGGCGAGGCGGCCATATGCCGCTTCATGGTACCTCGCGACCACATATCGGCCACATAGCGACTTCCGACGGCAAATACCGGCAAGAATTCCGACGCCGGTGCTGCTTTCTACCAGAAATCGGGAAAAAGATAGCCGGCCGCGTAACATGCGTGGTTCAGACTTTTAGGTTTATATAAGTTTAGGTATTTCAACATTTAACCCCTCTTATCTTTCACTAGTTTACATTTAGTCCCTAAAACTTGTATTTTTTTACATAAAAGTGTAAACTTACTAAATTAGTTTGCGTATTTAAACATTTGACCCCCTCTATCCTCAATAGTTTACATTTGGTCCTTAAACCTACAAATTTATACTTAAAAGTATAAAATTAACATTATATACATATATATAAATTATAAATAGCTATTTTATATTTCTTAAATTTTCTACAGCCTTATCGCTAAACACGAAATAGCGGGCACTCTTTCGTCGCTATCGCTACGTAGCATATAGGTAGCCTGTCGCTATTGACCGCTATTCGCTATTGACAACTATGGTTATTTCATTATCCTTTATCATGTAAAAAACTGAAAAAAAAACCCCAAGGATCTGGCTATCCTGACAGCAATGCACAATGTAACCGGTTTCAAGGGTAAGTATGCACATCTAGTGAATTTCAACGAGTTTAAGGATTAAATCATGCAAAAAAATGATGGTTAGGGACGTATTTGCAAAGACGGAGAAAGTAAATAGGGTGTTTTTCTGACAGTTTCCCTAAGTAAAGTTGCCCTTTTTGCTGATGTGAGAGGTAGATCTGCTTATATCACCACCAATTGGATTAAATTTTGTTCCCCGTATTCTTTTAGCTCTAAATCCTCTAATTTAATCTTACCTTTTTAATTCTGTCAAATACCATTTTCAGGGTCTTGTAAAATTGGCAGATTTTGGGGTTGCCACGAAGCTAACCGAGGCTGATGTTAATACACATTCAGTTGTTGGTACACCTTACTGGATGGCTCCTGAGGTAGTTTATTTCAAATAACTTTTTGACCTAGGGTATTCGTATGATCTTATCTTTGTTTATTATTTCCTTATTCTACTTTTGTGTGGCGTTTACATTTGTGACTTTTTTCAACTTTTATCTTTTGTAGGTCATTGAAATGTCAGGAGTTTGTGCTGCATCTGATATATGGAGTGTTGGTTGTACTGTGATTGAGCTACTTACCTGTGTACCTCCTTATTATGATCTTCAACCCATGCCTGCTCTCTTTAGGATTGTTCAGGTGTTCTTTTTATTAATGATTTATCATAACGAAACCACAACACCCGATTAACCTTTTGTAAATGGTCAAATTACCATAACGAACCCATTTACTGAAATTTCTCAATGTTTTTCAGGATGAGAATCCTCCGATTCCAGATAGCTTGTCACCTGGCATAACTTCTTTTCTCCGCCAGTGCTTTAAAAAGGTAAGGTATAATATATCCGGTTTTCTCTGATCACAATTATATTTGCGTCGTTTAACGTTTAATTCGTATTTCAGGATGCAAGGCTGAGACCCGATGCAAAGACGCTGCTTTCTCATCCTTGGATACAAAATTCTAGGCGTGTTGTATTGCAGTCTTCACTCCGGCATAGTGGTACACTTAGGTAGTTACATGCTAATTTTTTAACTGAATAATGCTGTTAAAATCATGCTTATATATCTGAACTAGAGAACCTTTTTTTAATCTCAGAAACATAGATGATGATGATGGTTCTGTGGGTGTCAAAAGCTCAAATGCAGATGACCTAAGCACTGTTGAGAATCTATCTGCCGAGAAAGTCAAAGTATTTCTTTTAACTGGAACTCATGCGTACATTATCTTTTAGAGCCTGGTATTTCTGTCAATATAGTTTTTTGTAGGGGTGTGCACGGTTCGGTTCGGTTCGGTTTTATGGTAAAACCGTAACCGTAACCGAAATGTTCGGTTTTCAGTTATTGAAAACCGTTTGGCTTTAGCAACGGTTCGGTTTTTGGAACCAAATTATGTAAGATTCTAAAATAAAAAGTATAATCCAGGATTTAAGAATCTTTCTTAGATGTTTACATTTAAGTTATTATGTTTAACCTTTCTAATGAATCTTGTTCTCATAAACCTAACATTCTAACCTATTTTTATGTTTTTTTCAAAATTTTTATTAAGACATTTTTTATAGGTACTTTGGAAATCGTTTAATATTTATTTTAAATTTTGTTATTTCTGTAGGCAATAGATAAATCATTTGAAAAATAAATAAACATGCTAATGTTTTTATTATAAATACTTAACATTCAAGAATATAACTAATAATTTCTATATCAATATATAACAAACACTAAAAAAATATTTTTAGGTTATTCGGTTCGGTTTTTATAAAATGCAAAACCGTAAACGAACCTGGTTCAGGTTTTTCGGTTTTTTGTGCGGTTTGGTTTTTTCCGGTTCGGTTAAATCGGGGTTTTCGGCTCACCCCTAGTTATTTGTTTCTTTTTACTAATTAAATTATCCAATTTCAGGAAGATAAAACGGAGTCGGTATTAGCTGAGGAAAACGATTTAATTAATCAGAACGCGGAGGAAAAAGCAGATGCATCCGAAGACGATGTTTCTGTTTCAGCAGACCAAGTTGTGACGTTAGCTATTCATGAAAAAATAGAATCTTCATCTGCTAAGGATGAAGATTCTAATCAATCAGAAGTCCATGACCCCTTAGAATTGAATCCCACCAAGTTTGTGATAACAAATTGTGAATCTGGATCTCCAGAGTCAAAATCGAAACCCACAGTAGATAAAGAAGTCAAAGAAAACGGAACCACTGTTATCACTGACAGCGGTTCACATACTTCTGGGCGCAAAGGTCATAACTACGATTCCCGCAAGGGTGTACAGACAGGAAGACCAGTTGGAGTAAATGAGCTGAGTAAATTCAGTGATACACCTGGTGATGCTTCGTTGGATGATTTGTTTCAGCCAATAGATAACAAACATCTGGACGATAGATCGGCTGAAGCTTCAACGTCTGCTTCATCGTCACATGTGAATCAAGGTAACACATTTGCTACAGATAGTGGAAAAGCTGACCTGGCAACACAATTACGAGCTACAATTGCTCAAAAACAATTGGAGAATGAACCGGGCCAGTCTAATGGCGGAGATATACTTCATCTAATGATGGGTGTTTTAAAGGAGGATGTAATTGGTATTGATGGTCTGGTAAGCTTTATATAGCATGTTTATGTAGTTATGTTGTTGACTACTTGACTTCTTCACTATAGGCCTTTGACTTCTCATCTTATTGTTTATCAGGGCTTTGATGATAAACTACCTGCAGACAATCTTTTTCACCTTCAGGTACAATCTTTTTAAACGCAGTTGTCGAATTAGGGTATATCCAGTCGTTTAATTCATATATGAACATGTAGGCTGTTGAATTTGGCAAACTAGTTTCGCAACTGAGACCCGAAGAACCAGAAGATGTGATCGTGTCCTCCTGTTACAAGTTAACCGTTTTTTTCCAACACCGCCCTGAGCAGAAACACGTGTTTATGACACAACATGGGTTGCTTCCTCTTCTGGAACTGCTCGAGGTTCCGAGGACACGGGTATGGCAATTCGAACGGGCTTGCCACATATTATTTCTTTTCTTGTCTCATTATAATATAAGATAGTAATGTAGTTACTGCTGTTCTTTAGGTGCAGGTTATATGCTCCGTGCTGCAGGTTTTAAATCAAATTATTAAAGATAATACCGATTTTCAAGAAAACGCTTGTCTTGTTGGCCTTGTAAGTGATGTATACATTATATAATGGTAAGATATTTCTTTTTACGTGCTCTAATCGTCAAGAACCCTCTCTAGATCCCTCTTGTTATGGGCTTTGCAGCGCCTGATAGAACACGAGAGGTTCGTATGGAAGCGGCTTACTTTTTGCAGCAACTTTGTCAGTCAAGGTCTTGTGTCTTATTCTTTTTAAATTGTTTATTTTTTGCATTAAGTGTTGTGTTTTACTTTACGATGATTATGGATTGAGGTGGAAGCTCTTTCTTACAGCTCGTTGACGTTGCAAATGTTTATCGCTTGCCGTGGGATACCTGTTCTTGTGGGATTTCTCGAGGCTGATTATGCAAAATACAGGCAAATGGTCCACTTAGCTATTGATGGCATGTGGCAGGTGTTTAAGCTTCAGAGATCAACCCTAAGGAACAATTTTTGTCGAATAGCTGCAAAAAACGGGATATTACTTAGGCTCATAAATACGCTCTATAGCTTAAACGAGGCAACGAGGCTAGCGTCCATATCAGGTGCAGGTGGTTTTTCAATGGACGGTTTACCCATGCGGCCCCGCTCTGGCCCACTGGACCCAAGTAGCCATACAGATCATCCTTTTGCTGGCCCACATGAATCTTCTAGACTTTCATCTTCTCACTCACCCGATTCAAGATTCTTTACACTAGAAACCGATAAACATCAATCAAGCAGCACTAGTGTTGAAGCTCCAGTTACCTCAAGATCGCCAGATTCAGCATCGATGGAACGAGATAAAATTGATCCTTCACATGATGTAGAACCAAAACAACGGCTTTCTAATTTTGGAAGGTTATCCACTGACAGGCCTAGGAAATCCATGGATGCTGTATCAAACGGGTATTCTGCAACTCAGCAAGAAAACGTGAGACCGCTTTTAAGTTTGTTGGATAAAGAACCACCTTCACGCCATTTTTCGGGTCAGCTTGAGTACGTTCGACATCTTACGGGCTTGGAGAAACATGAAACCATACTTCCTCTTTTGCATTCTTCTAATGAGAAGAAATCCAATGGGATGGATTTCTTGATGGCTGAATTTGCTGGTAAACATCAGTATTTCTACAAAAATATCTCATCTTTATGTTAGTATTCTGTAGGGGTGAGCAAGTGTTGGTTCGGTTCTGTTTGCACACATAACCGAAGTTCTGTTTTACGAAAAACTATAACCGAAACCGATCGGTTAAGTCGGTTCGGTTTGTTCGGTAAATATGTCGGTTATGGGTTCGGTTATATTCGATTAGTTACCAAAAACAAAACTTGTGCAATTTTATAAACTTATAATAGTTAGTCAATGTTTTGAACCATTTCAAGCATACAAATACATGAAAAGCATGAAAAGTACATGAAATACCCAGAAAATACATGAAAATATGTTTCAAATACATGGAAAATACATGAAAAAATGTGTTTTAAATACATGGATATACATGAAAAACACATATATATATATATATCGTTCGGTTTCGGTTGTTTCCGTTATGGAAGAAGGGCAAACCATAACCGAATGATTCTGTTTTGGCCATATCTTAATCGTAACCAATCGGTTAAGTCGGCTTCGGGTTATTTTCTGTTTGTTTTTTTCGGTTATCGGTTTTCGTATGCTCACCCCGACTCTGATACTAGTTTTCTTTGGTGATTGTACAGAGGCTTCTAGTCGTGGAAGAGAACATGCTTACACCGAGGCGGTAACCAGGACTCCACATAAGTTAGCCAATAAGAAACCTGCGTTAACGGCATCCAACGAGGGAAAGGCTTCCACATCGGGAATCGCATCTCAGACAGCATCAGGCGTACTCTCTGGTTCTGGAGTTCTTAATGCTAGACCAGGGAGTGCCACGTCATCAGGGCTCCTGTCCCACATGGTGTCCCCGTGGAATGCTGACGTGGCTCGTGAATATCTCGAAAAAGTGGCGGATCTTCTACTTGAGTTTGCTGGTGCTGACTCAACCGTGAAGTCCTACATGTGTAGCCAAAGTTTGCTTAGCCGCCTGTTTCAGATGTTCAATAAAGTCGAACCACCTATACTGTTAAAGTTGTTAAAATGCATCAATCATTTGTCAACTGATCCACACTGCTTGGAACACCTACAACGAGCGGATGCCATCAAGCATCTTATCCCTAATCTCGATCTCAAAGACGGTCCCCTCGTGTCTCAAATTCATCATGAGGTTAGTAAAACGATTACGTGGTTATTAGAATTTAATATCTAGAATATGATAATCTTACAATGCAAATGTTTTCTCCATTGAAGGTCCTCAACGCCTATTCAACTTATGCAAGATAAACAAGAGAAGACAAGAACAAGCAGCGGAAAACGGAATCATTCCGCACTTAATGCGTTTTATAATGTCGGATTCTCCACTAAGACAATGTGCGTTACCTTTATTATGTGATATGGCCCACGCATCACGCAATTCAAGGGAGCAGTTAAGAGCTCATGGTGGGATGGATGTATACTTGAGTTTACTTGAAGACCAACTTTGGTCTGTAACGGCTTTAGATTCTATTGCTGTTTGTTTAGCACATGATAACGACAACAAGAAAGTGGAACAAGCTTTGCTCAAAAAGGACGCGGTTCAAAAATTGGTTAAATTCTTCCAGTGCTGTCCGGAACAGTTCTTCCTGCACATACTAGAACCCTTTTTGAAGATCATCACGTTTGTTTTCTTCGTCTTCTTTTTCGTTGCTTATTTGTATGCTTTATGTGTGAGTCTATGATAATTTATATTCACATAATTTGCAGGAAATCATCTCGAATAAATACAACATTGGCTGTTAATGGGTTGACACCATTGCTCATATCGAGGCTTGATCACCAGGACGCCATAGCTCGTCTCAATCTGCTCAAACTAATAAAGGTCGGTAATATTTTTAAAGAATAAAATGGCATTTTCGTCCCTGAGGTTGGCCAGTTTTGCGACTTTCGTCCAAAGGTTTGTTTTTCTGCATCTGTATCCAAAAGGTTTAAAATCTTGCCATTTTCATCCGGCTCGTTAACTCCATCCATTTTTTCTCTATTAAGTCAAGTCAGGGTATTACCGTTTTTTTTGTAACTTAAAGAGCAATTCGGTCTTTTTCACTTTATGTAAAAGCATTTTGCATAATGCACAAGTATTCAAAAGACCGAATTGCCCTTAAGTTAACAAAAATAACGAAAATACCCCCGACTTAAGTTAAGGGCTCTTAAGGGAGAAAAATAGATGATGTTAACGGGTCAGATGAAAATTGCAAGGTTTCAAACTTTTTCAATCCAGATGCGAAAAAACAAACCTTTGGACGAAAGTTGCAAAACTGGCTAAACCTCAGGGACGAAAATGGCATTTTACACTTTTCCAAAATCGTATAATTATACATATGGTTTTTTCTCCAGTTGTTTACATACGATCAAACTGAACCTCGGTTTTGGTATGTTGTGACAGGCTGTATATGAGCATCACCCACGCCCGAAGCAATTAATTGTGGAAAACAATTTGCCTCAGAAACTTCAAAATTTAATCGAAGAACGAAGAGATGGTCAAAGTTCCGGTGGTCAAGTTCTGGTGAAGCAGATGGCTACTTCACTGCTAAAAGCACTCCATATCAACACTGTTTTGTGATACAGGTCGGTCGTCTTTTTGTCTATCGTTGCTCGTGTAAATATATTTCTCGGTGTGATGTAATTAGTTCGGCTTTTTATTTGTCGAATTTACGCTGTGTTTGGTTTGTTTTTTGTTGTGCTTTTTTGTGTTATGTTAAAATCCTCTA
The DNA here is from genome assembly GCA_947069175.1 of Scalesia atractyloides. Lineage (NCBI taxonomy): Eukaryota > Viridiplantae > Streptophyta > Magnoliopsida > Asterales > Asteraceae > Scalesia > Scalesia atractyloides. Next base: position 90,642,098 of record CAMTDV010000024.1, read on the forward strand.
CAACGTTTAACATGGTGTATAGGTTTATTCTTATGACCCGACCGTATTGGGTTCAGTCTTAAGAGTTGATCATGTGTATCGATAGACTTGCAAGAAATTAGTTATATATGTATATATCAGCGAATTAGTCGTAGACTTACAGGAAATTAAATCTATTCGCCAATTCTTACAAAAATAATCGAATGAATGAATCGAATGTTACTTTGACTGTAGCCTAAATATCAAACAAACAGTCGCCATTCTTTTGCTGCCAAAACCAACTCGCTTTTCGCCTCATGCTGTTTATCTTCCTCCGAGTTCAGCCGCTGTAGTCCCAACGCCGCAAACATCAAATCATTCTCCGCCTTCTCCACCACCTCTTGCCGCCACAGACTCTCGTTCTCCATCAAAATCAAAGCCTTTTCAAGCCTGTGCCGCCTCATGTGCCCACCCAACGCCTGCCCAGTCTCAAACTCTTTCATGCATGTTTTACATCGATGCAACCCCGAAGAGTTGTGAACTACGATACCAAGATTTAACAAGCATGCATCATTACTTTCGTCGCTGAGTTTGACCTTTTTATGGGTTCCTTGGTGCCTCCGAGCGCTTGAAAAGTTTCGTATCTCTTTTTGCATGTTTTGCATTCGTACCCGCCAACACGGCTCGTGCTTCTTTTGTTCGTCTCTATAGCCATGGCTGCAGACTGTGTTTTGTGTGTGTGGTTGGATGAAGAGGGAATGGTATTTATAATGTAATGGGATTAAGATACGCAGTGGATTTTGGAAATCGGAAAAGACGTTTGAATAAGGAAACTGAATATTGCTACTGATTATGGGTTTCTTTGGTTGCAAGGAATTCAAACAACACGTTGTTCAGTTAGAACAATTAATTGTTGTTCCGAGTTTTTCGTTGAGTTATTAAAGCTGGATGAAATTCATCTTTCAAATATATACAAAACTAGGTTAACGCCCGCGTTAAACGCGGCTTCAACCAAAAACTTGATATTGTTTATTCAAATTTATACTATGTAAAAGGGAATACATTGAAAAAAATAATAATAAAGTTCTTCAAATCCCGGAAAAAACTTCCTTGTAGGCGACATTAGTTGTTGTATTCGTTACATTCCCATCTTTATCTAGTATAAGCAACTTCACACGGCTCTGCTTTTGACTCTTGATAATGCAACATAAAGTTGACCATGTGAAAAAACAGGATATTTCAAATACAATCCAACTCTTGATAGAGATTGTCCTTGGCTCTTGTTTATAGTCATTGCGAAACTCTTGATAGAGATTGTCCTTCCATCAACTGTCCTTATTTCAGCCCATTTATCCGGATAGTTAAACGTATTAATCCATTCTCCATATTCCGTCGGTAGTTTCTGAAAAAGGAATTACAAAGTATTATTATTAGTATCATTATAACATACAAAGACTGCAAAGACTACATATTTCGATAAATGACATACTCTTTTATTATTATAACTTACTCACCATACATTTCTTTTCGCGGTCTGAATTTCAAGAGCGAATCCGTAAACCATTGTAGTAATCAACGTAATCTGTTTACATGAAATAAACGTTGATTCATTAATAGTTAGTTTTAAATTGTAACAATACAACCTTCAAAAAATAACAACACATACAATGAAATCATAGTGTTCATTAACTTATCTATAGTATAGTAAAAAAACTCAAAAAAAAAAAAACAAAACAAATTTTAAGCAAAGATGTATTCAATCAGTAATCACCTTCAGTGTAACTACGGTAAATATCCTACTTAAAGTTATTTAAAACACCAACATGACCCAAAAAAAATTATGCAAAACTAAAGTCTTCAAATAACACATAAAAACTGAAATTATGCAAAAGTTTTTTTGTTGAGCGAAAAGAGTAACCATCAATCAATAATCACGAACATCATATATAACAAAACTAAAGTCTTCAAATAACAACATAGGGATGTAAAATTTAAAAAATAAAAAAGTGAAAAAAGTTTAAATATCAGATTAAAACCCTAACAAACCTACTCATCAAAGAACAACTTCTAATCGTCGTTTAAAAATTTAGTAAAAAACCTAAAAAAAGTTAGCCACCATAAATGGATGAATACACTAAAGGCACCCAAATATATGTTAAAGAAGGCTTCGGTATTGTTAAAAAAAACCTATTCAATCAGTAATCAAGTTCATCGTCAATGTCGATTGCAACAAAAACAAACAAGGAATGAATAAATAGATTATCAAATCGCTTTTTCAAAACCTAAAGAAACTATGAACAGGACAATCGATAATAAAATCTAGAAACAAAACATTACCGTTTGCAGAGAAGATTATCGCCGATGATATGGAGAGAGACAAAGGAATATGATTTTTGTGATTAGGGTTTCTTTTAGTTTAGAGAATAAAGAAGAGTGCTTTGTAAGATTTGTCAATGGGAAAGTTTATAATTGAATCCGGATGGTCCAAGTTGAATACAGGTCATGCGCCATTTTTAAACTAATAATAAACCAAATCGGGTAATCCATGTACCCCAATACGGATTATCCTAATAAAAACTCATTTAGGCGGAAAAATGTTAATGAGATGAAACCATAGGGTGACATGTGTCCCCCAATGGTTTCATTTATTAAATATATAGATAGATTGTATGTGTGTCTGTTTTTTTTTATATTGGATTTAAATAACCCTAACTTTCACCCATTGGCCGATAACACTCCCAACTTTCGATTTGTACACTAGCACTCCCAACTTTCAACTTATAGACCGATAACATTCCCTAACTGACTGAACTCTAACCCAGTTAGCTGATGTCAGCTGACACATCATCAAAAATGCCATGCTAGCCGCCACATCAGTTGCCACGTCATCGAAAAATGCCATGTCATCTGCCACGTCGTCAAGAAATACCACATCAGCTGCCACGTCAGCAAAAGGGCCACATCAGATGCCACGTCAGCAAAAACTAACTGGGTTAGGGTTCAGTTAGTTAGGGAGTATTATCGGCCAATAAGTTGAAAGTTGGGAGTGCTTGTGTACAAATCGAAAGTTGAGAGTGTTATCGGCCAATGGGTGAAAGTTAGGGTTATTTAAATCTAATATTTTTTTTTAATTCGTTCTGTTTTGTTGAAAGTCGAAAATTTAATGTAGACTAAAAATTCATATTTCTATATTGTTGAAAGTACAAAATTTAACTAGTGGAATAAGAAATCATGTTTCTATATATTGTTGAAAGTAAAAAATTTAACTAATGGAATTTCCTTAGAATTTCCTTACGTGGTGTGGCATAATTATGTATATACACGAAACAGTTGTGAGTTTTTAACCTTCATTAGTACTTGGACGAACGGTAGAACATGTCAGTAAAAAGTTGAGTTTTTGGTAAAAAAAATATTTTTTAGGTATGTGTTGAACATATATTTGATGAACGTGGTGAGCATTATGGTTTAGTTTTGAACAAAGTCATATCTAAAAAATAAGAATGACGCAATCGTATATTCACAATTTTATGAAACATTATACATCAAAAGTTATAATAAAAAAACAATTGTATTTACAATTAAAAAATTAAAAATATATTGTGTTTTACTCGGTTCGGTTTTGAATATAATTTATATCTATAAATAAAAACAATCACGTCACGACATATTCATAATTTTATAAAACATTATATTTGAAAAGTTATAAGTGGAAAAAAAAATTATACGTAGAGATGGAAGATGTTTAATGGGCGAGTTATCGTTTACAGCCTTCGGTTCAGTTTTTTTTATATCAGAACGTGGAAAAATAAGCATGTTGCCAAGATAAAATACATTGTTGCAATTACGAAGATGAGTGTTAAGTAAGCCCAAACTATATATAAAAAAGGTTAAAAAAAAGTATGCTACATTTTATTTGGCTCGTTTTGACAAATAAAAAACTATATTGAAACGTATACGAAAAGTAAGTTCGCCGCACCGGTATATCCAAAATTTTGAAAAACATTATGTTTAAAAAGTTAAAATAGAAAAGCAAAATATGGCTAAAACTAATTATGAATATACTAAAATAATTATAAAAAAAAGTCACAATCATTAAAGAGGGTTAAAGTATTCTTCAAGGCCTAAGATGTCGCTTTAGGTTTTATTTCATCTTTGTATGAATTGTCATCAAGAGCATTCGCATCTAATTCTTTAGTCTCAGTATAATTTAACAAAAATCCACTGTTTCTTAAATAAACTATTATTTTTAAAAACCTCCTGCATTCTATTTGATATACTTATATGGAATGAGTAGGGGATTAATAAATATACCAATTGAATGTAGCTTTTTTTTATATAATTTTATAAATAAGGTTAAGGTTTAAAGAATGGGTTGTAGGAGTCTTTTAGGTTAAAATCTTATTTTTTTTCCCAAATGTAAGAATTTAGGAATTTTACCAACTAGGATGTAATGCTCTAATGGGACATCAAGGTAGTAAAGTGGTGTGTTCTTCAACTAAGTGGTTGTGAGTTTAAATCCTACAAAATACGGACTAAGTGGTTGTGATTTTAAATCCTACGAAATACGGGTATAGTAGGTCTAGAGTAGAGAGTGTGTATGTTTGTCGGTCAAAAATTCTCGATGGGGTACACATTGCAGAATTCTAATGGAGTGAGTAGTGTGAATAAGAAATAATTGCAAAAGATGATCAAAGTATGAGATCATGTTTCCTTAATTATTGGCTCAAACTCTCTATAAAACTTCTTCGAATCAAAAATCAAAATAAAATATTCCCATATTCACAAAATAAAGTAGACACATCATAATATAAGATTTTGATTATATAAAAAACAACTATCCGACAAACGACAAGTAATTAAAGATTATCCTCCAATCCCACAATTACAATCCAAACAACTTCAAAGTTTTGCAGCATCACTCATTACTCAAAAAACCATCAAATTACAAATCTTTTTCAGTTCCACCAGCAAAGCAAATCAATCCACATTCATTTTCTCAAAACTTCTTTCAGCATTTATATCAAATCCGCTACATTCATCGGCATTTCATCGATCTGGGTACTGTAGTACTGCTCAATATCTCTCAGAATTTTGATATCATCAGTTTTCACAAAATTTATAGCAACACCCTGCAAAACAAAAACGATTTCAGGCTCAGATCAAGTTTAGTCCTAGAAAAACGCATTTGAGTTAAGTGATTGTTAATTACCTTTCGTCCAAAACGACCAGATCGACCGATACGATGAATATAAAGCTCTCGGTTATTTGGGAGGTCATAATTAATGACCAGGGAAACCTGTAAAAACATAGCATATAAAACATATTAATGATAAAAAAAATTAAACCGATCCTTTATGAGTTGTAATAACACAAAATGAGATAATAAGATAAAGGTGTTGACTTACCTGTTGAACATCCAATCCCCTGGCCCACACATCTGTGGTAATCAAGACACGAGTAACACCGGATCGGAACTCTTCCATAATTGCATCTCTCTCTTTCTGAGGCATGTCTCCATGCATTGCTGATACGGTAAAGTTATTCTCACGCATCTTTTCGGTTAACCAATCAACCTACACAGAGACAAGGTCAAGTTTAACCCCAAATACTATGCTCTCATAACTTCCTATTAAAAGAGTAAAATGACATTTCGTCCCTGTGGTTTGGCCATTTTTGCGACTTTTGTCCAAAGGTTTGTTTTTCTGCATCTGGATCCAAAAGGTTTCAAATCTTTCCATTTTCATCCGGCTCGTTAACTCCATCCACTTTTCTCCGTTAAGTCAGGGGTATTTTCGTCTTTTTTGTTAACTTAAAGGGCAATTCGGTCTTTTTCACTTTATGTACAAGCATTTAGCATAATGTACAAGCGAGTCCTTAAATGAAATAAACTGAACTGCCCATTAAGTTAACAGAAAGACGAAACTACCCCTGACTTAATGGAGAAAACTGAATGGAGTTAACGAGCCAGATGAAAATGGCAAGCTTTCAAACCTTTTGGATCCAGATGTGAAAAAAGAAATCTTTGGACAAAAGTTGCAAAACTGGCCAAACCTCGGGGTCGAAAATGGCATTTTACTCTATAAAATAAGATAAATGACGTTTAATTAATTACCTTTCGCTTTGTGTTACAGAAAATTACAGCCTGGGTAATTGTAAGAGTATCATAAAGATCACAGAGAGTATCAAACTTCCAGTTTTCTCTTTCTACCGCAACGAAGAATTGTTTTATTCCCTGACATAGTAAACATGTAAATTAATATACAAGACATTTTGGCAGACAGAACAACTCTCAGCAAAGCAACATATGTGATACCTCAAGAGTCAATTCATCACGTTTTACAAGGATCCGAACAGGATCAGTCATGAATTTGCTGGTCATCTCCAATATTTCATTAGGGAGAGTAGCAGACACCAAACAAACCTACAATAATGAAGTATGTTATCACGATGCAAATAGTTCTGAATGATAGAACATGTAATTTTCAACTCAATGGTTATACCATGTAACCATAGTTATTGATAGCGAATAGCGACAAATAGCGACAAGGTACCTATATGCTACGTAGCGATAACGATGAGATAGCGCCCGCTATTTCGTGTATAACGATAAGGTAGTTAAAAATTTAAGAAATAAAAAATAGCTATCTATAATTTTCCTCTTATATGTAATGTTAATTTTATAGCTTTTTATGTATAAATTTATAAACTTAAGGACCAAATGTAAAGTATTGAAAATAAAATGTACAAATATACAAACTAATTTTACACTTTTTAAGTAATTTTTATAAGTTTTAGGGACTAAATGGAAACTTGTGAAAGATAGGGGTTAAATGTTAAAATACATAAAGTTATTTAAAACCCTAAAGCCTAAACACACTGAAATAACCAGCCGCTATCTTCATCTTCTTCTTGGTTTCCTCATCTTCTTCCTGGTTTCCGGCGAAAAGCATCACCGGAGTGGTATTTTTTTGCCGGAATTTGCCGTCGGAGTCGCTATATGCTCGATATGTGGTCGATATGCACCTCGTAGCAATGATTGGCCGCCACGCCACGCTATTCGCTATAGCGTCCGCTATGGATGCTATCGATAACTATGCATGTAACTAACCCTAAGCAGACAATAAACTAAGTTCCAATTGAACAAAAATGTAACGGTTAAACAAACATCCAGATTACGGCAACCTTGATTTAAAAAAGCGCGCTTTAAGCGAGCTTAAAGCGTGAGGCGCTTTGCGCTAGGCTTGTCGCCTTTTTTGCTCTGAGGCGACACAACACGTGAAGCGTTTTGAGGCGAGCTTTAAGCGCAAAGCGCCATTGGTTTGAGGCGACGCTTCAGCCCAATCAGGTCACATTTGGGTTTTTTATTTAGGCGCAATAGTCTCTAATAGGGTTTAAAGGAGGCCGCTACTTCTTTACCCTGAAAAAAAGAACGTTAAGTGTGTTTTTTAATCATGTTTTTGTGTTATTATTGATTAACAAGTAGAATAGGTCATATTGATGTGTACAAATATTTTTTTTATTTTTTTTTAGATTGAGTGCTTCGTATACGTGAAGCTCTCGCTTCGCGCTTGAAGCTTCGCTTAAAGCTTTTGGAACCAAAACGCTTCGGAGCGCCTCGCGCTTTTTCAAACCAAGACGGCAACATTAGTTGGGTTACTGCCATCAGTAGTTAGTTGCAAGTGACTTAACATAACATGTTACCGATGACAAGTCAAATATGTGTCATATCACATGATTTAATATAACTCCTGTATAGAGTCCACAAGAACTTATCTAGATGGCTTTCTTTTTTATATTTATTCTTTTTACACTTCTTAAATATAATACTCTATACCATGGTTGCAAAAGTCGCTAGTCGCTCCCTAGTCGGTCAAGCGGGGAGATGAGAGTACTCGGCCCAGGCGGAGAGTACTCGGGGAGTACTCGGACATGTTAAATTATAAAGAAATTAGTTTTCGGAACTTAAATGTACGTCAAGTAACATAAATTTACTAATATTTATAACAAAACACGTCAAAATGATATTTATTCTTTAATATGATAGACATAGAGATTATGTATTATTTTTTTAATGTCAAACTCGACCTGAGTTGACCTACCAGATCCGATTCAAGCCGAGGTTGACCGCGTTTGATCGATTCCGAGTAATTAGGCGGAGTTAAAGAAAGTCGCCTCGGCAACCTACCTTGTAGCGACTACTCGGCCTTGAGACCTTGTTTTACAACCATGCTCTATACTAATCGTGTTGATAGTTTATCACATAGATGATACAAGATAAGTACTCTTATATTTATGTCATACAAAAGCCTCAACCAATTTGTTAACAACCGCAGTTCTAGTGCAAGTTATAATGTGGCATATTGAGTTAGTCCCACAAGATAGTAAAAGAGAAAAAAAGGTTGAGAACCTGAAGCTCTGGTGGAAGGTATCGATAAACATCGTAAATTTGATCCTTGAAGCCTCGGCTCAACATTTCATCAGACTCATCCTGTTGAAATAACGTAAAAAAATTTAGAAATGTGGCGATTCTGTCTAAAAATGTAAAGAAAAATAAAAGAAAACAGAAACTCACAAGAATTAGCAATTTAATGGCTCTAGTTCGCAATGTTCTCCTCTTGATCATGTCACAGACTCTGCCAGGTGTTCCAGAAACAACATGAACTCCATTTTCTAGCTTTCTAATGTCCTCCCCGACACTTTTTCCACCAATGCATGCATGGGCTTGTATACTGATGAAATCACCAATAGCCAGTATTTGTTTCTCTGTTTGAGCTGCAAGCTCTCTTGTAGGTGACAATATCAAAGCTTGGACCCTGCATATGAGAATAAAAGTCTAATCAACAAAACTATAACATTAAGAAAAAAAAAAAGAACAAGAACTAAACAAATTTCCCATTTCCCAATAATGAAAATAACCACTAAAAAGAAAAGGCATAGACCAACTAACCAAACATAAACAAAAAAGAAGTAGTAACATCATCATTAACATACAGAACTTAGCAAAAAGCATAAAAAGCAAAACCAAATAATAAAACATCCATAAACTATACAGCTGCAATAAGTGCTTAATTAAGTTAACAGCTAGACATTACAAGAAAAGAGACAATACAACTTCATAAAGTTCATATTTTTTTCATGATTAATTGGCATCCCACTTTCAACTCTACTTAGAATTCGGTTGGGTGATGTAGGCTCGTTAGTGGCAGCCGGCCCTAATGGGTTATATGCGAGCTTAAACCTAACTTGCAAATTAAGTTTCCTAACCCTAGATTAGTCTCTATATATCAATATATCGATAGCATTGTACTTATAATTCATTAAGCTCCTGATTAATTATATACCTAGTTGCATCACAGTGAACATAAGTCACATCAACCGAACCGCTTTAAATCTTCGTGTTCATTTATTGCTTTCGTGTGAATGTGTTAAGTTTCGTGTGTTTAATCCTAACAAATTAGTCACTAAAAAGGATACAATAGCTTCAAAACTAACCCTAACATACCAAATATTACAGAAAACTAGCTATTAAATAAACAAAGAGATAAATTAAAACAGAACATACTCTCTAGAAGAGGTGTCAACAATCTGGCAAACGGTTAACGCAATCATGGAGGTTTTTCCGGTACCAGATTGGGCCTGAGCGATGACGTCACGGCCTTCAATAATTGGGCGAACAGCTCGCTGTTGAATTGCTGAGGGTTTCTCGAAGCCGTGCTGGTAAATACCGCGAAGAAGATCGTCTTTGATTCCCATCTGGTCAAAGGTCATGATTGGCTCCACTCCTTTAGATGTTTCGAACACCAGCTTCTCGTCGTCCACCATCGTGTTCCGTCGTCCCCTGTTCGCCGGCACCACTGATGTTCCCGCCATCCTAATTTCACCTTTCGAATGTTCTAGGGTTTGGTTGATTGAGGATGAATGACTCGAGTGAGGAGGTGTTTGTTGTATAAAGGGTTAGGTTAAAGATTGGCTTTCTTGCCCCCTCTTTACACTTATCAAAGGAAAAATAAAGTAACTTGCTCGGAAATTGTTCGAAAAATGCTTGATCAAACGGTTCGGTTTCGAATCATTCAGCTCGGATAATTTTAATTTATTTATATAATATACTAGGTTATAACCCCGTGTATTACACGGGTTGAATAAATGAATTTTATATACTAAATAATAAAACAATATATCTTTAAAAACCTCCTTTGTTGCACGGGTTATATAAATGTAATTTTATATATTAATAGAATTATATAGGAACCATATTGTACGGGTTGAATAAATGTAATTTTATATATCAAATAATAAAAAAAGTTATATCTTTAAAACTACGTGTATTACACGAGGTGAATAAATGTAGTATTGTTCACCAAATGATAAAAAAAAGTTATATCTTTAAAACCCTCGTGTATTACACGACTTGTATAAAATTGATTTTATGTACCAAATAATAAGAAAATTATATTTAAAAAATTAATGGATATACTTGGTACGCGATAGATATGATGATTGCGAAGATAATTATTGAAAAGAATATACAGTGGTTAAACATATTATTCAAGAAATACATAAGCAGTTATTTGAGTGATAAAATATAAATTATATATAAAAAACCCGTAATAAATCTAATTTAAAAAAACTAAGACTTTGTTATTAGTAGTAAAATTAATGAATTTATATTTGTAATTTTATTTGGTATTATTTTATTATAAAGTGCATCTTATACATATAATTAAATTATGTCTTAAGTTATTGATGTTATCCAAAATGTTTTTTGATTTTATGTGTAGCATTATATATACTATTACAAAATTTTAAAGTTTATTAGAGTTATAAATGAGAAGTATACATTAAATTTAAAATAAATAATAATTATCTATAGTTAAATAGAAGATATTAAACAAAATAATATTTAATAGGAGAGTTATCTATAATTAATTAAAAGAGATTAAACTAAATAATAATAATTATCCATAAGATATTAAACTAAATAATATTTAATAGGAAGATTTTCTATAATTAATTAGAATAAAATTATACTAAAATAATAATTATCTATAAGACATGACTTAATATGATGACAAGTGTTTCATAGGTGGTTTCTTTTATTATATAGTATAGATAACTATTTTTATAAGTATTACCCTAATGAATATTGGAATTCTAAGTCCAAATTATCAATAGGCCAACACAAAATCTATTTAACTTCACACGTCAAATATTAGATTTAGTCGCCCCTCTCAAATTACCTCACGTCTCCACACTTTAGGGTATACTACTTCACGCAATAATGCTTCACTCTTCAGCTGCAGGCTGCACCGCTCATGGCCATGGCAATTCGCAACGTCGTATGACTACTCAACGACGCACACGATTCACTCTTTAGTGGATTGAACACGGATTCAAGGTATGACTTTTACTGTGTGTTAGCCATGTGTTTGATAGTTATGAATTTACGATGAAGATGTGCGAGTCTGTGTTACAGTCATGAAACCTTATGCAATACCCTAAAATTTTAAAAATTGCATGGTGCAGATAAAGTAGGTCGTTGCGTTTGTTTTTGAGTGAATGACAATTAAGCAAAAACGAGCAACATTTTGAGTGAAACAATGGTGACATTAAAATTTGAAGTATTTGTATTCAAAATTAATTTAAATTTAAGACGAGCAAAACCGAGTTGCTCAGTTGTAAACCAAGCGAGTAGGGCTGTAAACGAACCGAACGTTCAGCGAACAGTTCGTGAACCGTTTGGTGGGAAGTTCGTTTAATAAACGACCGAATTCGTTCGATTAGTTAAATGAACGAACATGAACACATGTCCCGTTCGTTCAATTGTGTTCGTGAATGCTCGGTAAGGTATTCGTGAACATTCATTCATTTGTTTATGTTCTATGCTTGTGTTTTAATTAAAGTTTTGTACTTTCATATATTTTATCTATACTTTTTTATTTATTAAACTTGTATTTATTTTAATACCCTAACAACTAAAGTAGGATAGTCTATTTCACCTTGTTAATTCACCATTTCCTTTCTCGTTATTTACATCGACGAATACGATCGTCCTCTGTTCCACAATAAGAGATTAAAGTTCCAGTGCTACTCTCTCGGCCATCCACCTTTATCCTTTGTCGCATTCGTCAATCTTATTTGTGTTCGTTTGTGTTCGTGAACATGCTCATTTCCTTAATGAATGAACACAAACTTAAATCTCATTCGGTAAATGTTCATGAACCATTCGTAAACACATTTATTTCCTTAACGAACGAACACGAACAAGGCCTTATTCGTGTTTGTTCGGTTAGTTTACAGCCCTACAAAAATTCTAATTATAAAAACCTGGTACTATCATTGTAATTATTATTAACTCGTTTATTGCTTCAAAGATTCTTTTGAAAATTTGACAAAAAATAGTTTGTGGGTTAATCCATCCCCTAAAACTTGTGACTTAATTCAAACCAAACTTTTATTGACTCGTTTCCCAGGATGCACATACACAAGGTGGCTTTATACATACATATATAGTACATATGTTCAATATAATCAACATCCAAACACCCAAAAGATAGTTTATGAAACGAAACTTTACATACAGTACTAAAAACGCGCAACAACACGAGAAGGTGTTATTTGATGCTAACGACTTAGCGTCGCTAGAAAATCATCAACCTTTAGATTCGTACGCCTCGACAAAAACTTCATGCAAATCGGGGGGCTCACCTTGGCCAAAGCCAATATGGACTTGGGGACAGACCAGATCCCTTCACCACAAATCAAACCAGAAGCCACGGCTGGCCCGAAAGCATCGGCCTTTGTTTTGTCCCTGGTTTCCCATATGAAAAGAATCAACTACACACATGTCGATGGCGAATGGCTGTGGAATGTAGAACGGTATCGCTATTGCCATCGGGATCGGAATAAACCTAGCCCACTTTTTGGGCGCGGTGTCTCTAGCCACGTTTATAAGGATTGCAGCCGTAAAAAGCGCGTAACAAAGCGCTAAACAATGCTTTGGAAGGAACGAACCCTTCGACTCCCAAAATAGCAAGATTTCTATACACGACTGCATACGGTGCTGGGTACTCGGACCCTTGTTGCCCAAGATCCGGAATAGCACTATAGAAGATCCAAAACACACACGGTGCGATCACGCACCCCATTGCTGTCCCAATCACTTGGCTCACGAACATGGACCGCGGTGAAGCCAGGTCAAGTATCCAGTTTTGAAATGTTGCATTAGGTCCGAAGCGGTTGACACTATGTTCATCATCACCCCACACGCGGCTAGCCCAGCCAACACACCACCTTGCGACTTACCGGCCCACGCGCCGATCACAAAAATAGCCAGTTTCCCGTAAGTTGACGCTAGCGACCAGTCAGTAAGCCCGCACCCGTACGCATTACAAAACGCTAACGCTGGGGCAAAAAGGTAAATTACAACCACATAGTACCATTCGAGTGGGTCAAATATCGGTGGGAGTGTAACCGCTGCGACTGCAGCTATTGCCACGTACCCACCAACGGCTAACCATGTTGGTATCCGATCCTTCATAAACATTTGCAGCCTACGTTGGTCATCAAACGATGTAGCCTCTTGGCTCGCACCATCGGTGGTGGCTAGTGGTAGAACGGCTCTTGATTCTTTGTTTTTTAACTGACCATACAACGCGAGTCCGGTACTTCCAACTACTTTGGCGAAGTTGTAGAGTCCATCTCCGAGGATTATGGCTATGGCGAGAAAAACCTACAACAATTTAGGGATGACTTAGCTAGAGCTGGAATGAGTCATCACTACTAGAAAACTGTAATGTTTTTCCCCACCAGATATTTCCAACGAATTTCACACGAAAAACAACTTTCTGACAAAGTAGTGACAATCAATTATTTCGTCAGAAAAATAGTTGCTACATTATTTCATTTTCCGACAATTTTCCGACAAAATATGTAATTATTTAATAATTTTTTAACTGTATCATAAATTAAAAATATCAATAAAAAAGTTAATTTTGTCGGTAAAAAAATGATTGTTTTGCTATTTAGTGTTTGATGGAAAGTTGTCACAAACAATAAAAATTGTTTTTAATTTATTTAGTGTTTGTCGAAAATTCGTTTGTAAAAAAAAGTAACATATGAAAGAAACTTGTCGGTAAGAGCAAACTAATAATTTTTAACTTGTTCAGTGTTTGTCAGAGTGTAGGCGACAATCCTGGCTTGATAACATATAGGCATCAGATCACATACAAGACGAATTTTCCATGCAAAGTGTACGCGACAATCATGGCTTGACATGTGTTTTTTTAATTGAAGGAGGAAGGGTATTATATCTTTTCTCGCTTGAACCTGCTTTATCCTCGATTTCAGACGGCTATAACTTTTTCATACGATAATCTTAAAAAAAATTACACCGTATTAGTAAGCATTTTTATTCTTTTTAATTTGAGTATGTTATTGCTACATTTTTTTCTTAATTTTCAAACTTTTTATTTTACAAACTATAAAGTTACGTGATTTGTGTAATGTTACGTGATTATGTTCTAGTACGTAATTACACAGCATATGTGCAAACAGTGACAAATGCTAAATGTGACCCAATATATGTAATCGCGTACCATATGTAACAAGTGTAATGTCACGTGGTTATGTTTGTTATAATTTTTTTGATTGCACAATGTTTTTTTTAATAAATTTGTGCTTATTATGTAATTATATATTCAATATAATGATAACTTAATTGTATTTATGCTATTACATGATTAGATATGTAATAAGTTGTTATGTGATTATAGATATAGTGTTACATTGAGTATTTGTTACTGCTTTCACACATGGTACATGATTATTAAATTGAGTATTTGTTACTTCTTTTGCACACAAAGTACGTGATTCTAGATTTATGTATATATTGAGTATCAGGTACATGATTTAGGTATTCATTGATTATGTTCCGCAACATAATCACGTAACGTTACAAATTCATGTAACTTTATAGCTTGAAAAATATTTTTTTAAAAGAAAACTAGAGCAATAGTCTACTCAAATTAAAGAGAATGAAATACTTGTTAATACAATATAATTTTTTTTAAATATATCGTATGAAAAAAGTATAGCCGTGGAGAGTAGCTGACGCGAGAAAAAACCTAACTTTTTTCTATTTTTTTTCAATTGTAGAATTCTTTTATTTACGTAATTGCCACTTGAGAATCGTTGATATTGAGAAATGGATGACTGTGATTCTTGCATACACTTCGTATGAAAAACCATGTTGTACGGTAGCCGGATCCATAATATATAATGTTGTTACTATTAGTATTAGTAATAACAAATAAAACATAATATTAAATACACAATTTATTGGGAAAGTTGTCGCTCAAGAGATGAATAATGAATACACTTTTATTGGAAATTTGTCGAAAACTAGCGAAGCAATTATTTTGTCGCTACTTTGTAGGAAGCTTTAGGCGATGAACAATGAATACAGTTTTATTGGAAATTTGTCGAAAACTAGCGACGCAAGTTTTTTTGTCGCTACTTCCGGAAACTGCATTTTGTAAAAAAATCTTCACGATAGCTCGTTTTGGACAATTTTCCCAATTCCCATTAGAAACAACGTCGGATCCTGATAGTAGATTTAGAAGAAGCGAAATTAAAGATTGTGAATGTTTTTTATTACCCTGTAACCTTGGATGCCATGAAAGCTGCCGGGCGCAAGACCAGCTTTGTACCAGTGGCCTTCTTGTGTCTCAATGAGCGGCCACATAATCCCCTATGACAAGATTGCACCAAGTAGCAAGGAAACGTTTATAATGTATGGGCATATCATACCTACCCCAACATACATAGTTGAGAAATCAAAGTAAAACCTACATATATAATTAATATATTTCTTGCATTATTGCATGTAAATATGACAAAGGGTAAAACTAGGGGTGTGTATGTGTCAGTATGGTTCGGTTTTTACCATTAACCATAACTATTAGCTTCGGTTATGAAATTTCCTTACCCATAACCAAACTTCAGTTATGGTTAATCGGTTATGAAGTCGGTTTTAGTGATTAACCAAGAAGTGTTGAAATATATAGGGGTCTTGTGCACGGTTGGGACTTAGCTTAGTTCTTTTTTATAAAATAACCAAGACTATACTTTTTGGTTAAACTACGGTGTGTGATTTCCTTTTATAAGTTAAATTCTCAATAAAAAAACTTACGATCGTAACACCTCAGTTTGTTATTAAAATAAATGGCATCAACATTAAGATCATTTTGCTACTAATATACGTTTGTCATAGTAA